>OY728147.1:596123224-596748224 GCA_963277665.1 Viscum album | reverse complement strand
AAATTGTAATGGCTTTGGATATTACCAATTATATTAGATTATATTTCCTACATTCTCAATGAATGATTTTATTAATAAAAATGTTTTTTTGTGTTTTTAATTTTAATTTAATGAAGTTAAATACACAATCGTATATTATATTAGGATGTAAAAATATTTATATATGAATTTTTTTATTTCAAACATAAGTATTATGAATCCTAATATTACTATAATCCAAATATTTCTGCATCAATGATATATTATAACAATACAAATTATTGGATGGGTTGTTTAATATAATGAAATATTGTATATTTCATTTTATAGGTGAATTAATTCATAACTCTTTGTAATAATCATGTATAAAACTATAAAATACAGCCTAAATATAATTAATATTGTTTTAAGTATTAAATTAAAACTAATATATTTCATGTAAGCTATCCATTTTGATTAAAACATATTGTGATTAAGTTATATGTATTTTTTCATTGTGAATACCATATCATTGTCTAAACACTTTAATTTATAATTGGATTAATTTTAAAAACATATAATTTATTTTACTATTCGCATATTTTATGAATGTATGGAATGAAGAAACATATCAAATATTTAAAAATTTAAATTTCCATTGTTAGAATGGATCTTCATAAAAATAACTATAATAATTATAAATAGATGATTTTAATATATGTATGAAATTAATATCATTGAAACTCAATAAAAATATACATTTACATTCTTTTCAATTACATTTATCCTCAATTATACAAATTATGGGATAAAATACAGAGATGTTATGTGAATTATAATCCAATTGAGTATAATATAATGAATATTATTAATGTTTATTTCTAAAAAATCACCCATATTCCTATATAATGATTATGAGATTCCTATTCATCATTAAAAAATACATGTTATTAATTATTTCATTATTTCAAGTAATATATTTGTTAATGGATATTTTGGGCAAAATATTTTCTAAATATGTATAATTTATGTATAATTTTTCCCAATTTTCCCGAAATATTATCTTATGAATAATATTTATGACTTTAATATGAAAAAATTGAATATTTATTAGAATCCTTGTATAAAATCAATGATTCCTTCATATAATTTTAATCATTTATTCATTTAAATTTTGGAAAACAATTATGGCATCTTTTCCCCATTCAGAACAAGATAATTATACCTTATTTGACTAGTATCCACTAACTCATAGAATTTAACTTATTTATTATTAACAACAATTTTTATCTTGTTATTAAATTTTTTTCATATATTTAATAATTTTTAAAACTCCCATTAATATACCAGCTATTGAAAATACCTATAAAAAATTTAATTTTATTATTAAATTTTAAGGGGAATAAATAATTTTCTCATTTCACTTTTTTGTATACTCTTTATTTGACACCTAATTTTCTATTTAATTTATCCAAGAAATTTATAATCCTCAACGAATCATTCAACCATTTCACTAATATTTACTCTATAAATATTTCAAAAATTATAAAAAAAAATTAGCTAAATAATATTGTATTTAATATATATAACATTATTATTTCATTCATAGACAAAAATATTTAATTCTAATATTTCGTTACTATTTTTACATTGATAAAGACTATTATACACCTCAAAAACAAAATAAATATATTACATTTATATAACATGAAATAAAATAAAAAATTTCCCCTTTCAATATACAAATAAATGTTATATTAATGATTTCGAATATTATATGACTTAATATCACATTCCAAAAAAATTGAAAAATATTATTAATTAATTGTATTATTATAGTATTTAAACACATATATTTATTCTTAAATACATTATGCTCTAAACATATAATTGTATATACATGTAATTTTTTTTATATTAAAAATAAATATAAATAAAAACTTATCACTAGTGAAAACATTTGGATTATCTTTATTCATAAATGCCATCACAATAAATAATGATATGTGTCAAGGGGTAGCATATTTAAATAAAATAAATTATTTCTAATATAGTCTTCACATATTTTACTACATTTTTAAATATGTCATTATTTTCTCGAGATTAATTAATGATAAAAAAATAGATCATAAGAAACCATATTTTTTATAGTGGATCCTTATAACCAATAAATACCCAATATAACTATTGGAAAATACCATTAGTTATTTTATATGTTTATATTTGTAAACCCTTAAGCTAGTGATCCTCAATAAAAAATAAATTTAGTTATTACAATTTAGAATAGAATATATGAACATTTTAATGTATTTAATATCATGGAAATATCTTAGTCTAATGAAAATTTAATGCTGGTGTTGTGTGAACATTGTGGATGAGTGAAAGTATCCTTAGAAATTAGAATGTAAATTTTTTCAACACTCTAAATAGACGAATTTATAACCAATGATAAATGATAGTTATGATTTTTTCAAAACAAATGATCGAGTTTTGATCTATTTTTCAGTGTGATTGATGATGAATTATAACTAATATCTACACCATGACACATAAAATTATATCAAAACTAGTAATTAATGATCATATATTTTTCATTAATGTATTTCTATATATTTTTACATCTCTCACTAATAACTCAAAGGAGTGTTTTTTAAAATTTTAATATAATTTCCAATTCAACCATGAAAAATATTCAATAATTAAATAAATTTCCTGAATTTTGAACAAAAAAATATCAAACCACATTAATGATAAAGAGGTAAAATTTTCACTGAAAATAAAAAGTTATATTAATGATAAAAAATATATTTTATTAGTTAAATATTTAATAAAATTCATTAATCCTGAATGTACCCTTATTGGTATTATGCTCCACTATAAATACATTGAGTTGAAATAAAATTAATAATTATGATTTTTTGTCTGATTGATCCCACCTCTATGTTAATTTTATGAGTATTACTCTATAATACATTGTTCTTTCTTGAGATTGGTCCCACCTCAATGTAGATTTAGTGAGTATTTTTATATAATAAAACATATAATGGTCGAATAATATTACAATAGAATTAGATAATTGATATTTAATGAATATCCTAATTAGTTGTATCTGTGATACATAATATTATTAAAATAAAAATGAGATTTTACATGATGCTTTCTCCTCTTGAATTTATTATCGATAATTTTTTCATGGATTCATGTAATTTATCATGGAAAATAAATATCTATTTAATAGTAATCCAAAAATAATTATGAAAATATAGTAAAAAAATTTCTTCATTTCAACTTTTTTCACTACGAAATATTATTTTTTTACAATGAAACAAAATCGACCAAGGTCTTAAAAATAATTTATTTTTGATTTTTATGTGTTAAAATTAAATAAAAAATATAAAAAACACTATAAAAATATATTTAAAAATTTTTATGAATAAAAATTTAATAAATTTTTCTCTACGTCAATGTAAATCATTAATAATAATGAAAAGTATTATTTAGATCATTATTTAAATGATATATATTTGGAATACCTAATGAATAATAAACTGTACTAAAAATACGAAAATATATTCTCAACATGTTCGAGGAAAAACATGTTCAATGATAAACAATAATTGTTAAAAAATATCATAAGTAATTATGCCTCAATCATATAACAATCTATATTTAGCCATACAACATAATTAAACATGAAAATGAATTGTTGACCAAGTAAAATAATAATTTTGTCGTATAACACAACTCAAACATCATTAATAGAAAAAAACATATATGATTATTATATAAGATCATTCTTCTTTTCACAAATTGACCACACCATTGACTGATCATATAAAAATACATTGTAAAAATAAATAGAAAAACAATTCATCTTGATATAGTAAATTTAGGTTCCATTGGATAATTTTTATTAAGGAATGTCTACAACGATTATGGAATGGTCAAATATAACCAACCCATTAATAATCATTATACAACCTTTACATACAACTTAATTATATAGAATATTTTCCACAATAAAATACATTAACTATATAAATTAAATTTAACATTTCATCAATTTATTTAATGAAATCTAAAAAATGATTTAAAAAAAGTATTTATTCTTAAAAATATAAATAAGTACTATTTTGATTAATGGACTTTATATCATGAAGCAGCCTGGATACCCTGATATCCTGACACCTGATTCGGCATTGACATTTCCCAATGGGAGTTCCTTATCCCCACAAGATTGCGAACTAGAACCTAGACTCAAACAAGATAAAATAGGGAATGGTTTTCCACATTAACAGTAGAAGAAACAGAAAAATGCTAGTATAGTGAAAATTATACTCGACATGGAATACTTTAACAGATGTCAAATAGGTATAAACAACCAAATGTGAAATTAAAAAAATATGAGAATATAGGATAAAAAACCCAAATCTCAACTGACACAACTCTTCAAGATCATGTATGAACAACTAGAACCACCTCCGAGTGGCTCTTTACCCTTTCCCAAACCATAAAAGAGATAAAATACAAACACCCAAAGGCTCATGTAATGAGTGACATAAATGTATAGTAGGGTCTCACTAATTATCCCATAATAAGATTATATGATATTTAACCAAAAATTAGTTTATTTTAAATAAATAGACACAATATTTTACATGAATATTTTAAACAAATGATTCCTTGGGTTTTAAATGATGGAGATATACTAAAAAATGTCTTACTAAACATTTTATATTAAATATTTTTTATAAATAAATAAGTCAAGGGTATAATAGTTTACATAAATTTGACTATATATCAAAACATTAATATTCAGCAGTATGACTATCTTCTAAGGGGAATTATTGTTTTAGGATATGGGATATTAACACACACTAAAGTGAGTCATGAAAGTATCTATAAACAAATATCCCTCAGACACTGGTCAAAGATGACTCATCCCCATACCATTAGGGATATTACTATCTATATTAGGTTTTTTTTTAGTTATAAAATGTCAAAAGAGTGTTATCCTAGTAACATATTAATTAAATTGGCTTTCATGTTCTCTAATGATAATCAGTGATGGGAAATTTATTTTTAAAAGAATTTAATAATGTAATTCTACCATTAATTTCATTTAAATATACTACAATCATATTTTGAAACATAAATTTGTTTTTAATAAAATCATTTTATTTCAAGATAAAACCATTTGGTTTCAATCAATATCACTTTATGCCATTTTTCTATAATCCAACAATGATATCAATTTTATCAATAAAATTTCAAAACATAGATTTAGAAATTTCAATGTCACTAATTTCCATGAATTTCAAAAACAGACCACAATTCATTGGAATTTATAGTTTTTCACAATTTCTTGGAAAATAAAAAATCCCATATTAATTGGAATTAGGTTTTTAATAAACTAATTGAACTGAAATTAAAATTTAAATAAATTAATTTAGGGTTATTCAAATTTGTCATCATACACGAAACCATCTTCCTTGATATCACAGGATTTTGAAATACAAATACCTTGTAAGGAAACTCTAATGACATATATCTTCAATGAGGATCCAAGAATCAGAAATAGTTTCAAGATCCAAAACAATAGGGATTACATCCTCCAACACACAGATATACACAAATCCTTATGGAGGAGAAGAGTGGATGTGGGAGATTGATAATAGGATGAGGAAACATTACAGAAGTGATCTATCATTTTTTCACTGAACATCAATCCACATCTAAAGGGTTGTAGAGGGGCCAAAATCACCTCTTTGGGGCCACCAAGGAAGAAGAAATCATATTATGGTTCTATCAGACCATCAGGAACCTATAATATGTGTTTCAAGATTTTGAAAACCAATTTTCGGATTAAAAAATAACATACGAATGATTTCTTGTATGTGGAAAAATTATTATACAACCCATCCTCCCAAACCATCCACACCATTTTTCATAGGATTGCATTTTCTACTAGGTGGGAACACTATTTTTAAAACTGTGTGCCAACTTTAAAAAATTTCACTATTTGGGTTTTCATGGTTTGAATAAGTATGGTTTATAGTTTGAAAAAATCATGCACCAATCGTGCACAACAAAGTGAGTTTTATATTTTTCTAAAATTTCACTTAATACAACCCTAAATTATACCAAACCAAAGAATGTTTAAAATATCGGATTATGAATGCCTCAAAACTGTATCATGATGCTACGACCTCCCCATCATAGAACATATCTGTCCCTAGAAAACATACTCAAAATATTCTATGTCAATATGATAAGGCCACTACTCTGTCATAAGGGATCATTCTCCCATATCTCACGAGAATTAGGAATGTGCTACCATAGCACACAAACCAAAGGTATTTTTTCCCATTAAGTACCTTTGTTTCAAAATTACTATCCTAATTAGATGTGTAGTCATGGATAAATAACGTTTAATGACAAGATCACTCCATTTTAGAACATGAGATGGATTAAATATATACTTTCACAGACGAAACACATGAAACATGTTATATATCAATGTTGGATATGGTTTAAGTTCTAAGATGTAAGAAACATTCTTCCCCTGATCCATGACATCAAATAGTCCCATAAAGCGAGGAGAAAACTTCCCTTTCTTCCAAATTCATTGATGACCCAAATGGTGTGAGAATTTCAGGAACACCTAGTCATAATCTAGGGATCCAATGGTATGAGATAGAAATCACAATAATATTTATACTAAATTTATGATGTCATCATTATTTAAAAATTCAAATGAATCTTTTTTCTCATCTCTTGAACCATGCTCGTCTGAACTAAGAAACATTCACATATCTAAGACCAACACAATATAAATTTTTATTTCTGATCATTTTAGGACTCAAAATGAGCCATTCTAATCTCGGATATGTAGATATTATTATAAGAGAACTCAACCATCCCAAGATGGTCTTCCCATGATCCACCAATGTTAAGAATGAAAGAATGAATCATATTCCCAAGAATCTATATAGCTCTTTCTAACTAGCCATCAGACTGTAAATTGAATGCATTACTCCAACAAACCTGAAATCCATGTTCATCAAGAAGGCCTCTCTAAAAGAGATAATTAAATTGAGGATCCCAATAAAATACTATATCATATGGAACTCCATTATAATGAACAATATTTTTCACCGATATATTACCCAAGTCTTCGACATTGGTTGTATCATGAGTAGTTATAAAGTGATTTGATTTGTTGAGCCGATAAATTACAAACCATATCACATTCTTCTCTCTTTGGGTATGAATAAACCCTACCATAATTTACTTAGATATATCTACCCACTTCCAAGTAGGAAATGGATGTGGATGAAGAAAATATGATGAATTATTGTGCTCGGTCGTGACCAATTGGCCCATATAACAATGAGAGACAATATAAAAAATTTCTGATCTCATACCTCGGAACTAGAATCTCTTCCACATGTAATATAACAAAATCATGTTTTATTGGTTCACATACCATTAGGAATTATTAAAATCCCCCATAATAGCTTTCCTGACAAATTATTATACCAAAAAACTATTCTGATACAATTAAAATCCCTATGTGGAGAATGTCGTCATCAATGTTCTCCCCACCATAAAGTGAGTCTATAACATTACGAAACTCATCATCATGATCTATTTCATGATGAATCTTCCCATGAATAGAATAGGAAAACTGAACTCTAGAGAAAGAATCTATGTACACTGATTCCCGATCTCTAATATGAAAATGTTAAAAAAGATCCGTCATGTTTCACTCTTATGATGATTCTTTCACAGTCATGGTTTGATTCCTCCTAGAAAAAGTGCATGTTGTGACATTACCTTTCCATGAGGTATAAGAAATTTCAATGTTAGAATATTTTAGGTATTCTACAAATCCTATATGGTAGATATTCATGTCGTTTTTTGGAAAATATTTAACTCAATCTTTTGTTGTCAGCTAATAGGGTAACCCATTCTCCAAAAATGTAGTGTTGTTAACTCTTATGTTTATTCATAATGGCTCCATGATCAAGGCCCAAAGTTTAATAATTATTCTCTTGTGGTCTATTTTTAAAAAATATGAAGGTAATAATATGATCAACTTATACAAGAATACAACCCAAATCTATACCCGATTCATCATAGATGACCACATAGCACCGCCCGACCTATGAGAGAGTCAACATCGGTGCAGTAGTCAAAAGAAGTTTCATCTCAACCAAAGAAATATGAAATCATTTTTCCCAAGAATACATTACCCCCTTCTGAGTGAGATAACTCATCAGAGAATCCAACATTGGGAAGTCCTTAATTAACCAGATATCATAATATGAAACCCTATTGATTCTCCGAGTATCTATAGAATTTAATGGTTACTCCCATGTAATGGAAGCCTTCAGATCTTTATGATCAATAGAAGCTACATTTTTTGATACTTTGTTACCCTAAAACATTTCTTCCAGAATTTAGAAATCACATTTACAATACTTCGAATAATGTGAGTGAATTGTCAATAGTTCTAGAAATTCTCTTAGATGATGCAATGATCATCCTTTGACATAGAGTAAATAGGGATTTCATCCACAAAGACCTCCAAAAATATACCAATATACACATGTAAAATATTTTTAATTGATTACATAATGTATATACAATTGTTTTTATAAATAAAATTCAATTAAAAGGTACTCATAATGGTTGTACATTCATCGAAGGGTAGTTTTTTTAATTTTAGTTTCTTTTATCAATTGATGAAAATAGGATCGAAGATCAATATTTGAGAACCACATTAACAATTTCGGTTGATCAAACAAGTCCTCAATCCATGGAAATGGATATTTTTTTCTTTACCGTAAATTGAAAATGTTTCTGGTAATCAACACATAGACAAACTCTCCCATCATATTTCGTAGAAAAGATAACCTTGTATTCCCATGGTGACACACGTGAGTGTATAAATCCTTTATCTAAAAGTACATCCAGTAGAGTCTTAATCACATTGTTTTTACAGGTTTCCATGGTGTAATAATATATAGACACGGGTTGACACCTGGTCACTAATTCAATCGAAAACTATACCTCCATTATAGAAAACCTGATAAATCCTACGTAGAAATAACAAGAAACTTGATAAAAAATGAAGGGATATCTCTTATCAATGATTTTCTCTCCTTTTTAATGTCAAATGCTAATGCTACTTTCCCCAAATTGGGATAGGATGGTCTAGCTCTACATGACCTCTGGCCCCATTCTCCTAAAAATATATGGTATGCCCCATAGTCTGCTGTAAAAGAGACCCACTGAAGATAAAAATAAATAGTATTTATTGGAAATGAACCAATACATTCCAAATATGACATTAAGTGGTTTCATGTTGTGAACCATAAAATACAAATAATTCCTAACATATAATAAAGAGAAATCACATGAATGACAAGGAAGGCCCTGTTATATCGTCATTCTAAATGTTTTAGTAATATTTATCACATATAATTAAATATCCTACAATGATTTTATAATTTAGTAACATGACTTTAAATAATTGAATGAGATGAATCAGTTTCCAATAATGTAGTAAATAATGACAAATATATTGTGGTTGTACATTTCATAGTTGTTAGAACCATATATACTTCCACCATATAATCTTTCTCTTCGAGAAGAATTTTTCATTCTAGATGCCTTAGCCAAGAACCTCTTTTCTCAAGAATGAATACATTTGAACTATATTATTAGAAGGCATTGATGATTCCATTTCACTAAGAGGATTATAAATGGAATGTCCGGACAAATTCTTATGACAAGAGTATAGGTAGGAACTGTCTATCTTAGTTTCCTCAATGAAACCCACAATTAATTCCTAGGATTTCAACACTTGTAGAAAATCAATGAAAATATTCCAAGAACTGCATGAGGTCCAGAATAACCATCCTATCAATAGTCACCACAATACTCACCACACTTCAAATTTCAAATTAATGAATTCACACTTCCACTAGAAAAAAAAAACTCTCTTCAACACTGACTTGCAGCTATGTCCATTTCAACCATCATAGCCTCATCCAAATCATCATCATAAGAAGGTACCTTCTGAAAAAAAATCTTAACAATGACTATCATATCGATGTCCCGTATATAATTTTTGATTCTATATAATATAATTAAGCATGATCAAAATTGAAATTTTAATAAACATAGTGAAATCATTTTCATATTTTCTAACGGTCTAATCAGTCGTCTCATGTATGAAAAACATTATGCATTAGAAAAACCATCAAATTTGGATAGAATGTTTTCATAAAAAAACTTTTATTTCATTACACTCAAATTCCTCATGTATCTTTTTCGTCATCATCATATCCCACTGTATCCTACTCATCCCATCGAGCCTAAACGTGTAACACTTTACCTAGATTTCATCATCTTTCTCCATGAACTGAAACAAGCCCTCAATTATTCTCTAACATTACGTTGCCGTTTGGGGATCATTAGAGCCTTTAAACATTTTTTGTTTCATGTGAAGAACTTCCTATCATTATTTTAGAAATTTGTTTTTTGAGGATCCATATCAGGAGCCTGAATGGGAATTTCTAGTGGTGGATGTCCAAGATCTTAGACCGTACACAAACTCACCTCAACCAATATCGGGTTCATAATAGGATTTTCTCACTAGGGTTCATGATATGATTCCACATATATCTAATTTAAATAAATTTTTATAGGGATAATTCTACAAAAATATTAGTAAAAAATATATAATAAATCATATTAACACTCAAACATAGAAATAAATATAAATTAAACTGAATATATAGATAAATAGGATTTGAATTTCAATATATCCAATTATAAATTTTAAAAAATACTATAACTAATACTGAAGATTCATTTTCATACCACCCAAGTTGAATTAAGGTTCATTTAATTAAGTGTTTTCTAGGAACTCAATCACAACTACCAATTACGTCCCACTAATATTACATAACAACACATTGACATCACATAAAGAAGCCCATCCTGGAGCTATGAAACCACTCTTTCATGTACAAGAATAGCTACCCTCGTATCTTGACAACCATGCCATCAATGAAATGGTCTAAGGGTAATTCTTTATACCCCCAAGTTGGAAGCTAGCCCCTAGCATCATACAAGATAAAACTGGTAATAAATTTTCCACAAAAATAATAGAAGAAACAACAACAATTAATTAATATACAATGTAAACTCCACTAGGAGAAAGGTAGCATATGTAAAACAAGTATAAAAACCCCAATGTGTAACCAAAAGGTACTATAAAACATGAAACCTCCAAGTCCCGACAGACACAATTATCATTCCACAATGACCAACCAATAGAACCACATCCAAGTGGCACATTACCCTTTCCTTAACAAAGAAGAAGATAATATACAAATACCTGATAGAAAAGGTAGTGTTTGAGATAAAATCCTAGAAGGTCTCACTATATAAACCATACTAAGATGCCAAAATAATTAAAGATTATAAGAATTCAACATTAAATAAACAGAATAGGTGATTCAATATCAAATTTAAAACAAGTCATGATTTCCATTTCAAAATATATAGATATGTAAATAAATGTTTTAATAAACATTTTATAAAATATAGTTTATATAAATTCATAAGGGATGTGTAAAATATTTTATATGAAGTGGAATATATAACAAAACATTCACCATGATAAACATGGTCATATTTCATGAATTATTATAGTTCCTCGTTAGGGGATCACCATACACTCGAAAGTGAATTAGAAAAATGTTGGTATACACACATCCCTCGTACATTGGACAAGGAGTACTCATCAATATCCAATTCTAGATATGACCTACTTCACTAGATTCTATTCATTTTTAATGAATCAAAAGAGTGAAATCCAAATAACTTTCTATCTTCACAGGATGATAGTATCTATAATAACAATTAGTGATGGGTAATTTATTTTTAATTTTCTTAAAAACCATAAATCAGCTCATTCTTCTATTTTAATATACAAATTTTTATTTTAATAACCAAATTTTGGTTTTAATCAAATCATGCTATTTCCATGATAAAACCACTATGTTTCTATCAAAATAATTTTATGACATTTTTATTAAGTAACAATGTGAAATAAATATTATCAATTTAATATCACAATTTAAATTTCAAAATCTAAATCTCAAAAATTTCAATCAATTTCACAAACACACCCTGATTCATTAGAATTGGAATTTTCCCTATTCCTAGAGAAATCAAACAGAAATCCCCAATTCAATATAAATAGATTTTTAATAAACCAATTGAAATGGAATTAATATATAAACAAATATAATGAATTTAAATCATTCATTTTAGCGTTAATATAATTGGCCATCATAAATGGAACAACCTACATCTAGATCAAGGGGTCACAAAACACAAAACCCTAAATAAGTATCTCTAATAATGGTTGTTGGAAATAAGGATATGATTATTGAACATACATTCAAGATCAGAAATGAAGGGGATTAGATAATCCAAAAACATTGTGATTGAGGAAGGATATGAGAGATACTGGAAGGTACATAACTAGAAGAGGAAAATTACTCAGAATAGATTGGATGATGTTCTCCTGGCTTCGATATACATCTTGCAAGGGGAGATGTGGAAATAAAATATTAGGGGAAAACAATGAAGATGATATTCAATTAGAGTTATATTAGCCTCTCAAGAACCTAAAATGTGGATTTTAGGAATTTTCCAACTTATTTTTTTATTAAAAATTCTAGTATACACGGTTTCCTCGATATAGATGCATGGTTAGACAAACTGTATGTCATAACTGTGTGCTCCATTTTTCTAAGTACATGATTTTTACCTTGTAAGAGAAATTTTTTCAAACCATGAACCAACCATGTTGACACTCATTATTTGGGTGTGCATTTTTTTCACTAGCAGGGTGAATGGTTAGAGAAAAAAATGTGCCCGCAATGAACAACCTAGAAACAATCAAAATTTTCCAAAAAATCACCTTAAAACCCCAATGTGAAACTCAACCAAATCATGATCAAATTATAGTTTTAAGAATACCTAAAAATAATGATATGATGTAACACATTCATTTTACATCCAACATTCAATGTGTGTAAGAAACAAATGATGTTAAACATATAAGTGGACTTTTAAAAATGATATTATAATAGTAAATTATTAGTTAGATAATGATAAAAAATAAAAAGGGGTAGACAAAAAATATCAAATAATACTCACAAAAATTTCAAAAGTAAGATAAATACTGTGGACCCCATCAACTCCCCTAAAAATATGGAATTTTTTCTTGAGGATCAAAATCAAATTGATCAAAATCGGAATACATTATTCATTAACTATAGACGTAGAACTATGAAAGTCTAAAATAAATAAATGATTCAATGGAAATGACAAAAAAATCATGTTGATATAAAACATCTTTTTTATCTTTTTTGTAGAATATTTCATTCAACCATTAAAATGTTTTCAAAAAGTATTATTTTCAGATAAAACTATGTATTAGGGAGATAAATACATTTTTTACTTACAAAAAGTCAAATATACTAGAATTACATAATATTCATATATTATGATAATTTATATAACATATGATTAATAATTCAAAATTTATTTTATATTAATATAACCTTTAAAAAAAATATTTACTATAAATTTAAATAATGATTAAACTGTATAAAAAAATATCAAAAAATACAACCTATTAATTTACCTCTTTCTAAACTTTTAATAAAATTAAATTTATAATTATTGTATGGCCACTTCCCCAAACCCTCTTATATAAATTTGATTATGGAATATTAAATGAAATGGAAAATATATTAAACTATTTAACTCACCCTATTCGTACCAATGAATCATGCGATAAACACTCACCATAAATCTATTAAAAACTATTAATAAAAGGAATATAATTTCATTAGAAATAAATTTATAGTGTCAACATCCACTTACACACCATATTATACAATCATATTAATATAATATAATAAACCATAATACTTCATATTTTAGTGTTTTATGTAATTGGTTTCTCAGAAAATATTGGTTTATTAGTTTATCTTTTATTGTAAGTATAATAGAATATTTGGGTTATATTAATATTTTATGTCTCAAAGTATTTTTTTTACCACTTATGGGACCTGTATGTCTATATTGTTTGGTATTTATGAAATTATAAAACTATAAATTTATTTTATATAATTTTTCTAAGTGATTATAAAGGTAATATATTAAAGGATTTAGTTTTTATCACAAAAAATATGTCATTATTTTTAAGGGATATTGAAATGTAAACTCAAAATTTTTTCTTCATTATCCTATAGTAATTTCTAGAAGAACAGACTCTTAGTATGATTTTTTATGATGTTTATACTTGATTAAGAATATCAAAAAAATAAAAAAATTATTAATATGGGGAAAATTTATTTTCTAATATGTGACGTTTGACATTTTTAAACACGTGGGAGAGTTATAGATTTCCATGTTTTTTAAGTATGATCTATATTAGTCATCCTAGTGATAGTGATATCCTTTGATATGGTTTTTTATAATTTATTACATAGTGAAAAAGACTTATTAATTAGTTAATTAATTGAATTTATGTTTCACTATATCATATCCTTATGAATGGCATGTAATCATTATAATAGGATTAAATTTTTCCAATAGAAAAACATAATTTATTGAGATTAAATTAAATTTATAAATTAATAACCCCCATTAAAATAAGTTATTTTAAACATGGATTTTACCTATTGAGCTACATATTGAAATACAATTACCTAGTACAAGTCGTTAATTATGATTATTAATGTGTGAATGGAAGTCCATTTTTCATTTTTCAAAAAACTATAAAATAAATCAAAACATAAACTACATTTATGTCTTCTATCATTCATTTTTTAATGCTTGATGGAATAAATTTTGAACAACATTAAATGTTAGTTTACTATAGGATATAGTGGATATGGTGAACTAAATATATGATAAATACTTATAGAAACTCACATTCATCTACTAAATACTGGAAACCCTTATGAATTTATATTATATTTCTATCCAATCAGTTGAATATAAATTTAGTGAAAATATTCAAATTCAATTCGAATATTAATTTATGAATATTGATTCATTATTACCCAAGAATAAAAATTATATGAGTAAAAATGTGTGTCTAAAACCCACCGCACTAAACGTTTTAGTTTATTTAGAAAATATATTAATTTAAAGAAATAACCAATTATATAAACTCACTTTCCCAGTTATGTTGGACATATCATGGGATATAATACAATTTAGTTTTAAAAAATGGGCCTTCACTATGTTCATTTCATAAATATTTTTCTTAGGTAGGGTCCCAAATGTTGGTTATTTCTATTAAAGTTGCATATTATATTAGAATTATATAATAATTTATAATTTGTAATATAATAAAATTTTTAAAATATCATTATCATTTCCACAGTGAAGAATATATGGTGATTATTTCATAGTAAACCATCTACGAAGATCCAAATAACTATTTTAAATTAATTTTTCAGGGTTAGATTAGAATAAATTTTAACGAAAATGTATACTCTAAGTATTTTCTATTTCTAAATATTCATATATTAATAAATGACATTATTCAGTAAATTAGATGAAATTTATATATTATATAAAGAAATGATATAGTTATAAATATTTGTAATTCTAGTAATACATACAAAAAAAATAGAATCAGAGACTCATACATAACAACATGGATTTTATTTCTTATGTTTCATATGGAATTTAAATAAGTCCAGTGAGACTTAATTGAATAAATGATAATATATTTTTATTGTAAACATACTATATAATATAATTATATTTATATGTGTACACCTATGTATGACCACCATTTTCATTTATGTGTATGGAAATGTTCTATAAGATATGTGCATGTATATATATATATGTATGTATGTATGTACTCTATTTTCAAAATTCAATCAAGGGAAATTTTTTACAATGTTCATTTTGAATCATATTTTATTATGTAGTTATTAAAATTCACCTATCATTTTCTATAGATATTTTTTCATTACAGAATATCATCAATGAATATTTTTTTATTCATATAAACAATCATTTAAAACTATATATAATGAATACATAAATAATAGATATTTTTAATAGAAATATCATATCTATGATATATAAATGAATATATATAATTTTAAAAGTCATCAGTAATAAATTTTACTTAAATAATTTTTATTAATGATTTCATTAATAATTTTAAATTTTAAGGAATTATGAATATCGAAAAATTTGATAAAATATTCCATTAGTATAAGTGAACTTGTTCTTATTCTTTATGGTGATATTTTTTATATCTCTATAATTTAATCTATATTATCATTGGTTCATCAAAAATTCAAAAGAAAATAAAATTAATCATAGATACATTGAAACAAAATGAGTTCTGACTCGTATATATAATGGATTTAATAATATATAATTTAGAAGATAAAACAATTTTAATTTAATATTGATTAGTTGATTTAAAATTGCATTTTCATCAAAATTGATATAAATAGAAAATTTCACCTCTTTATAAAAAGTGATTTTGAAAAATTATTCATATTATATAACATTGATTTCTTTATAATTTTTATTTAATATATTTTGTTATCGTATTTATATAATATATTTTTTAGCATCACGATATTCTTTTCAATTATTACATTATGTTATAGTGAAGGGGGTAGTTTCAATCATTATTCATAAATAAGTTCCACTCAATGTATGAGTGTTGTATTCTTTAATTATAAATAAAAACCCATTTTTTCTATAATAATGTAGATATTGATCAAAATATATATCATCAAATCCAACTAATATTCATCTTCATACATTTTTATGGATATTAGGTTAATGTCCTAGCCCCCCTAATGGATTTCTTCAACAGAAAAAGAATTTATAGTTAATATCTCATACTCTATTATAATTAATAAAAAAAATTATCAAGGGGAACAAAATATTATATGAAACTCTCTGGAAAATGAATGGTCACATTGAAATATAATAAATTAATTTGCATATATATTTGGAATAGATAAATATTTTCACATTGATGATAATTATGTGATCATTCACTTATATTACTACCAGAACACTATAATACAACAATATGTATTATTCTATTGCATATTTTTCTAATTAATATATGAAAAACTTATTTTCAATATTACCCATTCAAATATATTCTAAATCGAGACAACAAAAATATTCTATTTAAGCATTCACTAGGATTTATCGTCAAATTTTTTGACATATATGGAACTCCACTCTCCGATAATTTCCTTCATCAGGAAAATATTATTCTTGGAATTCCCTTATCATTTTTACCTATTATTTTCAATAAAAAATTATTATTATTGTAAAACTATATTCTCTTTTATGATGTATGTTTTCATAAACCCTTTACACAAAAAATATTCACATGATTGTAAGGCCCCTAATAAACATATCTTTAGTCTAGTTAAGAATTTATTTAGTTAGCACAATTTCTTGTGTATGGAGTCTACTATAGATGTTTTTTTCCATATTAATCTATCCTTATAAATTATATCTATGTGTTTTTATATTATACAAAAATTTATATATATTCTTTATAATTCAAATAATTTCACCTGAGTGAGAAACACTTCTATGGAGATTGAAGTGAATGTATTCATCTATATACTTACTAAATATTCATTACCATTTGAGTTATTACCTATAGACCTATAATGATGATAATTTAAAATAATCCAAATATACTAGAATTAAATTGTTCCTATTAAAATTTATTCCTCAAAATTCAATGAATTTTGATTTATTGTTTTTTTATGTTAAAAATAGAAAAGCAACCGTACTAATATTTAAGTTTGATACCAAATGATGAACTCTAATATAGATTATCCATGATTATGGTATGCTGGTAAATATATATTAAAATACAAATATTTTATTATCTAGGATAGAAACACATATATAGTGATAATATATTTAACTCAAAAAACTACATCATCAGTTTTCTGATTTAGAAAAATTATATTCTGTGCGATACTATACTCATAGATTATGTATCAACAATAGATCATAGATTATTTTTATAAAACATTCTATAATTATATAATTACTAATAAAATAATATTTTTATATAATATAATATTAATATTTTATTCTAGAAATTATTTTATTCACAATAAATAATATCATAACACAAAACAATTCCGGAATATGTTTTTTGAATTTTCTATTGGTTCATCAAAAATATTATGTTAATTTCAAATATTCATATAAAAATAAATCTTATGAATTTTAATAAATCTAATATGATTGAAAATCTAGCATTCACCTATCAGATAAAAATTAATCTATATTATAATGATAATGAAATAAAAAATCTTTTCTATAATATAATTTTCAGTACGTGCTCATACAACTCTTTTATATGATTGGTAAAATAGAGAGGATTGCAAAATCAGAATATGAAATTATTAAATTTAGATAAAAATTCAATAATATGATGTTACTGCAATATTTTATGTACCACCTATAAATGGAAATTTTATACATTCATATATGGACATATATGTGTTTATGTTTTATTATCAATAGTAAATTTAAAAATTCATAATGTTATAGTATATTATTTTGAAAAATATAATGGGTTGTGTTTATAGTATAAATTATTTTGTTTTAAAAGATATAAAATTTATTGATATGATTTTTATAAATTCTTTTTCATTATTATTTAGTATTATTATGTGATAATTAATAGAAAAAGATAATCTCATTTGGTTATTATTGAAATTTTATTATTGTTATATGACTGATGTGTATCTAAACATTATATTTCAAAAAAGTTATATTTCAAATTAATATGTTACAAAAACATGAATTGGTATCTATTTTTATTATATTATAATTTAAATATTACATAAAATCATTTCCATCAATGTTTAGTCTTGTGTCAACATGATACTTCTCCAATTTCCCTTCAGACCTAGTCAACAAAATGATATGATATTTATCAATAATTCCCTCCCAAAATTATATAATTGCCTCCCAAAATTAAATATATTTATGTTTGGATATAAATACCAGTTTATTTTCATGAAAACCAAGTCATGGAATGAAATCATATTAGGTTTTTATCATTCCTTGATTATTCATAGAGTCAATTTTGGAAACATGATAAAAATCTCATGGTTATAATACCATTTGATAAATCATTATAGTGTACTTAAAAACATATATTATTTACCTTTAATATATTTATCTTTATAATTATTTATATTAATATTATTAAATTTTATGTTTTTAGTTATCCAAAAAATATAATTTAGTGGAATGGGTTTATATTTTCAATTATATCTTCGTGTTTTAACGATTAATATGGTTATTTTAAATTCTATATTAATCTTTACTTTTTCATTACAAATATTTATTAATTTTTATAATATTAGGGGGGAATGAAGAATTAAATTTAAATTATATTATGACATGATTATATAAATTCATGATTATAATATTGTAGTTGACTATGGTAAAGTGGAAACAACCTATCTATAGTGAAAAGTCATGTAACCCAACCACATTTCCTATATTGAATGATTATTGGATCCTATGTGTGCATCCATATATATCATGTTTGTCTAAAAATAATTATGTTTCTAAACCCAATATGAGGAGTCTATAGTCTTTGTTTGTAATAATATTATAAAAACCCCCAAATGAATTCTCGGTATCGAATTCCCTATGATACTTCATTGATTATACATTTAATGATACAATGTGGACTCAACACGATAAGTAAATAATTTTTCAACATTTATAAGATATAATGATCTATCCTCTATAAAATCAACATATAATAATTAAATATAAATGTTATGAATGAAATATTAATGGTGGCCCACTTGTGTTCCTATGAAATATTTTTATATTGATGCATCTATTATACCTTTGACAATTAATTCTCAATTTTTATAGAATAATGGGTGGTTTTCTAAAAGGAAAAATATCTAATATTCAATAATAGAAAAATAACATTAGTTAGATCGATGATTTGTAATAAAAGTTATGATGCACAAAATTGAAAATCTTTATAAGAAGATCATTGAACCATATCATCTCATTAGATTTAACTCATTATTTGGAATGCCCGTAAAGCAAGATATTTTCCTCATGGAAGGTATTTATAATGATATAGGTCATGGATGAATGATAATTTGTGATGTCGATCCATCTGACAGTCATCTCTCCTGGAAGATGGATAGTGACACTTCTAATAGCTTCAACAATAGTGGTTGAGTAACATATAATCAAATAATTAAATAGCTACAATGATTTGAAATGTCCACTATATAAATAATATCAGTCATTTGAGAAATAATAGAGATGTTAAACAAAATTGTCCAAGGGAAGATCCCGTATTTTACCCATGATGATTTTGGAAAATTGAACTATAACACGAAGGGAATGAATTTACCCTTTATTAACCATTCATATTACATTTTATTGAGGCTAGAAATTAAGGTACCCACATGAATTCCTAGAATATAAAAGGATGAAAATAAATTCCCAAAACATCAAGATACTTTAGCATAGTAATATCATGATTTTATTTATTAAGAAATACAGTTTCAAGATCATTTTTATTTTTATCAAAAAAACATGAGACAATTCTGAATTCATATTCTATATTGTTCCTCAATAAACCCATTACCTCTAAATAGTCCATATAATATGAATAACCTCCAAACATGAGGCAATAAGGAGGTTGAAAATATATTGTGAATATGTCATATTAAAGAATGCAATTATGTGATTCCATATATTATCTGACTTTAGAATTTAAAATTCATACAATTCACAGTATGATTCAACAGGGATGAACTAGTAGTAGAGGCAATTAAGAGATTATTTATTTTATCTCTAAGATAAAAACATAGATCACATCTATAAAAATAGATAATGACAACACCCTAAAAACATCAGTGGTATATTTGTAATACATAACTCTCCTTTCAAATGATAACATGGATAGAAAAAAATTTCATCTCAAAGTCATAGTAGATATGTTGGTATGGCTTTGAAACCCCTCTCGATAAAAGGACATGGAAGATGGAACCCCATTAGTATCAGGTTACAATACATGTTTTGTTATCTCCATTTATGAAATTAAAATCTTAAACTACTGTCTTTATATTAGTAGCAATAACATCAAATTAACTCTCTTGTTTCAATTTAATTGATAAATTATTGTCAAAATAAGTTTTTGGAACGAAAATAGTGTTCATAAGATGGATTTATGCCTACAAATTAAACAAAAAAAATTAAGAAGATCTAATATTGGACATGTAGAATGAAATCACAGATATAGTGGATAGATAATTATTAAGGGATGGGAAAAAAATAAAAATCCATATAATTTAAATTCTAATAAATGACCCTAGCTAAAAATCCTAATCATAGAAAGGAAAGAGTCTCTGAATTCCTATTGATACGTACCCACATGAATATAATCTCGAAAGAATCATTGAATTTATATATATTTTTAATTCCCAACTCACCATGATAAATTGGTTTACAACACTTCTCATAAGGAACATTTTCATCATTCCACTATAGAATACTTCTACTCAAGAAATAAATTAAAATTTAGCTGATAATACTTATAATGAGAGTAGACGAATAACTATAAAATCATTAAAAAATTTATGGAAATCACAACAATGAAAGTACTAACACTCCAGGTGGTGATAGAGTCTTGACATTCTAATAATCCAATATATTTTATACATTGCTATAAATTTTAGATAAATGTCCAAAAAATTGTTTTCCCCAATTCATATGTACACCAAAATAGTATAAATGAAACATAACTTCTCTAATTCCTATATCTCCAATAAAAACCATGTTTCTAGCTATAGTTTTATTTTTTCCAAAATATATGAAAGGCTTATTCCATCTGATATCCTACTATGATACTTTATCATAATAAAGTAGATCATATAATATGTTCTTGATTATTATTTTTTCCAATTGAGTAAAACGTATAATATCATTAGCATATAATAAATGAGTGGTGTGCTAAGTCCTATAGCAACACTGATGGGACTGGATATATTGTTATTAAGAAAATTGAACAACAACATTCTTAAGTAATCATCAACAAAAGAAAACATATTGAATAAAAGACTATAACCTTGCCTAAAACCTTTGGTTCAAGTTAAATATACCTCATGGTATCCATAGATAATCATTGAAATATGTTTTGAACAGATATGAATCATAACCTAAAAGATAAACATGTCATCAAATCTGAACTCACTTAAAAACATGCACTTGAATCCATAGTCCAAAGTTTCAAAGAAAATTTAAACATCAATATTCAGAGTGAATTACCCCCTATATTATATATCCTTATAATGATAATGCATTAATAATAACTAATATAAAAATACATATTAGTTTTATATTTTATAATATGATAATGGTTCGAAGACATAATCTTATTGGAATTGATGAAGATCCGGTTAAAAATAATTTTTCAAAATTAATTCATAAATACTGTTGAAAATATGAACCTACTGAATAAATGGATATCATTCACATTAAACACATTTGGAATTAGAGGAATGAACTATGATTGAAAACCTCTTCAAATGAAAACATCTGAAAAAAAAATTACATACAAAACCACAAACATCACCATTAATGATCTCTGAATAAGTTTGAAAAAATGTATTCTTAATCCCATATTGAACTGGATAGATTCAATAATTTAATCCAAAAAGGGTCCTTAATCACAAAAATGAGGTGAAGTGTTGTATGTTTTCAATTATCTATATCCTTAACCATAATGGGAGTGATAACTTCCCTGAGATCCATAGTAATATTGGGACCGTCAAAGAGGATTTTATAAAAAGAAACACCATGGGTAGCCAGATCCTCTGTATTATCAAGAAGCTCCCAATAATTATTTATAATTGATATAATTCATTTGATATTCATGACTCTTTATATAGAGTTTAAATATTAAGTTTCACACTCACCTTCCATGACACATTATATTATAAAAGCCTCTTGTTTCAGGAATTATTTTCATTTTACAGAATATTATGATAATGGATAATATTTTTTCAATCTCATGTATTTTAGAAAAATCACCACTATAATCAGTTTCTTAAATATTGTGAATCATATATTCATGATGAATAATAAATTTTTCCTTGTGGGTAAAGTTCTCTCAAATCCTATTGTTTAAACTCTTATTATTAATTCTAAGCTTAAGAAAATAAGAAAAATAATAATCTTCGTAACTTATGGAATTTAATGTTTCACGAACCACGTTTTTACATTCCAATTGTAATGTCGAGGAATTACTAAATCTAAAAGGAAAACTACTTTAGTACCTTTTTTAAATGTTTAACCACAAGATGATGATGATCGGAAATAAACCCCGCAAGGTTGGATGCTATGAAAATAAAAACAAATATGGTCATATAATTATTGAATGACCTATCCAATCTACGTTTAACTACTTTATGAAAAAACATAATATTCCATGTATATTGACCACCAAAAAAATTATCTTCCTATAGACTATTATTCCCTATACATCCCCTAGATTATATAGATCATTGAAAATAATTTTTCATCACTAAACTATCATCTGAGTTGAGAATGACATTGTATTCTCCATGAAGAGTCCAAGAACCTATCATTGTGCTGCTAGTAGTATGAATATTCATAAAGATATATCATCATTCCTGATTACCATTGTAAAAAATAAATAATACAAAAAAATTATCTCATTCCAAGATAATTATAACATAGAGTGGGTGTATTTTTTATTGTACTCTTGTTGTAGACTCCATCAAGTCTCAAATGAGAAAAAACCCAAAGCCTTTGGATGATACTTATAGATTGATTAGTTATTACCATTTGATATCCAATTTTTTCATGTATAGTATAATTGTTACAATAACTCAAATTGGGATAATAAAGGCCAATAATATAATGGTTTTTATTGATAAAAATCCTAACCGAATTTAATTTTTTGGATTTGGGAAATCCCTCATTGATCCAAAATATTATAATCATTAAAAAATATCCTTGGTTCTAATGCCGCATTTTTCATACACCTAGGATTCTTATTCCTATCTTATCATATGATTGAAATAGTTTCGTGACTCATATTTCATTCTGGATGCTATTAATTAAAATAATATCAATTTAATGGGTACCATAATAGATATGTATTATTCTATTTTGGAGACTAATTATTCATATTAATAAGACATCAATCATATATTATTATGAATATGAGTATACATTTTATCATTTAATAACACCAAAATAAATACAAATTCAATACATATAAATAAAATATACATCTAATTTAGATTAGTTAGTAGTGAATTATTTATTATATATTCATGGTTTTACAAATGCACTACTATTCTGAATCGTGTATACTTCATTATATGTCAAATATGTCATTATCAATGAACATAATATTATTATGTCCTCGTGACCAATGTATATTGAGAATTTATCCCATTTAATAATTTAAATAGTCCCCCATTTTTATGGTAATCATTATTATCTATCTCCATATCTAATCATATTCCATAATTATTTCCCATGCACCACATACATAAATCAACTAATCATGTTTTTTTCACCATTGTTCTATGAATAATAAATTTATTTCCCCTTATCGAACATTAGATTCCATGATCCATTCACTAAAACATATCCATAAATATACTATCCATTCATTTACCCTCAATGTCTCTTTTTTCACCCCATATATAGTCTATCAATTTATTTAAATATATGGGGTGATGATGTATCATATCATGGTCACAAATTCAATCACCATACCACATTAATTGGGACATGTAATAAGATACCTATACATAATATTTTTAATATAAAAACATTTTAGCTTTATTATCGTGAAAATTAACAAATCTATATTGCATTTTCCTTCATGTCATTCTAAAAAAATTAATTCCTTACATTTACATTAATTACATGAATTGTAATTAAAAATATTTCTTTGTTTTGATTTAATTAAATTAATTATTATATATTATTAATAAAAAAAATACATGCACATCATTTATAAGTATCTAATTTCATATTTAAAACACTATTAAGAATCATTACAACTGATAATACAGTCATTGAATAATGATCATATGATTAGTATAAATATAAGATTTTCAAATTCCAATTTACTCATAAAAAGGAAGTGTTAGCCTCAACAAGAAGGATCATACACTATAAATCCCATTTTTCAATGATTTTGTGGGATATATAATCATTTACCCTTTCCCATATCCAAGCCCAATATGAGATCATGAATCTTATGAATGTTTAAAACTGTTTACTATGGATTTTTATGCTCATCGAGATCAGAGCCCAATCCTTGTATGCCAAACCACCCTATTAATGTCACACCTTCACATACCTTACAATCTAGGAGTTTTCAAGTGTATAAAATGGATATGTCTTCAGACCATATAAATTTGAATATGTATTTTATATTTTACAGAATAATGATTAAATTTTTTTTCATACTACAATATATTTATAATTATTTTTTTTATTTGATACAATAAAACATAAATTTTTTTTGTAGATAATATTCAAATTCAATTAGGAAATTTATTTTTATTAAATAAATGGATTTTTGGAATAAATACTATTTTATATAAAAATATTTTTAAATATTTTTGAAAAATATAAATGATCATATAATTTTTATGATGACAAATGTATTTTTTATAAGGGTTCAAAAACAATTATTGTCAAAAAACCCATCATTTCACTATAAATGTCGATTTTATGTTAAAAGTGAAAACTACCATATTTAGAAAAGATAATTTTGAATGAAATATTATTTATGCAAATAGAATGTAAAAATTATCCAATAGTGGATTATTGATAATGTTTCAAGACAGTTGAATTTTCACATCAAACATAAATATCATATAAATATACATCATGTAATAGGAAATAATAATGACCCACAAGTGATATATTACATACTATAAAGGGATCCCTTGACCAAAATTACTTCCTCCTTTAAAATAATATGATTTTATATATTTTTTTTTAATTTTATAAATCCTCTATGAATTCTCCAAAACCATTAACATATTTTAATGTTTTAAAATTATTTCATTAAGACTATGTATCACTTACACATCAAAAATTGAATTATATTATCTATTTTGTCCATTTAGCTTCTAAATTACTGATTAAAACTCCAACCTAGGGGAAATCATTGGAAAAATAACAATGGTAATGTTTCGGATTTTGGTAAATTTATTACATATAGTCCAAAACAAATGTTTGAAGAAAAATAAAAAAATATCCATTCATTTCTTATATAAACACACACATGATCCCATTTCTGTTCACTAAAAATCTTTTGTCGAAATATTTTATCTTCCCTACCCACCTTATATTCCTCCAATAGTTCCCCCAAACTATTAATAATCCCCTATGAAGAATTTTGTGCCACACACTAAAGTAATTGATCTTTTATTCTCTTGTTTAATATGTGTTTCTTTATTATCATATGACTTATATTTCCTATTAATAATGTTGGGATATGTATTTTTATGTCCCAATTATAGACCATTTTAAGTAAAAATGAGGACCTACACCTTTCTCACAAATTCACCCATTTTAAGAATTTTTATGCGGCATCATAATGCACTAAAAGTTTCACCAGGATTTTACATGCTAAAACAACTATGTAGTGAAATACATACCCATTTTTATTCAATGGTGTTCGGTTTTATACAGTTAAAAACCATTTACATGAGATATACATGTATTTAATCCACACTACTTAGTATTGGTATAAAATATGATAATGAATGAATCCTTGTGGTATGATCTATGTGGCACATTAAATCATGAGAATGAAATGAATGTGTTGTGGTCGCCTGAAATTATATTAAACTCTAATGAATTGGGTAATGATTATTCTCATGAGACATAATATTTGGACACTGAGTAAACATGATACCTTTATGGGACCTTTTCATCGTTATGCCTTAGTATATATCCTTGATATATTTTTATGATGTAGTGTTTTATGTTTTTTCTACATCTCCCATGTTGCCTTTCTTATTATCATTTTATATAATGTCCCATTTTTCAGGTCTATGATTTCTACTATTTTTTCCTCATTGATAAACCTACTACCTAACATATGTTATTTTCTTTATTTTATTCCATGTTTATTCCCTTACTATGATTTATATATCACCTCCTTGTTTTTTATGTCCTAAATTTATCCCATGATTCATTAAGTGAGAGCATTTTAAGGGTGTTTTCAATAAAAATTAAGTTTTTCTATTTTAAACTATTCTATAATGTACCTAATTCCCATATAAACAATACATATCCATCTTCCATGTTGTTTTTAGTGTATCTTTATGTAAAAAATAATGTATTAATGTAAACTAAAGATAAGGTTGTTAAAGTTGGGTTCAAAAGAGATTATTAAATATTTTTTTGGTAAAAGGACTAGAAACCTATTGAGAACTAGTTAAGGATAATACTACATATAATAAAACATAACTAAAATAGGATATGTGAAAAATAAGTTGTTTACCAAGAACATAGACCCATGTATGGATACTATATATGGATGTGGAATTAGAACAGATGAATATAGGGGTAAAACCCAAAAACATAGGGTTGATCTATACTCGACCAGGGATAGGTGCAAGACAACATTCCATTTTTCACCATTAATTAGAAACTCCCATGTGATATGCTTTGGTAAATTCAAAATCTCAATACAAAATTTTTTCAAGGGGTAAAAAATAACCATAATAATATATGATAGTAAATAGATCATCGATAAAATCGATTGAAGCCTAGTAATTCATATGTTAAGGTCATACATGAAATTTAATATTTTATCACATTAATTTCATTAGAATCCATTCTATGCGTTTAATATTTTAAAAAAACTAACCACTACTTTTCAAATTATTCTAGACAATGTGTAGGAATATTTTTAATAGGTTAAAGAATCAATTTGACGGGTAATGTGTTGACTACCAAAATGAGATACCCAACCTAATGGTAGAGGGAATCATGAACATTGGGGGTGAAACTCTCTTAGTTTACTTGTGTTTTGAATAGAATCCTAGATCATGAAGAGCACCTAATCGCCTAAAAAAAACAAGTTTTAATTGATTCTTTTGTGAGATAAAGGCCTCTGACATTATATGAGTCATCAAATCCCTTAATCCTGGAATAATTCATCAAATCCATTGATAATATCATCTCTATAATTTAATGTTCAATGATAGAGAATGTTCTACTGAGTTTTTATCATATAGATTGAGAGGCTGATCGGTAGTGGAAATGGATCAATAATATTAATCTTGAATAATAGATCAAATCTATGAGGCGGATGAAATTATGGAAAATGTTTTTTGAAAAATATTTTCCTCTCACTCTTCAACATAAGTAGCTATGGTATTTCCTTGTGTTCATCCAAATAGATGATAAATGTATCGATGTATGTAAGGAATACTTTACAAGCCTTGTATGATACACATCAATCTTTTTCATTTCCCTTAAATACAAGGTTGAACTCCACTTTGGTGGGTTAAAACCTAATACATGAAAATCCCAAACAATCCGTGAATTTGATAGATATGGGGAAATTTTCTAATTCATACTCAATGTCGATATGGAGATCATAGAATCTCATAGGTATCATGAGGATAAGAAGAGGAAAGTGGTGTTTAATTCTAGTGGTCCAATGGAGAAATATAATTATTCCAAGAAAATTCATCATCCCACTTTTCAAATATTTCACATACATGGAAATTACATCATTTTATATTAATATTACATATATTACAAATAAAATTCCCAAGGATAGTAATAGTATAGTTAAATTAGAAACATTGAAAAAAATATTATAACTTGCTAAAGGATCATCAATGTTTTCCCACAAAGGTCTCCCTCGTTAGTGTTAATTCCTATAACCACTCTTCATATCCCATGATAGGAAACATAAGAAAAGTATGAGATAAGATTATCAGTAAGGGTAAATAAAATAAATACATAAGAATAAAATTGAAATTAGGGTAGGAGAATATGATTATAGTAGTGGCATATCATAGACTACAAATCAAATAAAAAAATTTATCATGGAATGATGAATGGAAGTTCATATGACAAGTATAATAATGAAATTCGGAGCATATGTCATGAAAGTATAACATAGGAATAAGACAATTAATTTTCATAAGACATATAAGTATATAAAATGATTTCCATAATAGTTAAAGCGTTTGTTCGAAGGGCATATTATTAATATAGGTTCACTCCTCATACCATCTATTTATTCATGGTTCACTCCCATGACTATCATATTAGTATGATTTCGACCCCATGACATCATTGTTGTCATGGTTCACTCCCATGACCATCTTAGCTGTCAAGGGTCACTCCCAAATCCATCTTAGTCTATCTCATGATATATAAATCATTCCCAAATGCATTAGAGGGTGATATAGGTCCCACCAATATCATAATAAATAATTAATTCATGATCTATGATATTAGAAACATTAATCATAATATAACACGTGTGAGGAAATGGTTATCTTAAACATGTAAGATTATCCAAACCATTGTAAAATAAGAATTATTCATGCTCAATTCATCATAGAATAACCCATGAAGAGAATCAGATATCATAGACATATAACCCATGATAGGGAAATGTATTTCACAAACATATAATCCCTAAAATATAAATGGGTGGCATAAGAATCATTCCATCAAAACATAAACCATTAAGAAAGAATATAAATTGATCATCTAGATCATTTCAAAGAAGTTCACGCGTAATATCACTAAATACCATCATAGATGGAAAATAATTTTAAAATAACATTTAAAATACATTTCATTAGGAAAATATGTTTTATTCTTTCAAATATTCATTATGAAAAAAAAACCTTGTGAAAATATTTTTATTACAAAACAGATATAAAACATAAAAAGAACGCTTGAAACCATTTTGAATTATTTTCTTGAAAACATATAAACGAGTAAGAAAAACCTTTTTCATGTAAAAATTTATAATAATCCTTAAAAAATATATAAAAAAGTAATTAAAACTGTTTTAATAATTATAATGGAATCTTGAAAGTGCTTAGAATCCCATTTTTTTAAAAATACATTGATAACTTGTTAGGAATGGCTAAAAACGTTTTCAAAACCATTTCATTAAAAATTCCTTACAAATTTATAAAGAAATATTTAAATCATTTTGAAAAATTTTCTTTGTATATAATTCTAACACTTATAAATAATTCTGTAAAACATTTTTAAATCTTCTTTTAGGAAATATGTTTTTCAATGAACGAATATTTATAACCGAAGAGAGATTCAAAGTAGAAATTTATTAAAAACACTTTAGTAATAATATAATGTACCAAGTAGTGTATTAATAGAATTAATACAAGAATATAGCATGAATAAAAATAGGAAATTAAAATGTATGACATTTCTTGAGATATGGATCATAATACTTCATCAATTGAATCATAATCCTAAACAATCTTGATAAATGACGAGTATGTTTCAACAAACTGTTACCACATTAGTAACATTTAATCATAATAATATTAAAATAATAACAATAAATTAATCATTAAATATCATGAAAATAATTACATTAATGATATATCATGTTGAAGGTAGCATATACACCTGATAGAAAAATATAGGTCCAAAACATGGCATGTGGCTGAAAGAAAAAAAATTGGGGCAAAACAACATTACAGATTATGGTATCTTTTGAAGCCTGAACCCCATAAAAGATAAATTAAAAAATGGATATTTAAATTCTAATATATTTAAGTACATGGATCATAGAATACATCAATTAAAATAATATAAACAACAAACAATAAACATGTGATGAACATTTCATGTGTCACACTAATAATAAAAATTGATATGAGAAATCCCCATACACTGAGGCTGACATGTCATGTATGTCTTTCTCTTCATCAATAATAAAATTATTTTATTAATTACTTGTGTTATAAATTTTTTTTATTATAATTTTAATTAAATTTTTACAAAATTTTATAAAACTACGTAAATAATTATGTTTTAGTCGGGTGGATTGACCAAATTGCGTTCTTGTGTAAAAAATGACTTTGGTAAGTGATATATGGTCAATGTTATAATTATATAAAAAAATACAGAATAATAATAATGAAAAAAAATTTCATGTTCTTGGGAAAATTATTATTTTAAAAACAATCATGAATTATGGTCATGAAAATTGAATTGATGTGACAATCATGGAAACTCTCAGACGTACATATGCTGGAGTAACATTCCAATTTTTCAATGATCATTATGGAATAAAGGTGAGAAAAACTGTAACATTCCATAATGATATTTATACTATAAATAAAATTTTATTTAATCATATATACTTGTATATAGAATCTTTTTTATTTAAAAGGAATCACATGGTGTCAATGAGGCGGTAGTCCACATGTCTATGATCTACCTTATCACTTTTTCTGTGTGAAAGGAGAAATAAATAAAATTATATATTTTATATTCAAAAGGGTAATTATGTCACTGATTTAAAATATATTGTTCTTATGAAACATATTTTATATTAAAACCATACTTAATAAATTATATGTTGTTTGTAAATGCATCAGATCACTTCGAAGAGGCGGTTGTCCACATGTCCAGAAATGATGTTATCCTATTTAAACCAAATTGAACGCATAAAATCATGTTTTATATGAAAATTAAATAAGTATTAGTAAAATATGAATATCATATATATATATATATAATAATATAGTGTCAATTATAATTCCCACACATGATAGGTGAGCATGTAATAACAAACAATATAGTTTTCTAAGGTGGTAATTCACCGTACATAAGAACGGTATCCTCATTGACAATTAGATTGAAGTGTGTGTATGTTTAGGTATAAACCTTAATAAAAAAACATTATATTTATGATACTAAATTTATTATTTAATTTTTTTAATATGAATAATTGAGGTGGTGGGGAATAAAATAAAAGAAATGAGTTTGAGGAATGATATTACCTCTTATTTAGATAACTCAGTTTTCTCCAAAGTGATTCCTTGGGTAGATTTCATATAAAAGGTAGGATTATAGGAATAGGGGATGGATTTCTGGAGACTATTTAGGAATATTATAGATGATCCAAGGTGTCATGAGAGATGTGACAAATGGGATGAGTGAATTCATTGTAATAGTGGAAGATGAGTGGCACTCTTGTAAATTCCAAAATGTGTAAAAGAAGGGGAGGTCTCACATATTTATTGTACTAAAAATATATAAAAATAGTGAACTAAAGGTGATTAATAGTTGAAAATAATTCTACAACACACAAAAATAAGTGCATTTTTTTAATTTTGTTCCAAAACATCTATGTTTCTCTAATTGTATCAGTTAGTTTTGTTATTAAAGTATCAAGCGTTATAACATAAGTGATTTAAACATTAAATATAATTTATATTTATATTTTTGTGAAAAAAATAGACCTACAAGATTTTAATTATGATATCTAATTTAGAAAATAAAAATACCTAGTGTCATTTAAATTAATTTTAAATAGGAACATGTAACGCGTGAAAAAAGTGCTTTAACCAAGACTGCACTAATAATGTTTTTACTATTTGTGGGTCAATATGTAAATTATAAAAGATTAATTGGTGCATGATTGGATTATATTTTATATTTATTAAAATATAAAAATAACTTGGAATATGGGGGAATCTTAATCAATTTTAAATCATTTAATAAAATGTCATATATTGTAAAATAACTATATTTCAATTATGAAATTTTATATTTTATTTAAATTTAATAGGTATAAAAAAATATTTGAATTAAAATATATTATGTTCACAACTTTTTCAAATTATATATTCATCTAAATAATTAATTTATGAAAATAATTCTCAAAAATTCACACCACCTTTAATATTTATAGTATCATTTATTTTAATTAATTATTAATTGAATAATCACAATGTTGGAATTTCTATAGCATTTTAAGTAACTAAATCATCTATAATAATTATTTATAATAATTTTGATAAAAATAACTCATTTTATTTTCATATTTATATGTATAACGGAAAATATGTTCTTTTTTATATATTAGAATGTTTTATAAATGATAAAGGTGATGAAATATCCATTTTTTCGTTTTTCTTACTCAATTTATGAAATTTGGAACTTTTATTGAATTGTATCCCAATAACTTGTTCAATTAGAACAATTAAGCTATATTGTATGAAATTTGAAATAAAATGGATTTTGGGCAAGTTTCTAGGTCAATTTGTCTCTAATGTTTAATGTTTAGTCCCAAATAAAGAAGCATTTTACCAAAATCGCTTTGATTAATTTTAATCACTTTCAACAATATGATTGGTAATAATTATATTGTTCATATTTTACTAAAAATATCATACTAATTATAACTATTTATGTATATTTTATAAATTGAAATCATGAATTTTTCTATATTTATTTAATGATAATCCTGCATATGTGGTGAGAAAGAAGATTTTTAAAGTAAAAATGTACAAAAGTTCTCTAAGTTTTTATAACCAATTACAACATAAACAAGATTACAATGAAAAATGATTGATTAATATATTTATAATTTATATATTGTGACTTTAAAAAAAATTAGTATAAAATTTACAATTAATGATTATTTAAATGAAAAGGATTTTTTTAACTAAAATACATCATTTTTCACAATTAATCAAAAAATAAAACATCTTAAAAAATACCAAAAATTCAATCTATGAAAATTTTTAAATCATAAATTCAAAATATATTTTTATTTTTACAAATTATATTTATAATGGTCCTAAAAATTATGTTTAACATTGAACCATCAATAAGAGGCGGTAAAACCCAGAATTGTGTGTAACACATGCTAACATGGTGTTTTGTGTACCACAAACTAATCTATGTGTCGTGTGGAGTTAAAGGTCATCATGACATTTCATGTAATGAAAGGAAAACATATTTATTCTATATGTGTATATATAAAATATTGTACATTTTTTTCATGAATTGAAAATAAATAAATTTATACAAAAATAATTCACAAAATCGTAGGGTTTTATATTCTACCCCCCCCCCCCCCCCCGTTAAAATTAAATTTCCCTCAAAATACATCTTAGTTATCAATGGTTTAATACATGAAATTTCATTTTAGGGAAAACCACATCATAAATATGAATATTAAAACTTCCTTTAAAAAATAAATTTTTGAAGCTTACCAATTACATAGAGTAACACTTAAATTGATTTCTATATAGTAGAACAAAGGTGGAAAGTGAAAACATTACCATGGAGGAGAAATAAAAATATCACATTATGAATTAGACTAATATAGAACATGGTTAGGATACATTTAACAATCACAATGCCATAAATTAAATATGCTTGATGAATGACATTGATATCATATAAAATGATGATACCTAGATATAAATTTTTTCAATACCCTATCTCAAAATTATAATAATTCTCATGAGATGATATACTTACATTAGTTTACTATAATCACATTATTCATTTACCTTTGATCAATTTACACTTCATCTCTTATTCCATTAAATACGGGTGAATTTTTATGCCTAAAAACTAATGGATCATAGGATCAATAATAATTCATTCATGTACCTTGATTTATCAACCTAATAATGTTGTTAGAAGAGGGTATCCAATTTGAATAAATCCACATATTTTGAGATGATACATTAATCTAACAAAATTTATCTTAAACATTCCATATCTGGATTACCTTATAATCCTTCTGAAAGAAGAAAATCCAAATCATTATAAAAACTAAACTAAATCGTCTTAACATTTATCAGCCACAAACCATCTGGTGGATCTTGATTGTTATGTTCCAATCATGTGTATACAATCATCACAAATTCTATTAAATTACAAAAAAAACCTGAATGAAAAAAAATAATTTTTTAAAAAATATTTCTGTTTCATTATTGTAATGTTTATTGGATGTATTCCATAAATCCAAAATGTTTTTAAATTGATCCATGATCTTATAAACCACTTCCCAACAAATCATTAATTGAACACAAGGTAATCAGGACTATCCAATATAATTTTTCATATCCATCATGCCATTATCAAAACATCATTATCTTAACATAACAAATATACTAAGAGTTATCATACCATTAATCTAGTATTTTACCAGAAAAATAAACATTCCTTGAAATCAATTTTCTATCAAATAAAAACCATACAACATATTCTTCTGTATCCTTAGTGAAATAATAAACTGAACAATCCTAATATATTTCACAATTCAAAATTCTTGGATTCAAATACCGAGACACTTCAATTATTATACTTCTAACTTAATCTATAAAAGATCCTACCTCATCTTATTAATTAATACATATTTCATTTCACATTTCATAAGTAGTCTCATTAGCATCAACAATATAATCGTTGCTCATACCACTATGATTATTTTATTTTTGATCGTTACACATTAGAATTTTTTTCATAAAGGTCATTCATTCCCCGATTAAGGAATATAACCTTCAATTATTTCATAGGAAGCCAAATATTCCCAACCATTATGATAACTGAACTCTTCATTATTCTTTTTCATTTACTTTCTTTGTGATCTTCTTTTCTATTTTCAAAACAAATTCTTATTCCTCTAAGACATTCACATGGGTTATTCATTCCACATTCTTGAGACAAATGAAACAGGATCTTCTTTCCATAATGGTCTCTATTTCTCGAACTCTCACTGAACTCATTCTTTTATCTCCATGGACAGTTCGAGTATTGGTTAAGGTACACATTGATAATCAAGTTCCATGAAAACTGGTTTGGTATGATCACAACATCGATTACTCCAGGGATCATCCCATATTAATTCTCTTTATAAATGTTAATCCAATTTATTTATGTTCTATAGATTAACAAAAACTATAAATCATAGTGTGAGAAAGATATATCATAGTTGAAAACAACATAATCATTACTAATCACTTATAGGATTTGTAGATTTTTAAACCTTCATACGATACCTTAGGATTTTCATTGGTTATTCAAAGACAACTTATATTTAAATCCTTCATCATGGTTTGTGAAGAGTTTTTGAACATCCAATGCATATCCACTAGGAGTGTCAAACTACGTGTTCAACAATGCCAATTTTCATATACTAGGTTAATCTCGTGTAAGGCCCAACACACCTTGTTAGAGTTTTTACCCCAATCTACTTATGTTTTGGAACCACATCAGCTTGTAGTATCCCGACATGGATTTATTTATAGGAAACCACAAACTCTTCTATTTACCCAAAATTATATGGAATTTTCTTATACATTTGAAAATCCACATATCTATCCTTAGAGACATCCTTATACATATCATAAGAAACACCTGTTAGGATCCAAATATTGTTTTCACATCCACAATTTCAATGTGTGACTAAACTTTTCCTTTGAAACCAACAATAGTGACTTAGGCTTAACATGAATTTATATTACATTCTTTTACATGAATATTCATTATAATACCAAATATACAACATGATGACCACAATAGTTTAGTGTATTTGGAAACATGGAAAAAATATTTCTAGCATGGTGAAATATCTTAAATGTTTCCCACAAATATCTTCCTTTAAAACTTCTACCTACAACCATAATTCATAAATTAGTGAAAGGAAATATAAGAAAGTGTATAACAATGATGATTATTAAGGGTAAATAAATGTTATACATGAGAATAAAAGGATCATAAGTATATACGAATAGGATCATAACAATATAAGATCATACCTTTCATATCAAATATCATATACATGAATCAATAATGGTTCATAGTTTTTAATAAATTAATCACAAGAAATTTAAGTGCATTGTCATCAAAAAATAACATAAAAATATGAAAAGGGAATTATGGAAAACACATAAGAATATAAAATTATTTCAATAATAGTCAACAAATTTCTTCCAAGGACATATTAGTAATATGGGGTCACCCCTCATACTATATTGGTAGTCATGGTTCCCTCCCATGTCCATTCATTTCCACATACAAGTCATGGTTCACTTCCAAGACCATATTTTTATGTCCCATGGGATATATATTCACACAAAATTTAGGGATATATAGGTCCAACCCATATCCTAATGAAATCATACATACATGTTCCATGAGATCACACACATTATTCTTAAAATTACACATGAAATGAAACGTTTATAATAAATAGTTAATGTTATCTTAACCATTGGAAAAGAGATAGGTTGAATAATAATTTTATCAATAAATATTTCAGGAAAGGAAGCAGGTTTCATATATATATACCATGTAAAAGAGGAATGTATTTTATAAATAAATAATGTATTAATTAAAAATGGGATTTGTAAGAAACAGTAAATGAAAACATAATCTACTCAAGAAAGAATGTGAATGAATCCTTTGGATCATATCCTATTAAGGTATGAGTAACATCAACAAATTCCATCTTAGATGGATTTTTTTGAAATACATTCTAATTTTTTTTAGAAAAATATCCCTTCTTCTTTCAAAATTTAATTTTTACGCATAAACCCTATTGAAAATTATTTTCTTAGAGAACACCTTAAAAACCTAGAATGAAGGCTTGATATCATTTAAAATACCCTTCTCCATAAAATAAAATAAAATATAATTTTAAAAATTTTAAAATCATTTCTCCTTGAAAACATATATAATAATGTTAAAAACATTTTTGAAACCCTATTTATTTGAAAACTATTTGAGAAATTTTCAATAATTCTTCAAAACGTTTTAAAAAACATTTTATTAAATATATATTGAAAAATTATAAAAAAATCCGGAAAAAATTTTAAAAAATATATCTTTGAAAATAAATTTAAATAATAGAAATATTTCATGAAGACATTTTGAAATCCTTTTTAGCAAACATGGTTTTGAAAGAACATATATTTCTGACTGAAGGGAGTGGTAAAGTAAATTTTATAAAAAACAAATTATTAAACATATTATATACCAAGGAGAGGAAAATTGGTACCAATACATGAATATATCGTGAATAACAAAATGAAAATAATGTTTATTTGAATTTTTGAGTGTTCGGTAGAAATATTTTGTTAATGGATTCATAATATTAAATAGTATTCATAAATGATGAGATTATTTCAGTAAAATATTACCACTTGGTAAAATTGAATCATAATAAAATAAAAATAATAAAATTACATGAAGCTTGAAGTGTCTTTTATATAATTAAATATCTGATATAACATGTTAAAAGGAAGCATATACACGTCATAGAAAAATATTGGTTCATAACATGGAATTTCTCCTAAATAAAGAAAATTGAAGCAAAACTATATTACCGATTTGGAAACTCTTTGAAATATAAAAACTATGAAATTCATATCATAAAATGTATATGAAAATTCATATAAATGTATTTATATATTTCATATAATACATTCATGGTTATTATATACACCACACAAAATAAATGAGTGGTGAACATGGCATGTGTCTCGTGGATAATAAAATGTGAAATGAGAAATACCATTACGTTGAGTCAGGCTTGTTTCATGTCTTTATATTCACCAATAATAAAATTTTCTTAAAAAATTACTTGATTCCAAACTATTTTCATGTTTATTATTATTATTTACATCCCTTATTATCATTTTATATAAAACTACTTAAACAATTAAGTACATGTCGGGTGTTTTCACCAAATTTAGTTCATGTGTTAAAAACAAATTTGGTAGGTCGACTGTGGTCAAAGTGATCATTATATAAACATAAAAAGAATAATAATGAAGAAATAATTATGATATTTATTCCTAAATTATACATTTAAAACCAACCATGAATTATGGTTTTGTAAAATAGACCAGTGTTATAATCATGGAGACTGTAGGTTGTACGTATTCATGAGTAATGTTCCAATTTTTCATTTATCATTATAGAAAAAGATGAAAAACACTATATCATTACATACTGATAGTTAAATACTAAAAAAAAAATTTTTTTAATCATATATAATATTTTATATAAATAATATCATTTAAAAGGAATTACATCTCATCGAGGAGGGAGTAGTCCACATATCCACGATCGACTTTATTACTTTTTATTTTTGAAAAGGGAAATAAAAATATATATATTATATATCCTGGTAAATAATTTTTTAATTAATATCATATAGATTTTTTATGTCACATATGTTTAATTAAAACAACACTTAATAAATTCCATGTATTCTGTAAACATATTACATCACTTTGAGGAGGTGGTAACCACATGTCCATAAATGATGTTATCATATTTTAACCAAATGGAACATAGAAATGTGTGTATTATATAATTTTTTACATAAGTATGAATAATAAATATATATAATATATATATAAACACATCATATAAAAATAGATTATCCATCCTAATTTCAACATATTATAGGTGGTAAAGGACGAATGAAGAACATTATTTTGTGTGGCCATAATTCACGGTAAACAAGAACGGTGCGTTCATTACCCATTAGATGGATGTGAATGTAATTGTAGGATTAAACATTAATATAACAAAATATTAGTATATTTATGATACCTTTTTTATTTTTTAATCATCTAATAAAAATAATTTAGGTGGTAGGGAATGAAAATAAAATAAAGGATCTTGAGGAAAGATGTTACCTCTTCTTTAGGTAACTCATTTTGGTTTGCAAGAAAGGGATTACATTAGTGGATTTATTAAAAATTATAGGATTATAGGTCTATGGTAGGTATTTTTGGAGACTATTTTTTAAGACAATGGACGAGCCAGTGTGGCTTGAAAATTATGAGGAATTGGAGGAGTGATTGTCTATTTATTGTGGAAGAGTAGTGGAACTCGTGTAAATACCAAAAGGTATACAATAATGGGAACTATACCTTACCTAATGAGACTATAAAATAAACAAAATAATCTATTAATGGTGAATAATGGTTTTAAAAAATAAACAACACCAAATATAAGTTCATTTTTATAATTTTGTTCCTTAACATCTATGTTTCCTCAATTTTATCAATTTGGATTTTAATAAATTATATAGTATTCTATCATATGTAATTTGACCATTAGGTATATATTAAATTGAGATTAATGAGAAAAATAAACCCACTAAATTAAAACATTTTATAGATAATTTAAAAAATAAAATTACCATGTGTGTTGGAAATTGACTTTAAAACAAGTGCATGTAACACGCAAAAAAAACTTTAACCAGAACTATGCAAACAGTATATTTACTATTTATTGGTCAATAAGTTAATTATAAGAGGTAAATTGTTCCATTAATATAACATATTTTATATTTATCTAAACTTATTAATAACATTGAATATAGTTGGTTTTTTTAAATTTTTAATTTTTAATTAAAGATCATTTATTGTAAAATAACATTAACGTAAATTTTGAAAATATTTATTTAATTTTAATTTAATAAATATCATAAAATATATTGGAATCTATGTAATTTAATTTCAAAACATTTCAACATCATATATTTATCTAAAAAATAAATAATTATTATAATTCAACAAATTCACTTCACATTTATTGTTTGTAGTATCATTTATTTTAGTTAACTATTTACTAAATAACCACTATGTTGGAATTTCTTAAGAATTATGAGTAACTAATCATCTATAATATTTATTGATAGAAAATTGTGATAAAAATAACTCATTTACTTTTCAAAATGATATGTATAGATACAAATATTTGTTCTATATATTAAATTTTTATAAATAATAATATTGAAAAATGTTTTGTTTAATGTATTTTTATTTACATAGCTTATGAAATATGAAATTTTTATTGAATAGTATCCTAATAAATAATAAAATTACATAAATTAAGGGATATAGTCTCAATATGGATAATCAATGGATTTTGAAAAAATTTCAGGGTTATTTTTTCACTGATGTTTAAGGTTTAGTACCTAATTAATCATAATTTAACCTTAATAAGTGTGATTAATTATTATCACTTTCACTAATATTTTTAGTCAAAATATGGTTGATATTATTAGACTAAAAATATAATATTTATTACAACTACGTATGTCTGTTTTTTCAAATTTAAATAACATAACTCAATAGAATAATTTTATCACTAATCACGCAGAAATGGTGAGAAAGTGAATTTTTAAAGTAAGAGCATTCAAATGTCCTATAAGTTTTTATAAAAAATTTACATATAAAAAATATTCTAGTGAACTATATTAGATTAATATATTTATATTTTATATTTTTTGAATATAAGAAAAGGAATTAATATATTATTTATTACTTAAAATTATTTAATAAAAAATTTAATTTGTAACTAAAATATCGTATTAATCACTATTCATCAAAATATGAAACTGCTCAGAAAAATATCAGAATTCTCCAATGCTAATTTTGACATTCTGTATTCTGAAATAATTTTTTATTTGGGAAAATAATATTTATAAATGTCTAAAAAAATATTTTAAACAATGGGGCACCATTAAAAGGTGGCAAAACTCAGTCTTCTGTGTAACGCATGCTAACTTAGTGTTGTATGCACTACAATATAATATAAGTGTTCTATGTAGTGGAAGATCAACATGATGATTCATTAAATGAAATTCAAACATATTTCATTTATATTTATATAAAACAATACTATAAATTGTGTAGTGTTAATTGAAAAATATTTAATTAATTCAAAAAAATCAAAAAAAATGTGTGGCGTTACATCAAAGGTGTGGATAGAATAGCCCCACTAATTACCTAAGGGGGTGTGGAAATGATTTATCTTATACATGGAAGTAAAAAATACCTAGTGATTTCCGATATGATAAACCAGCCATTGTGATCAAGGAAAGGAATTCTCTAGTTAACCCTCAATGTACTGTTTATTTCTCTAATAGCAATAAACTAGGTAATAGTTTAAATCAATTCCTTAAGCCAAGGGTTGTTGGAGACAGCCAATGACCTCGAAGGAAAAATTTGATATCATTTCCCATAAAAACATATATGATAGATCACAAAAATAAAGTAGTGATAGGTACTATAGTGATTCATTCCAGAATATAGAATGTACTTTTCAATTATGGTTATATGCATTCCTTTTTATATTGATGTTTAGTAGAACTATTAAAACACTACCACAATGAATGAAATAAGTGTGATGAGTTGAAATTTATAATTGGGAAATTATTTCATCCAATATATATAACTCATACCCTCTCAATGTTTGTGGGATGAACTTCCCAACAAACCTTGTCATACTCCATTTTGTGGAATTTGATGCAATTATGGGCATTGATTGGATTTCCCTGTATAAAGCCATCATAAATTGATGTGAGAAGAAAAATTCTCTCTATATCACCAATAAAACACTGTTTTTATAAATGTTAAAGGAGGAGTATGAATCTTTTTTAGAAGAAACATCTCAATAAGATATATTATAATCTTATGAGTAACCATATCTAGATCAAATAATGGGATCTTAGGAAAGAATAATCCTTGAAGACATACCCATTATAACAGAATAAAATCTTCTGCTTCATGAATATTTTCATAGTCCATCTCCAAGTATATTGGTTGAATTGTTAATATGGCTTATACCTAGGGAGAAAATATTATGAAAGTCTCCATATAGAATGGTTTTTGTTGAACTTGAAGACTCGAGAGAACAACTATAGGAAATTATGGATAAAGGATTCATATGACCAAGTGTTTCCCCATGGGGTGCACCATTCCTCTTCTTAAATAATAAGGATGGTTCAATTCTTATTTGTAATGATTATCATGTGCTTAGAAAAATCATGAAAAATAACAAGTACCATCAACCACTGATTAATGATTTGTTTGATAGGCTATGTGGAGAACAATACTTCTCCATTGTAGACCTATGGTGAGTATATTACTATATTAGGTGTATGTAGGAGGATATCCCCATGATTTATTTTTGTATCTAGTATGGGCACTATGATTTTATAGTAATTCCATTTATACACACTAATTTTCAAAGAATCATCATGTGATTAGTGAGTAATATCCATAGAGATTTCAAAAAAATCATAGTCTTTAAATATTATATTATAATATTCTCCAAAACTAAGGAGGTGCATGAGGATCATCTAAGTACTATTATAATTAACATACAAAAGGAGAATATTTATGCCATGTATAAAAAATGCATGTTCTGGTTGAAGGAATTATCAATCATGGGAAATATCATCACAAGCAATGAGATATCAATCAGGCCTTCAAATATAAAAGCAATTGAAGGATGGTCAAGGACAACTTCAATGATAGATATTTTCTAGTTTTCTTGGTGTAGTTGGATATTATCATCATTTTTTGTAACATTTATCAGGATTGTGAAACCCTATAACTAATCTATTGTGAAAGGGAGTCAAGAATACGTGGAATTATGAATGTGAATAGATCATCATGGATTTGAAAAAGAGGCTTATCACTGCCCCAGTTTTAACACTTCTAAGAAGTGGATAACTTTTTGGAGTATTCGGTGATGCTTCGAAGGGATTGGGTTGTGTCTTAATGCATAATAACATAGTCTTAACAAATTATTCAACGTAGTTTAAAGTAAACAAATAGGAATAACCCATGCACAATCTCAATTTGGATGTAGTAATATTCACTGTTAAAATATAGAGGCATTATCTCTTCATGGATAAGGGTGAAATATTTATGGATCACTAAATCCTTTTGATATACATTCAAAGAGATTGATGAGAATATGTGATAACAAATTTGTTCAGATATTATCAAGGACTACGATTTGTAAATTCACTACCGTCATGGAAAAGAAATTAGAGTGGAATATTCTCTAAGTAGAAAGTATCCAATAATTTTATCATTGATGTTAATTAAGATTATATTATATTCATATATTTGAAAAAGATGGAAATGTGAATAATAAATGTAGGAAATTCATTAATCTATTAATGAATGATTGATCGACCATCTGTTTTGTATATGAAAAATTGTTCTCAAAGTGATGATGTGGAAATTCAAAAAAAAAGTTGAAACTATAAGAAATGGGAAATCCTATGAGTTCAGTGTTAATGAAAAATGAGTTCCAATATTTGTTTCAATGTTATGTGTACCATCCAATACTTATTTAAAGAATGAGCAATTTTATTGATGCACATAAATCAATTGTCTCCGTGCATCATAAAAGAAATATTATATATCAAGATCATTGATATCACTATTTTTTAAGAAATATATAGAAGGAGATTGGATAGTATACATTAATATATATTTTATGTCAATAAGTGAATGAAGAATGGAAACAAATACAAGGGGATCATGCAACCATTACACATCACTATATAGAAATGGGCAAAAATCATAATGGACTTTGTCATATATCTTTTGAAGAAATCAAGAGGAAATTGAGATATATAGTTGGTGGTGGATCATATTAAAAAGAATAAAAACTTCATTTCACTTAGATGTGACTTCTCACTCGGTCAACATAAAAGGGAATACATTAGATATGGGGTGAGGAATCACAAGACACCAATATCAATTGTATCAAATCTGGATCCACTATTTAACTCTATGATCTGGAAGATTCTCAAACATTATCTAAATATATATCTGAACGTTATAATGTCTTATCACCCTCAAAAGATAAAAAATCTAGGAGGAATAAGTAGAAATGTGAGGACATGTTGTCACAGTGCTCAATTGACTTCAAATAGGGATGATATCAACATCTTCCTCCGGTAAAGTTCTCATACAATAATAGTTTCCAATAAAACATCCAAATTGTTCCCTTTGAATTATTTTATGGGAATATGTGTAGATCACATACTTTTTGGGGTGATGTTGAGGAATACAGACTATTAGGTCCTAAAATAGTCGTGCAAATAGTGGTAAAGTTCAAATCTATTTCGTAGAACATCAATGATACTCAGAGTCATCAAAAGAGCTATGGTGAACGTCATTGACAAGAACTAATGTTTGATGTTGGAATCATGTTATTACTTTACATATCACCATGGAATAAAGTATTTATGTCTAGGAATAAAGAAAATCACACCCAAAGATACATCAATCCCATTGAGATCCTATATCGCATTGGTGTGGTGGCCTGTTGACTAGAAAACTCTCATTACCTATCTCATGTAAGTAATTTATTCAATGTATACCTCGTGGGGAAGTACAGCCCAAATCCCTCACACATAGTCAATCTAGAGATGGTACAATTAGAGATTGATCACTCCTAATAGGTACAGAATGTGATAATCATCGACCATGGAGAAAAAGTTATTTTGAATAATGTTGTGCACTGGGACAAGGTGTTGTAGTGAAAAAATAATTTTGGGGTAGTCATGTTCAAATTAGAGGAAGTGTTGAAAAAAAAATTAACCTCACCTATTATTGTGTGGGAAAAGAAATTTTTTAGGGTGGGATTTCTGAAGAGGTGCGATTTTCAGTATCAGAACTGTTATAAATATAATACCCCTTGTTCTTTAATTAAATGAATTATTTTATATTATGGATATAAAAGAAACATGAGGTTGTCTAATTTTATTATATATTACTATATTCAAAATACCAATAAGACTCATTATCATTGATAATATAACCACTAAATAGTGATAATATAATTCGTATAAATGTAGGGTTTAAAAAAATCTAATGGACATATACAAATGAAGTGATTCCCTCAACCACTTTAATCAGACCCTATGAAGCCCATTTACTAGAGATTTTGCGGGAGATAAATACTTTTGGATTTTCCCTTAACCCAGTCAATGCTTAAATCCAAAAACACAATTAAGAGTGAAACTGCTTACACCTGAAGTCCAAGATTAGCAGGATCATTACCCAAACCATGTATGTCGAACCACCAAAGGAATATCTCCCTGTCACACACCTTACTCAAAGATAATTTGATTTCTTATTAAATGGCTATGTAAGAACACCCTAGAAATATGATTATGTAAATTATTTTTAATATTGTAATGAATATATTTTCATCCTACTATTGTTACCTTATAATTGTTTATTATATTTATCATATAAAACACAAATGTTATTTTTGACTAATATTCTAATTCATTTAAGGAATTTATTTTTGATGAATTAACAGTTTATTGAAATAAGTAATATTTCATTAAAATATTATTATTAAATTATTTTTATTAATAATAAATGATCTTATAATTTTTATGAAGTCAATTTTAATTTATATATGGGTTAATAAATTTATTTTAAAAAAACCCAAAATTTCTTAATAAATGTCCATTTAATTTTGAAAGTAAAAATTAAATTATATAGAAAATTAATATGTTAAAAAAATATTATTTTGGGAATCAAAAAATTGAAATTTTAGAAATTTTAAATTTTCATAATTTTCTAAGGGAGAAAAATTTTTGAATATAAAATTAAATATCATATAAATATACATCGTGTATTAGGACATCATATTAACCCATAGTTATGTAATACATAATATTAAGGGTATCCATGACCAAATACTTATTTTACTATTAAAATAATTTTATTTTATGTATATTTTATTATCTTTAAAATCTTGTATGAATCCTCCAAAACCATTAATATATTTTTAGGTTTTATAATCATTTCTTTAACAGTATGACACACTTCAACAATAGAAAGGGTATTCTTTTATTATGTTCATTCCATTCCGTTATAAAATAATTAAAACCACTCTCATTTGGCAGAAAACATGAGAAAAAAAAAAGAAAGGGTATTTGGTTTTTTTTATTATGTAGAGTCCAAAACCTATGTTTCAATAATAGTAAACAAATACCCATGAATTAACTCAGAAAACTCACAAAATATCACATTTATCTTCACCTAAAATCCTTGGTGAATGCTCTTACTCTACCCTACCCTTCCTTTAGCCCTCCCAAGATTCCACCAAGCTCTCAAGAACCTCCTCTAAATCATTTTTTACCACAGAGTCATGTATGGGATATTTTCCTTCTCGTCATTAGTTCATGTTTCTTTATTATCTTTTTTCTTCTATTTCCAATTTGTAGTATTGGGATATGATTTTCCATGTCCCTATTACATCCCATTTTAAGACAAAATTATGAGTGACCCCTTTCTCTATCATTAACCAAATTTATGAATTTTTATGGGATGTCATTATATTATATAAATTTCACTATGATTTTCCATGCCTAAACAATTATATAGTGAATACCATACCATTTTCTTATCAAGGGTTTTCACTTTAATAAAATTTTAATTATATGAAATTATAGTGGCATGTATGCATTAAACACTCTGTGGTCATTGAATAAAATATTATTATGAATGAATCTATGTCGTATGATCTATCTGAAACACTTATGCAGGAAAATGAAATGAATGTGATGGGTGAGCCTAGAATTATACAGCTCTCAAATGCATTGGGTATAGTTCAGTTTCATGAGATTCCATCCCGGGATAAGGAATAAAAATTATTACTTTATGTGATATTTCCAATGATGATTTCTTCATAGTTATCATTGAAATATGTTTATGATGCAGTGTTTTTCCTTGTTACCACATCTCCCATGTTTCCATTATTATTATCCTTCTATATCATGTATCATTGTTCATGTGGATGATTTTTAGAATTTTTATGCCTCATTTTTATTACAATTATAAAAAAGTTTTATTTTCATCATGTGATGATTTTTTTACTCTATTTATATGATTGATAGCTCACCCTTTTCTGATGTATGTCCTAGTGTCATTCCATGCAGCTTTATATGGGAACTTGATAAGGAGGTTTTCATTAAATATGATGATTTATTGTTTTAAATTGTAATGTAGTTTACCTAATTCCAAAAGAAACGATATTACTCAATCTTTAGGGTTTTATTAAGTGAAACCTTATGTAATAAATCATTGTTTAATGTGAAATAAAGACCACGATATTCATATTGACTCACCACAATAGTGATTAAAATTACACAACAAACTGAGTTTCAAAACTACTATGTAATAAAATACCTCACTAAAATATCTATAGTGACCCAATCCATTTTCACATGACATTACAATATTTTAAGCATAATTAACTATCAAATTAATATTAGTGGATCTTCTGTCATTGGAATATTTGGTACATTATTTGAAATCATGAAACCAAACTAAATATTTCTTTTATTTAATCACCATAATGTGATTCTAACATCCATTGATCTCCTATAAATACATAGGATAACTGTAATATCCGAGGTGAATAAAGAATAAATCATTGTCATATTTATTAATATTTATGAATTAAATATTAATTTTACTTTAAATGGGTTGCTATGTTCGATAGTTTGCCCGATACGCAACAACGAGTTTCTTTGAAATCTTACGTTGCACACTAGTAATAAAATAATATTATTTTAAATGGTAGTTAACAGGTAGCCATCGTATTGGCGGGAATGAATTCAAATAACTAAAATATGATTATATACGTTTGTTAAATGTTTTTAAATTTATCCAAAAAAGGATAAAGGCTTAAAATATGAAAAGAATTCAATTATAGGCATATATACTCTAATATTCACTAAAGGCCCATTTATCACCTTTTGATGGCGAACCATCATTAAATATAGTTTTGTTCACTCTTATACATTTTATTGGACCAAATAAAAGTATTCTTTAGAAATGGACATCAAAATTTACTTTGTGTGAATTGTTGTTATTTTTCCGATAAAATTCATTTTTTAATGAATAGTGAAATGTTGAATTTTAATTCAAAACCTCTTTTTAGTATAATTTATTTATATAATTAGATTATATTTTTAATTGGTTTTAATGTGAAATTAGAATATATTTTTACCATTTAATCTAATAGTGGACGTTGAATTTAATTTCACCTTGAAATTGGACTTAATCTAGTGTCAATCTTTTGATACATATTGTTTCATAAAAACACACTATTTGTTTTGATAGTCAGAATTAATTATTAAATTAATTAATGTAACTTATATGTTTTTAATTTTGTAAAATAGACACCATTTTTGAATTTGGAATATCAAATATATCTTAGGGTGATGTTTTGGTATTTTTCTGAAAAGCTTCATTTTTTGATGAATAGTGAAACCACTAAGTGGTACTTAAAAAACTGATTTTTTGTTTAAATGAAATTTTACAACCTCTGTGTTTTGAATATCAAAAATATGACTTACATGGTTGTCATTAAGAAGAAAAATGTTGTTCAATCGGATTAAAATACTTTTTTGGTGAATAGTAACTTTTAAGTTTTAATCGCGATTAGATGTAATTAGTGTAGTTTAAGGTAAAAATAATGTTTTAATAATATTAAATGACGTATACACATGTCCTAATCTTATTTGATGTGTCATTTCTGACCAAGACAATCCATGGGTCGACTTAGGGTCCCCATGGAGCCACTTTGGTTGGAAAATGACATTAATAACTTTTTATGTAAAGTCAAAATAAAAATGTCACAAACATGAGTCATTTTACTGAAACAATTTTTCAATGGCATTATACAAGCTATATTTTTTACTATAAATATTAATTATAAATATAAAAAGATTTAATACATCATGATATTTTTTATATAATTTTTAGACATTATATATATTAAATTATTTATGACACCATGATGATGTAGTGATTACCTAATTATTTAAAGATTTAAATAAAAAGAAACGATAATGTAAAATCTAAGACCTACACATGTAAAAAACCTATTAGATGTGTTTATTTCTAACTCTTATCAACGTATACTAGAAATATATAATTTCGGGACCTTTTAAATCCAAAAATCATTTTAAAATAAAGTAACCTTTTATAGCATTCCAAGAGTGCCCCTCCTCTCCTCTTATAAAAGGCCCCCACCTCTACAACCTTATCCACACATCTCAAGCCTTTTTCTCATCCAAAACCTTTCCATTTTGTCTCTAAATATCCCTCTATTACTCCTAGAAGCCTAACATTGGGAAGAAGTGTTCCCAAGAAAGCCTTTGAGCTCAAATCAAAATGAGTTACCTGTTTTAAAGGTAGTGTTTTCTCTTGTGTTCTTATGTTTTATTTCGCTTCTCCAACACCTAAAATCTTTTAATTCATTTATTTTTTAACAACACTAATATCTTTAATATACTAGTATTTTGTTATAAGAATAATTAGAGATACACTTACACACACCTACATATAATGGTTAAATAACATATTGTTTCTATGGATGGAGAATTTCTGCCTCACGAAACGATGATTGTTCATCACTCATATAACACCTTAAAAGTTGGCCATTAAGATGTCACTATATTTATATATGATATATAATTTGTTTATGTTTTACTTAATATTCTGTATTTTTCATTTATGGCATACCTTTATTGTTTCCGTTATGGGTAAATGCGATATCTTCATTTTAGGAAGTGCGGACTACCGCCTCCTCAAAGTGATTTGATTCGTTAATACCATATGTGGTATGTATAAAGGATAAATTTAAGTATATTATATATGATATTATACTGGAATTTTAATATACCTCTATATTTTTATAATTTCACACCATTAAGTAAGAAATAGAAATGAAAGTAGCATTCATGTTTACGTACGGCTTACCGTCTCCATGAACGGTGTCTTTCATTTCTTACCTCTAAATGTTATGTAATATTATAAATGCATGTAAATACTGGATATATACGATATATATGGTATCTAAATCATGAATATAATTCTGGATATAATGGATATTTTACCCCATGAACAACTTGTAATTATAAAGAGTTTATTTTTGACTCATGTACCAATGATCGACAAAACGACCATTATTAACATAAATAATTACATAGTGTTCATAAAATGGTAATAAGTGATATAAAATGAATAATTAACTTGATAAAAAATTCTTAAGCAAGTATAAATTAACTCATCTTTATTATTCAAGAGGTTAAAGAACGATCGATTCAAGTCGGACCCGAGGTATGGGACCTCATCTCAATCTCCTTTCATTGAGGCATATTTTGTTTTATACACAACATTCATTTATACGGTGTATAAACCCCTCTGACTTTTATTTTTATTCAAAAGGAATATTTTTTATATGAATCATTTACTAAATGACAAAAGGGAATGTTTTTTTGTCATACGTATGTGGTGACAATGACTTCTCCGCCGCCGTGACCATTATTTGAGTTTCGGCTTCCTCTACAAGCCATACCTTTTTTTAAAATAAAAAATAAATACCATGAACTACTTTTTTTTATTTTGGTATTGAAAACGGTTTTCATAATGTTTCTATTATATCAATGTGTTGTATTGATATCTTGTGATTGAATCGTAGAAATGTTATGTTTCGTTTATGTATGTTTTATGTGATACGATTATGTTATGGTTCTTGGGAATTGTTATGAAGACAGGTGGTTCCGTGATAAACTAAGTGTGGGTGAGCCCAATATATCTCTCCAATGCATTGGGTAACGCGAAAGAGTTAAACGTTAAGGTTTCTTCAAAGAGATTTAGGGAATATACTGTGATGGGTATTCCAAATGTAACCAAGAGTGTTACTCCCTACGTAAGAATGCTATGAATGCCTCAAGTTACCTTTATTCCTTATGATTTCTATGTTTTATTCATGTTTTGATAAAGTATGTTAAAGTGCTTATGTTTTATGAGTGAAGTATGATTTCATTGATTCTTATGTATACATGTAATCATGTTTTCTTTCCATATTTTTATATCCCTTACTGAGCTTTTTATGCTCATCCCATGTTTTTGAAATGTTTTTCACAGGTCAAGGGAAAGGTACATGATGTGATGATAGTGTCAATGAAGTGTCAAGAATGAATCCATGTTTTTTTAAATATGTTTCTGCTGATGGGAAAAATGAGTACTATTTTTATGTAACCACATTGTTTAAATTTGGAATGTAATGCATGTTTTTTGATCTAATTCTCTAAAACTCTAAACTAGAAAATATCCCCAACGTGTAATCTTGAAGTAACTCAAGATTAAGTAATGCTTAAGGCTGGAGACTTATAGTTGGTATCAGAGGTCATTTTAGATAACTTTAGGAGTTAGAATTCTATTAAATGATTATCCAAAAGTATTTTTTTATGGACAAATTGAAATGATATAGAATTTAAAGATTACCATGTTGCGTCTTCTAAGACTTGTTTGTTCAGAGTGGTTTTCCATAGAAGAAATAGGGAAACAGTGCTAGGAAGGCATACAGAAGGAAATAAACTTCTGAATCAGTATCCTGAGATGGTCGGAATTGGAACTGAATAGTTTCTTACAGTAATGGCACAGTTGACTCAAGCGATAAATGGTGGTGGTATCCACGCATGAGATCAGCCATATCAACCACAGAGGAACATGTCAGTGGTGGAACATTTCATGTGGGAACATCCACCATCATTTAGAGGATCATCTGACCTTGTGCTAGATGAAGGGTGGATTAAATCACTGGAGAATATTTTTGATGTCATGGGGTGTTCAGACAATCAAAAGGTTAGTCTTGCTATTTACCGTTTGGAGGGTGAAGCAGATCAGAGGTGGTAGATGGGTAAAAATATCCGGGACTCTGATGAGATTGATTCTCTTGACTGGGATAAATTCAAAGGAATGTTTCTTGAGAAGTATTTTCCTAAGGCTTTTCGACATAGGATGGAAAATCAATTCTTGGAATTGAGGAATGAGGATGATTCAGTGGCTGCCTATGAAGAAATGTTCACTCGATTGGAAAGGTATGCTCCAAATTTTATCCAAGACCTTGATAGTAAAATCAATCGTTTTTACTCAGGATTAAAGCCAAAATATCGAAGGGCATTAGATTTTCGCGATTTCAAGAGTTATGAAAAGCTTGTTTGATGTGCTGATATGGTGGAAATGGAGTTTTCCGATGATCAAGTGTTTTATAACAACCACTAGAAGAAGAGACCGAGGTGGCAGGAGAAATGGAAGAATTTTTCAAAAAGTTATGATGGTAAGAAAACTAAGTTTCCAGTTTGTGATAAATGTGGGAAAAGGCCTGTTGGGGAATGTCTTCTGAATTTTGGAAAGTGCTACCGATGTGGTAAGATGGGACATAAGGCTCTTGATTGCATTTAAATTGATCATGGTGGTGGTATGACCAAATTTTATTTACAGTTAGTGAAATGTTTTAAGAGCAATGAGATGGGTCATTATGTAAATGAGTGTCTGACAATGATCTCGAGTGATGGGAAGCAGTTAGACTACAAGAAGAAAGTGGTGGTGAAGTCCTTTGCAACTACATCAGCAGATTTCAGGCCATCAAATGGAGTTGTATCAGGTACTTTGTTTGTTTTTTCAGATTATGCCAGTGTTTTGTTTGATTCGGGGTCTACACATTCTTTCATCTTTGAAAACTTTTCGAGTAAAATGGGAATACCATCTCAAGAAATGACTCCTGAACTTGTGGTAAAAACACCTAGGTGAAATGTTGAGGCAAAAAGAATTTATAAGAATCTTCTTATCCTTATCCGTGGAATGATCCTACTTGAAAACCTTATTGTTTTACCTCTAGTATAGTTTGATGTTATCCTGGGTATGGATTGACTCTCTATTTACCATGAAAAGATTGGCTATAGAGCTAAAGATGTTTCTTTTCAGAAATACTTTCTGTTTGTGTACAAGAATGAACCCTAACTGTTGATAACATATCAATAGGCTATGAAACGTGTAAAATATGGAAATGAATGTTACCTTGAACATATTGTTGAAAACAAGGGAACTGTTCAGATTAATTATGTGCCAGTGGTAAATGAGTATCCTGATGTTTTTCCTGATGAGTTGCCTGGAATAATACCAGATCGGGAAGTTGAATTTACTGTTGACTTAGTTCATGATGCTAAGCCAATTTCAAAACCCCCTTATCGAATGGGTCAAATTAAACTTTTAGAGTTGAAGTATCAATTACATGATTTATTATAGAAAGGTTTCATTTGACCAGGCACATCACCATGGGGTGTTTCTATTTTATTTGGGAAAAAGAAATATGGTTCAATGAAAAATTTCATTGATTATAGAGCCTTGAATAACATTACTGTTAAGAACAAGTATCCTTTGCCTCATATCGATGATTTGTTTGATTAGCTCCAGGGAGCTCAGTATTTTTCAAAGATTGACATGAGGTCAGGGTACCATCAGTTGAATGTAAAAGAAGCAGACGTACCGAAGACTACGTTCCGTACTAGATATGGCCATTATGAATTTTTAGTTATGCCTTTTGGGTTAACCAATGCACCTGCTGTATTCATGGACCTTATGAATAGAATTTTCCATGAGTTCTTGGATAAGTTTGTGGTTGTTTTCATTGATGATATTTTATTGTTTTCTAAAAGTAAATAGGAGCATGAAAGACATTTAAGGGTTATTTTTCAAACCTTAAAAGAAAATAAATTTTATTGGAAATTCAGAAAGTGTGATTTTTGGTTGCAACAAATTTCATTCCTTTGTCACATTGTTTCAAAAGATGGGATAACTGTTGATCCTGCAAAAACAAAGGTTGTTGAATAATTGAAAAGACCCACTAATGTAACTGAGATTCGTAGCATCCTTGGTTTGGCAGGATATTACCAAAGGTTTGTTAGAAATTTTTCACGGTTATCTATTCCAATGACTAAGCTAACTTGGAAGGGTGTTATGTTTATCTAGACAAAAGAATTTGATGATTGTTTTCAAAAACTGAAATGAAGATTGGTGAATGGTCCACTTTTGGAAATACCTTCTAGGAATGGTGAGTTTGTTATATACAGTGATGCTTCATTGAAAGGACTTGGTTGCATCCTAATGAAGAATGATCAGGTAATTTCTTATGCTTCACGACAGTTGAAAACTCATGAGTTAAATTACCCTACACATGATTTGGAATTAGCTGCTTTTGTTTTCTCTTTAAAAATTTGGAGGCATCATTAGTATGGAGTAATGTGTGAAATATATACCGATCACAAAAGTTTAATGAATATATTCAGTGAAAAATAATTGAACATGAGACAGAGGAGATGGCTAGAATTAATCAAGGATTATGATTGTACAATTCATTACCATCCGGGAAAAGAAAATAAAGTGGCTGATTCTTTGAGTCAAAAAAGTAATGCTTCATTAACAATGTTGCATGTGGAACATGATACTTTGGTTAAGGATTTGATGAAATTTGGCATAGAAGTTGTTGGTGAAGGAAGCTCTTCTGTTTTGTTTTAGGTATCAGTGAGATCATCTCTATCAGACAGAATTAAGCAAGCATAGAAGCAAAAGAGCGAGTTGCAAAAAAAGGTAGAGCTGGTTCAGAAGGGTAAGTTGCCTGAATTCAACATTGATAATGATTTTTTTTTTGAGATTTGGGAAGATATTGTGTGTTCCTTGTGATTCACAGTTGAAGAGAGAGTTGTTATGTGAAGCTCATTGTTCTTCATTTTCAGTTCATCCAGGCATTACTAAGAAGTATAGAGATCTTCGGGAGTATTACTGGTGGGACGGAATGAAAAGAGATATTTCTGATTTTACTGTGAAGTGTTTGACTTGTCAACAGGTTAAAGCAGAGCGGCAGTTACTGAAAGGGATGCTTCAGCCTTTACCAGTACCAGAGTGGAAATGGGAGAATATATCTGTGGTCATTGTTGTGGAATTGGTGAAGACACCTCGAGGTAATAATGCAATCTGGGTTATTGTTGATCGCTTGACTAAATCTGCTTATTTCCTTTCTATACGAGATAAATTTTCATGAGATTATCTTTCCCGTTTTTACCTTAAAGAGATATTCAGGTTACATGGAGTTCCTCTCTCCATTGTATCCGACCGTGATCCCAGGTTTACTTCTAACTTTTGGAAGGGCCTTCAGAAGTCGTTGGGTACTGAATTAAATTTTAGTACATCTTTTCATCCTCAATCAGAAGGGCAGTTAGAGCGAACAATTTAGACTTTGGAGGATATGCTACGTGCTTATTCGATGGATTATCCGGGATTTTGGGTCCAACATCTTTCTTTGGTTGAGTTTTCTTATAATTACAGTTTTCATTCTAGTATGCAAATGGAACCATTTGAGGCATTATATGGGAAGCGGTGTTGAACTCCAGCTTTCTGGGATGAAGTGGGTGAAAGGAAGTTGATGGGATTGGAATTGGTAGAAGAGTTGGCAGAAAAAGTTCATTTGATTCAGAAACACATGAGAACAGCACAGAGTAGGCAGAAGAGTTATGAGGATAACCGGAGTAAGGATCTATCTTTCGAGGTAGGTGATCATGTTTTTCTCAAAGTTTTACCATGGAAAAGTGTGATGCGATTCTGTAAGAAAGGAAAGCTGAGTCCAAGGTTCATTGGACCATATAAAATTCTGGAGAAAGTTGGATCAGTTGCATACCGAGTGGCATTACCTCTATGTTTATCTCAGGTACACAATGTTTTTCATGTTTCGATGTTATGAAAGTATATGCTAGTTCTATCTCATGTTTTGAGCCCATAGGTAGTTCAGTTGGAAGAGAATCTCTCTTATGAAGAACAACCAGTCCAGATTCTTGACTGTAGAGAGCAAGTGTTGCAAAATAAGGTAATTCACTAGGTAAAGGTTTTATGGAAAAAACATATGGTTGAAGAGGCAACATGAGAATCTGAAAATTCTATGAGGGATAAATACCCCCACTTATTTTGATAAGTGAATAAAATTGTGAGGACACAATTCCCAAAAGGGGGGAAGGATGTAAAATCCCTGGTAAATAAAGAATAAATCATTTTCATATTTATTAATATTTACGAATTAAATATTAATTTTACTTTAATGGGGTTCCTATGTTCGATAGCGTGCCTGATACGCAATAATGAGTTTCTTTGAAATCTTACGTTGCACACTAGTAATAAAATAATATTATTTTAAATGGTAGTTAACACGTAGCCATCGTATTGGCGGGAATGAATTGAAATAACTAAAATATGATTATATACGTTTGTTAAATGTTTTTAAATTTGTCCAATAAAGGATAAAGGCTTAAAATATGAAAAGAATTCAATTTTAGGCATATATACTATAATATTCACTAAAGGTCCACTTATCGCCTTTTGATGGCTAACCGTCATTAAATATAGTTTTGGACACTCGTATAAATTCTATTGGACCAAATAAAATTCTTCTTTATAATCGGGACATCAAATTTTACTTTGTGTAAATTTTTGGTATTTTTCAGATAAAGTTCATTTTTTAATGAATAGTGAAAAATGTTGTATTTTAATTCAAAACCAATTTTTAGTATAATTTATTTATATTATTATATTATCTTTTGAATTGGTTTTAAAGTGAAATTAGAATATATTTTTACCATTTAATCCAATAGTGGTCATAGGAATTAATTTCACCATAAAATTGGACTTAAACTAGTGTCAATCTTTTGATACATATTGTTTCATAAAAACATGCTATTTGTTTTGACACTGGAAATTAATTATTAAATTAATTAATGTAACTTATATTTTTTTAATTTTTTAAAATATAAATCATTTTTCAATTTGGAATATCAAATATAGCTTTGGGTGATGTTTTGGTATTTTTCTGAAAAGCTTCAATTTTTGATGAATAGTGAAACCACTAAGTGGTACTTAAAAAACTGATTTTTCGTTTAAATGAAATTTTACCACCTCTGTGTATTGAATTTAAAAAAATCCTACATACATGTTTGTCATTATGAAGGAAAATGTGGTTCAATGGGATTAAAATTATTTTTTGGTGAACAATAACTTTTAAGTTTTCATCGCGATTAGAGGAAATTAGTGTAGTTTAAGATAAAAATAATGGTTTAATAATATGAAATGACCTAGACACATGTCCTACACTTATTTTATTTGTCATTGCCGACATATACAATCCATGGGTCGACTTGGGGACCCCATGGAGCCACTTTGGTAGGAAAATGATATTAATAACTTTTTATTTAAAGTTAAAATAAAAATGTCACAAACATGAGTTTTTTTCCTAAAACAATTTTTAAATGGGGTTATACAAGTCAATTTTTGACTATAAATATTAATTATAAAGCTAAAATATTTCCTACATCATGATATTTTTTTTATAATCTTTAAACATTAAATAAATTAAATTTTTTATGACACCATGATGATGCAGCGATTACCTCATTATTTAACGATTTAAATAAAATGAAAAGATAACGTAAAGTCTAAGAACTACACATATAAAAGACCTATTGGATTTTTGGATTTAGAACTCATACAACCTTATCCTAGAAATATTTAATTTTGGGACCTTTTAAATCCGAAAATAATTTTACAATAAAGTAACCTTTTATAACTTTCCAAGAGTGCCCCTCTTCTCCTCTTATAAAAGGCCCCCACCTCTACCACCTTACCCACATTTCTCAAGCTTTTTTCTAGGACAAGACCTGACCATTTTGTCTCTCCAAATCCCTATCTTACTCCTAGAAGCCTCACATTGGGCATAAGTCTTCCCAAGGAAGCCTTTGAGCTCAAATCAAAAAGAGTTACCCATTTAAAGGTAGTGTTTTCTCTTGTGTTCTTATGTTTTATTTCGCTTATATAACCCCATAAACTCTTTTCATTACTTTCTTATGTAACAAAAACAGTATATTCAATATACTAGTATGTTGTTATAATAAGGATTCGAGCTACTCTTACACACACCTACATCTAATGGTTAGAGAACATACTGTTTCTGTGGATGGCGAATTTCTGCCTCACGAAACAATGATTGTTCAACACTCATATAACATATTCAAAGGTGGCCATTAAGATGTAACTATATTTATATATGATATATAATATGTTTATGTTTTACTTAAGCTTCTGTATTTTTCATTTATGGCATTCCTTTATGGTTTCCATTATGCGTAAACGTGATATCTTCATTTTACGATATGCAGACTACCACCCCCTCAAAGTGATTTGATTCGTTAATACCATATGTGGTACATATAAAGGATAACTATAAGCATATTATATATGATACTATACTTTAATTATGATATATCTTTATATCATTATGATTTCACTCCATTAAGTAAGAAATATAAATGAAAGTAGCATTCATGCGTACGTACGACTTACCGTCTCCATGAACGATGCATTTCATTTCTTACCTCTAAATGTTATGTAATATTATAAATTCATGTAAATATAGGATATATATTATATATATGATATATAAATCATTAATATAAATATGGATATAATGGATATTTTACCCCATGAACAACTTGTAATTATAAAGAGTTTATTTTTTACTCAAGTACCAATGATCGACAAAACGACCATTATTAACAAAAATAATTAAATATTGGTCATAACATGGTAATAAGTGATATAAAAGGAATAATGAACTTGGAAGAGGGTCTGAAGCAAGTATAAATTAACTCATGTTTATTATTCAGTAGGTTAAAGAATGATCGAGCCAAGTCGGACCTGAGGTATGGGACTTCGTCTCAATCTCCTTTCATTGAGGCATATTTTGTTTTATACACAACTTTCTTTTATATGGTGTATACACCCCTTTTACTTTTACATTTATTCAAAAGGAATCTTTTTTATAAGAAGCATTTAATAAAGGACAAAAGTGAATGTTTTTTTGTCGTATGTATGCGGCGAAAATGACTTGTTCGCCGCCGTGACCATTATTTGAGTTTCGGCTTCCTCTACAAGCCATACCATTTTATAAAATAAAAAAATAAATACCATATTTTACATTTCTTTTATTTTGCTCTTGAAAACGGTTTTCATAATTTTTTTATTATATCAATGTGTTGTATTGATATCTTGTGATTGAAATGTGGAAATGTTATGTTTCCTTTATGTATGTTTTATGTGATACGATTATGTTATGGTTCTTGGGCATTGTTATGAAGACGGGTGGTTCCATGATAAAATAAGGGCTGGTGAGCCCGATATAGATCTCTAATGCATTGGTTAACCCGAAGGAGTTAAACGTTAGGGCTTCTCCGAAAATATTTAGGGAATATACTGTGATGGTATTCTAAATGTAACCAAGAGGGTTACTCCCAACGTAAGAATGGTATGAATGCCTCAAGTTACATTTATGTCTTATGATTTCTATGTTTTATTCTTGTTTTGATGAAGTATATTAAAGTTATTATTCTTTATGAGTAAAGTATGATATCATTGATTCTTATGTATACATGTACTCATGTTTTCTTTCAATATATTTATATCCCTTACTCAGCTTTTTATGTTCATCCCAAGTTTTTGAAATGTTTTTCATAGGTCAAGGGAAAGGTAAATAATGTGATTATAGTGTCAATGAAGTGTTAAGAAAGAATCCATGTTTTATTTTAAATATGTTTCCACTGATGGGAAAAATAAGTACTATCTTTTATTTAACCACATTGTTTAAATGTGGAAAGTAATTCATGTTTTATGATTTAATTCTCTAAAACTCTCAACCAGAAAAGATCCTCAACGTGTATTCTTGAAGTAACTCAAGATTAAGTAATGTTTAATGCTAGGGCCTTATAATAACCTAGTGAATACATGAATAAAGGGGATGACCTAAAAATTCCACTATGGAAATAATTATAGGAATAAAACCTTGAACATGGGTTAGAAATCATAACATTATGGAATAAAAGGAAAATAACCTAAATAAACATAAGGATAAATAAAATTTATAACCTGAGAACATATAATTATAGACTCATAGAAATGTAGAGAAAACATATAACATGACTTAAACATCATTCAAGGCTAACTTCCAGTATTATATAACATTGTAGACTATCCACATAAAAGAATCAGGATCACTCCATTTTCGAACATTACGTCTCATGTGACTAAACAATTACCAATGAATTGGAGCACTATTTGGTCACCCCATCATATCATATTCATTAATATGTTGTTCATATGATGAATACACATAAGGTTTCCCCAAGTAATGAAATTTGTATCATAATCATTTCACAAGGCATAACAAATGATCATATCATAAATGATTCCAGGAAAGAATGTATTCAATACATACATGGACATTAATAAGGGAAAATATGCATAAATCTTGATAATTTATGTCCATTTTAAGTGGAAGCATATAAAATGATTTTTTAATAATCTTTAGAAATGAAACATTTTAGTATGTTTTGAGGAAAATAATAATGTGAATTCAATGTGGAAAAAGATTATTTTTTTTTATAAAACCAGAACTGAACCAAAACAGATTTGTTTTTGATAAAATGAGTAATTTTAAAAAAAAGTGTCTTACAATACATTATGGAGTGATCTTGTAAGGAGGTATAAAATTGGGAAGTTATCTTGAATTTGGATTTTTTATAAAGAAAAATTGAAAAGGTAACCTTTTTAAAACACATATTACCCCATCAAAGAGGGTTGATATGATATAGATACCTGATTTTAGAACATATACACATAATTTAAAAAAATTATAGAAAAATAAATAAGAATTACTTTTCTCTAAATAGATATAAATAGTAACCCAATGGAAAAAATGGTTGTTTGGGTGGAATTACTTAGTTTATGTCTGAAATGGTTCTTCCCATGATCTTAAATCAATAGATAATCAAATTAAATCAACTAATTATTTAGTTTTAAACTTTTTTACATGTAATCAGTTTAGTATAATTTCATTATGTTCATTTATGGACTTTTTTGAGTAATAGTGTTCAATTTCATCATATAAGAGTCCTCGTTTTCTTAGTTTTCATTATCTGATCGCTTGTTTTAGAGTTTGTGAGTTCATGAAAAATGGAAATTAAAATCAATAATTAGTTTTGAAATTTATTAATGAATATCCAATTGGATAAATGATTATATATTTCATTTGGATATTTTGGGTCATTATTAATCATAAGATAAGATATTTGTGATAATTATTTGGATTATTTTGGGAGGTTTTCATTTACAAGGAACTTCTTTTGTTTTATTATTAAACATAATGTGTATTTTATGATTATAGAAACTTAATTTTTTTAACAAATATATTATAATTTCATTAACCATTAAAAAAGATTTATGTATATCCTTTAAGGTTTTCGTGGAAAATCATAATTTGTTATCCTTAAAGATGATACATTAACACCTCAAGAATGACATTTTCATTTTGAGAATAAAAAGGAACAGGATTGGGATTTAAAGACGGATTATTCTATTTCCATAATAAAATTATAGTATATGTGAGGTACTAGAATTATAATACAATTTTGATGATGGTAGGTTATGATAGAATAAGAAATGAATAGGAAATGAAATTTAAAGAAAGAAACATGAATTTACCTCTTCCGTTTCTGCTCCATGAAAACTATCATAGGGAAATGGTTTGTTTTTTATGAGAAAAAATTGTAATTGGAATATGGGGAGGGGTTTGATACGTTATATTAGAATAATTTGGAAATTGTTCAAAGCTTGGGAGGAGTGTGGAGACGACTTGGTGACGGGTGGTATTTATAGTGGAGGAGATGGGTGTTTTCTCATTATTTTACTCATTAGTATATTTTTTTCTTCAATACTATGAATTGTTTTATAATAATCTCATAAAATATTTAAAAATTGATTTATAGATCATGATTTTGGGCTTACATCATCTATGACTCCATAATTCATGTATTAACTTCAACTACAAATTACTACATTATACTATTTATCAAAACTTCATTTATTTTATAAAAACAAATTACCCTAACCATTTTTTGATGTTTATAATTCAAAAATTAACTCAATTTTATGAATATAAATGTCTATATATAATAAATTTATTTTTTAATTTAAATCTTCATTTACTTAAAAATACAAATTTTAAAATTATAATTTATTTTATAAAACTTTAAAAACTTATAAAAAGCCTCATAAATTTATTATAAAACCATAATAGAAAAAATATTAATTTATGAATACATTTTATGAAAACAAAACATCTATTTCAAAAATAAATTAATCATAAAAATTTAATTAAATAATTATGATTGACAAAAATACCAACATTTAATTTATAATTTTTAAATCATTTAATTAATTATTCTATGATATAATTATATGATACATTCATTTATAAGATGCATAAACATTATTTACACTTTCATGGGTGAGGTTATTATTTATTTTTCTAATTTACTATTCATAAGTGTTATATTACTATTCCTAAGGTTATGTAACTTTAACTTCAGTATAGGCTCTTTAACTTCTTGAAATACCTTTGATTTCATTCATTCTTCAACAATAGAAATACCTCTTATTTCATTCATTCTTCAACTATAATGTTTTTATTGTGTTATTAATGTGATTTAATTTGATTAATCTATATGAAATAATTATAATAATTTCATTTTTAATGTTAAAATTTATCTTCGTTACATTCTTCCTCCTAATGAAATTTCAACATAGATATTTCACTTTTTCCATACTTTAGAAAACCATAAAAATCACTTTCCAAACATCATTACTTAAATGAGGTCTTTAGTCTTTTCTATTGGTATTGCCTTCAAGGAAAAAGTACTCATGTGTCACAATGGTATCTCAAGATATTTTTAGAATCATCTAATTACTTTATCCAAAAACACCTTAGGTATATTTGATTATATAAATGGATGTATTGATATGTCATTAAAAAATTATTTCTTATATATAATTTTGAAACATCTTATTGGAGTTGTTTTTTTATAAAACAATTTTACTGATTCATCATTAAAGAATTCATAATCATGTTATGTAAAATTAGTTTTTATATTTCCCTATAGGAAAAAAACAATAAGTTGATACATGTATGCATTTTCGAGGTATCCATTATTTCAAGCATCTTGAAAATCATTTATTTCTTCAAGTATTTTATCTAAAAAGATGAATTTAAAAATACCATTATAGTACTTCCTACGCCAATCATTATAAAAAAATTTGGAGATAATGATTATCCAATATATGATACATAATCGTTGAAATAATTGGGTGGTGGTAGATGTATTAGATATCTCATAAAGATGTCTTCAGGTGACTTCAAAATTTCAAAATGATTCGAAGTAATTTGAGCATGACTTCAGTATAATATTTAGATGTAGTTCTTTTAGAAGGGGAATAAGACATGATTTTTATCTTCCACCTTCTATATTTTATCCAATAAAAATAAAATGAAATTTGGGGGCATAAATGCATAGATATTAATCATATAAAAGGAAAAAATTGAACATATAAGGATAAACTTGTAAATTGAAATTGTATCCAAAATGGTTATTCATTGAATTTTAATCTAGGTTATCCATAGTTATATAATTACCCCTAGAGTTATTTATAATTTTATTTATTCATAATATCGAAAAACTACTGCATACTCTAATACAGACCATAGTTACCCTTGTATTTTACAAAAATCATTATATGATTTATGGAATAATTAATAATGAAATTACCAGAAAGGGATCAAAAATTCTATTTTATATGGAAGATTGTGTACATATTTTGAAAAAAAAAGAAAAAAAACTAAAAATATTTTTTATTTAATCTATGTAATGATATCATGACTTCCATTTAACTCTAATAACTACAACGGAAATCCTGAAGAATACCTGAACAAAATGGATGATCTAGACTAGAAAGGAAATAAGAATAGGAATAAAACATAGTATATGGGTTTTAGAGTATATCATGAAGGCTTAAAAGGAATGGAACCTGAATAAAAATAAGGAATAATGACATTTATAAAATGGTAACCTATGATAATGGAATCATTAGAATGTGCTTACAATATATAACATGACATAAACATGAGTCAACGTTAATATCCAAGACTATGTAACATGGTAAACAATGTCCCATAAAGGAATCAGGTTCACTCTCTATCCCAACATGACACCTCATGGGAGTAATCATTACCCGATGAATTGAAGTGTTATTCTAGCACACCCATCATAACATGTTAATGAATATGTCTTCCATATTAATAATAAATAGAAGTATTTCCCATGGAAAGAAATGGGTCACATAAACATGTCACAAGGAATAAAAAATTATCTTATCAAAAAAGTTTCCATGAAATAATGGATTTGATACATAAATTGAAATTAATAAGTGTTGATAGTTATGGATTATTATAACTTATGTCCTGTTGAAGTGGAAACATGTGAAAGGAGTGTCTAAGAAACATTGGAAATGAAACATTTTAGTGTAGTTTAAAAAATATCCTAAATATAATTCCATGTAGAAAAAGAATATTTTTTTCACAAAACCATAAATGACCCATGATAGCATTTCATGATGAAATGACTGATTTTATTAAACAAATAATGGTTTCTTAAAATAGATTATGGAGTGAACATGGAAGTGGGTAAGAAATTGGGATGTTCTCTTGAATCAGGCTTGCTTATTGGGAAGAATTGAAAATATAACCTTTTTAAAACATGTATTACCCTATCGAAGATGGATGATATGATCTGGACATATGATTTTGGAACACATAAATATTATTTATTAGAAATAAATAATACTAAATAAGAATAAAATTGTGGTAAATAGAGAGAAACTGTCACCCGAATAAAAAAATGGTGGTTCTAGTAGAATTCCATAGCTTTTGTATAAAACATTTCATTACTTGATCTTCGTGTCTTTCATAATCAAACTGAATTAATTAATTAATTAATTTAAAATATTTTTTTTAATTTAATTAATTTAATGTAATTTTATTATGTTCATTTATCAAATTTTTTATGATTTATAGCGTGTCATTTCATCGTTCTGGAGTTTTGGTTTTCTTATTTTTCATGATCTGTTCACTTGTACAAGTGTAGCAAAGTTCATGTAAAATAAAAATATATAATTAAATTTATAGTTTATTTATGAACACACTAAATTTTAAATGGTTCTATAATTCATTTGGGTATTTTTGGTGGGGATAAATCATTAAATAAGATGTTATTGATAATCGTTTAGATTACTTTGGGTAGTTTTCTCTCACAAAAAACCTATTTTGTATAAACTCCATTTGAAAATAATGATTATATAACATTAAATAGGATATAGTAAATATAATATCATTTATTTTAACCATAAATTGGTTTTATAACTAGGCTATAAGTCGTCAATGAGAAATGAAAATTTTTCATCCATGAAGGAAATAAATTTACACATCACGAATGGCATTTTCATTTTGAGAATAAAAAAAGAGGGGAGGGGGTTATAATGATTTATAATTCAATAAAAATTATTTTATTATAGTTTCTGTGATGTATAAGAGTTATCATATCAGTTTTGTGAGGGTAGTTGAAGAGAGAAAAAGAGAAGTACATAAATAAAGAAAAGAGGATTTTACCTCTTGAGTTTCCCCTCATTTAAAACCACCTTTGAGAAAAGGTTTTGGTTATATGATGGGACCAATAGATCATTAAAATGGGGGATGGGTTTGGTAATATATTTATGGATAATATTTACAAGGATAAAATCTTTATAGGTGTTATGAAAATTAGTGTCAAGTGGTAATATTTATAGTAGAGGAGTGGGGTGTGTTCATGATATTTTACACATTAGATTATTATATTGCATCAATAATATGAATATTATGAGATTTATCAAAAAATAAATATTAAAATAATGAAAGACTATTTTATATTTGGGGCTTACATATTCCATATATCATATAGGACACCAAAATTAATGTATTTATCTTAAACCATAAATCTCTGTATTTTTATATTCACAAAAAATTCATGTATTTTAAAAAAATCATCAAAATTGACCCTCTAATTTTTTTTAAATGTAGAAGTCAAAATGTAACTCTACTGTATAAAAAAATTAAATATTATAAATTTAATTTTTAATTAAAATAATCATTTACTAAAAAAATATAGATTTTAAAAATATAACTAATTTTATGACACTTTGAAAAATTAAATAACGTCTCATAAAATTATTTGAAAATCCTAAGAAAACAAAATATTTATTTATGATTAAATTTTATGAAAATAAATATTATTTTAAATTATTAAATTATTCATAATATTTTAATTAAATAATTTTGATTTACAAAAAAAACATCATTTCATTAATAATTTTTAAAACAATTATTCACATATACTATGATATAGTTAAATCATAAATTCATTTATAAGATTTATAAATTTTATTAATACTTTTATGAATGTGGTTACTATTCATTTGGTTGATTTACTATTCATAAGGTTTATATTACAATTCCTATGGTTAATTTACAATTTCATTAGTACATGTTCTTTAACATCTACAAGTACCTCTTATTTCATTCATTAATTATTTATAATGTTGGTATTGTGTTATTAATATGATTTTATGTGATTATACTATATGAAATAATTATAGGAATTTAGTTTAATTAATAAATCATTATGTCATTAAAATGACACCATGGTGAATAATAATTTTATCACATTAGATCAATGACCATGAAAATTCTCAATAAAGTCATGTTGTCTCAATATACATGTGAATTATTGTATAATATTTAGTTTAAATCCCAAATCAACTTCCAAACCCTGACCAAAAATAATATATGTAGAGTTATAATCAATTGATTGTTATAAATAACTACATTTTTATAAATTCTTCTTTGAGATAGTATGTATCATGATTTAAAAGTGAAATTATTTGGTTAGAAATTTTTCCATCATTTCATTCCAATATAGGTGACTTACTATGTTCCATTATAATTAAGAATGACTAATTAAACATAAATGAAATTTCATTATGTTTTAATAATTTAATAATTTGATAAAAGTATGGGGATAATATATAAAATATCTTAGTCTACAAATAAAACATTCAATTAAATAGAAACATAAAAAATAAAGTAAACATCATTGTGCTTGTGTTGTGACATATCTCACAAACCTGATGAAACCGATATTTTACCATAATCAAATTCAACCCATGTATTTTATCATTTATCAAATATAATTGATACAATAAAATATTTAAATATGATATCTTTAATGGATTCACCCAGCCCATAGTTTAGTGAAATTATAACCCTTCATCGTAGAAATTATCCAATATATAAAATATTCAAAAATTCAACATCCGAAAACATTTAAAACACATTAAAAACTAATTAATAATGAAATTATTTTTATTCTATTATAATTTTTATCTCCCCAAGAGATTCTTTAATTAGCCATGATATATTTGTTTTAATGGAATGATGGGGATTGTTAGTAATTACATAGTTTGGGACACATTCATTCCACCCTCCCAAATATAGGGGAAAGATATACCCAATGTTCATACCAAAATTTAAATCTAATTTGTATGATTTTTTATCTCATTACTTTAAGATCTTATATTTGGTTATGATTGATCGTTAAAAAAACTCAGTCCCATTAGTTGAATACTCGGTATGGCTATCCAATAATGAAAGTATTTGATGTAGAATCTAAAATTAAATTAAATTGGATTATGAAATTAAATTTGTAATATAATATATAGATGGATTATATATTCAATTATAATTCCCAATGGAATAAAATTTGGATTTAGATTGTGGGATTATCAATAATTCACCCAATGATAACTCTTCTAATAGTTGAATGCACACATTAGTCATAATTATTTTAGATTATTAATTCCTATTTTATGGACTACATGGAGAACCAATTATTGAACATTTTTATTAGTTTACTTACTTTCTCTCTTGATCACAATAAAAAAATATCTTTTAATTATTAACCTCTCATAAAGGGGAAACCTCAATATTTATTCACATTACATGAATGTATTTGTATTTACAGAACATAGATAACCTATTTGGTACCTTGTGGATGTTTTCATAACATATCACACATGAACACACATAATCTGTAAAACTTATAGAAAATGTGGTAGACTATATTTGTAAAATTTAATTATAGTATGTAAATATATTATATTAATCTTAATAAATAAAATAGTTTTTGATCAAAAAACCAGGAAAACAACAAATTTTCCTATTTAAATATCAATTAGAGAAATATATGGAAACACACCATAAAATTATTCGACATACATCTACCACAAATCCAAAAATACTTTTTCATATATAATTGAAGATATTATATAAAAATTTATTATATATGGAAAGATGATAGAGAACAAATGATGAAGAGTAATAAAAAATGGATAACATTAGTGGTCATCAATCCCTACTCTACCCCTATAACCATTTATTGTCTATAATAATATTTAATCCATTTTAAAAAAAATTAACAATAAATATCACATATTGTTTTATACAGAATCATTAAATAATCTTATAAATAATATGTATCCCAAATCATCGCATTACTTATTTGGAATCGTTCTAGTCAGTTTCAGAGGTAAAAAGGAATGTATACACCTTCTTAAATTTAATTATTGATTTCTATGATTTTTTATATTAAACTGAAATTTTATTTCTCAAAAGTGTAATATCAATGGTAATATAAGAATTTATTGAGAACACATTCAAAACCATATATATATATATATCCAAATATTATTTATATGACCTCACCTTTCATAATCATTTACTAAAAAACATTGGTGTTTTTAAAAAACATAAGTATTCATAAGTAGAAATTAAAAGAAAATTGTATTTATCAGAACAGTATTTATCATAACATGTCACATTTGTATACCATATAAGGATATTACATATTAATTCAATGAAAATTACCACAATCCCACTCAACCATTCACTTTATCAAACAAAAATTATTTCCTTATTCATCCCCATGTCCTACTGAATTATTTCTTAATGATAGAACCTGATTCCACCATTCAAGTATTACTGATGCAACAATTACACCATGTATTATTACATTTATATCAAAATAAAATTCTAAAAAATCTTGAAAATTTCCTAATAAATTATACCATGGTGGGGTGTTATATTAATAAATATTTTATAGAATAATTTTTAACATATACATTATATAATTATGTATATATTTTTTCATGGAAAATATAAAAAATGGACATATTATTATTTTTTCTATTCATTAGTTGATTGTAAAATAGAATAGACAAGAGAAATAGTGGTCAATCTAGTTCTATTTTAATTACTCAATCATTTATATCTCTTTTGATTTCATTTTCTTACCATTCATTATATATTAAATAAACATAATAGTTATCATTATTTTTCAAATATATGGATAACATTTTCCATAAATTTGAACTTATTTTTATATTTTTATTACATGATTGTTTCTCCATTTGATTATAATTTTTTTAGAAGATATATACAATAAATATTTTATTACATACATAATTTAATTAAATAAATTTTATGATTTTAAATGGATATATGTCAGCAAAATAATTTATTAAAACCCAGCTATATTTTCATTTCCCTTTAGCGATCGAGGATCATACTGAGTATTTTTTTTTTTTTTTGAATCACAAAATATGATCATATGGTGGTTTTTTTGTTTGAACAATTATCCATATATTATTACTCAAGCTTAATATAATATTCAATCATTATTTTACATTCATATATTGATGAATACTATCAATAAGCCTCTACTACATAATTATCATAAAAAACATCTCCTCAAATGAGAATTTAATTAAAAATTATGTAACTCATATCATGAATCTATAATAAAATATCTTATAAAATTATATAAAATTGTTATTTATTAAGAGTACGGAAAAATTAATTATATATTATCACTATTTATTTTAATAATAATTATTTAAATGAAAATAACAGGAAATATTTTTTTTGAATCACGTTATTATAAATTATTTTCATATACTATCATCATTCATGAAATAGAGTCAATTATCGGTAGTTAATACATTAAAACTGAAATGAATTATCACAACATATAAATATTAGTCATATAATCATTTGTACATTTTAAAATGTTATAAGGAGTTAATATAGATATACATTAATCCACTCATTGATTAACAATTGAAGGAGTCCAATATGAAATATTTTTTAGTAGTCATTCACTCAATTTCATTTTCTAATATTATATTTGGCATAATGTAATATCATGAAATACATTTTATGCATATCAAATTATTGTATATCTAATTTAACATAATTTTTTTTATATAACATAAATACCAATAATAAATATATAAATATCACATTTTATGAAATTGGGGATATAATAAACATTATTATCTCTTATTTAGTGAAAATTAAATTACCTCCCACTTTCACAAAAATTCCATAAATCACTATGTAGAAAATATTAACTCATTGTGTATCCATCAAAAATCATTGGGATGTATTATAAAAAACACTATAAAATCTGGGAAAATAATTTATTAAAAATATAATCAATATAATGTTTTCTAAAATGTATCATTATAGCCTTGTTATGCATTTAATAGATGAAATTAAAGATTTAATATATATATATGTGCGATAAGAATAATCAATAAATAAAACTGTTCATGTCCATCTAAAAAGTGTTATTGTGTGATATTAATGAAACATACCCAGATATTCATTTCAACATATCCACCACAACATGTACCAAAGTGGTCATATTTATTCATATAAAATACCTTTTTTCCATTACATCAATTGATTACTATATCCAAAATTTGACACTTTTCTATATTGAAACTCATACATTCAACATTCTCGGAAATAGACTAACAAATGTGAATGAATACATCACATGTGATTCATATCAATAACTTTTAACCTCACAATTCATTCAACAAAACAAGGCCACAAATATCATCCTATTAATTTAGTTAACGTTTGTTTTATATTTAACTCATGATGTGAGGTGAAAAATACCAAAATATTTTACCTTAATCTAATAAAATGATCTGTAACATACCCAACAAGCTCATGAATATAAATCCCTGAAAGTTTATGTATGAATGGTATACGTGTAATAATGTTCTCAAGATTAGTATCTCACTAATCACAAATAATGTGGATTCCATGTTTGTATAATCCCATATGTATATCCATAATCATATATCATTACAAGTTATATATAATAGTGGGACAGTCGTGATATTGACAGCCAACTATTATCTCTTAAATCTATTAAATAAATATACTATATAACTCTGTTAATCTATTGAAATAATTAACTAAAAATATTCATTTAATATAATTAAAACCTAAATTACATTGGGATGCTCATTATTTATTGGAAATTCAATATAATATTTAAAGACCCGAATTTTCGATGTAATTTTTTTAAAATTATATGGGAATTTTACGAGTCCGTGAAAATTGACAGCGTGTGAGTCTGATGCCCGGTGTTCCCGGAATTAATTTTTGAACCTTTTTAACGATACTTTCACTAAACGTATGAGCATGTTTTTTTCCATTTGAACCAGTTCAAAAAATTGAAATATGAGGGTACCATTGAACTCACAGCACCATTATTCTCTTAAAGAGACCTTCACCTCGACCGCTGTATGTCGAGGGTGAAAGTTTAATTTTTGTTCTTTGTGTGGATATAAAAATAAAATAAAATAAACATTAATTTTATTTTTTTGAAACATACCATATGAATGTTATGGTTGTGGGGACCATCTGAACTCCTCCTACTGAGGGGGACCTCTCAACTCCCGATTAATTGATTCCTCCCATTTAGTTAAGCCAAATTAAATAAGAAAATTAATTTTTCCAACTCCATTTGTGCCAACAAATAAAATTGATAAACATAATAGTTGTGTTGGATAATCATTTGTTTATGTTGGGGAAAATATTTGGAGAAAGTGAGCACTTTGGAGGATCATTCTCTCACAATGAAGAATGTGCCATCTTCTCCAACAAAGAATGCTCCATCTTTTCTGACGAAGAATGTGCTATCCTCTCTAAGGAATAACACGCCACCTCCAACATGGAATGTCTTTAAAGATGATGAACCTACGTCCATCCATTCTTTCTCATCAATGTCAACAAATCTGAGAGGTAGGGGTGTCTTTTTGATTGATCATCGTTAATTTTTCTCTCACATTGAATCACCTCCCTTGAGTCGCTTGCTACTGCTCTAACACAGACGGTATGGGCCAAACAAGCATGTCCCAAACCCTCTGAAAATCGTGTGGTTCTTTTTGTGTTATTCGCGATGAAGGAGGATGACAAAAGTCATCAGTAGGGCTTGGGAATGGTGGTCGGAAGCATGGGTGGCCGCGAATATAGCGGCGGTGCAACCGCGCTGTCAGAGAAGGGTCGGGGCCCGTCGGCCATGGTGGAGCAAGGGTGGCGGCCAGTAGAGGTCGGTCGCACGACTGGCTAGCAGAGCGCACCCACACCGCCCAGCCAGAAAGGGCACGGTTTTTACCGTGGTGGCGAAGTGAGGGAAGACGGCGTTCGGCCGGCCATGGAGAGGCGACACACAATTCACCACTAGGATGCAAAGGGGTCAGTTGTTAAGGACAGCCGAGTTGAACATACTGGGACCTATGGGTCTCACGTGCTGCTAGCGACCGAACGGCTTCGGCCGTTTAGTTAGTGGAGGTAGGGTTGCGTGACTACCCCCACATGCGGCCTGGCTAGGCCACTCCGGGGGTCAGACCAGACACAGTAGGCCGGGTCGACCTGAACTGGGTCGGGTTGGACCAGGTCAGGTCGTGCCAGGTCAGACCAGACCCAGACTATCTTCAACCCATTTCTGCTCTTTTGGCCATAACATTGGCACCAGACATCCGTTTGATGAACCATTTGTTCCTCCAAAAAACATGGAGTGAGACAATCCTTTTAGTATACCCTAATTGAGAGTTGGAAAATTTTGGGGTACGGTCGGGTTGGATGGAGCACGAATCCAACCAGGCCCTCCAGACTAAAAGGCTAATGACTTATAGATCGGGAATCCATTTAATGCACTGTCTATTGCGTTAGTACCTCTATAATGTGACAGTTATTTCGGATACATCATCTTGGGACTTTTTGGAATCTGGAGTATCGACCTGTGGCCTGAGGAGCAGCACCTCGTGGAATCATGCAAGCTTAGTGCAAGAACGCAATAGCTGGATGTAACATGAGAATGCGATCCTTCATGGGTCTATATTTTTGGATCCCACATTGATCCACTCTAGGAATCCATGTGAGACTAATTTAGGATTATGTGTGGGTCTGATGTGCTAGGATCATGTATGGGTCTGATGATGTATTAGGGTCCTGTGTGGGTTTGCTTTAATAGGATCATGTGTGGGTCTGATGATGTACTAGGATCCTATGTGGGTCAGCTGTACTAGGATCCTATGTGGGTCTAATGATGTACTTGGATCCTACATGGGTCTGACTCTTGACAGAGTAGTATGATTCAGTAGTTACATCGTATCATCTATACTTCTATACCTAAGTTATACCTTATATGAGTTGAGTGTTTTTTTCATGGGGATACCTTGTGGTATTCTTTTGTGTGGTGTACCTATGTGGTACTTTCCATCATGGTTATACCATGGTGGTATTCTTCTGTGTGGTGTACATGGGTAGTTCTTACCTTCATGGTATTTCTTTCTTTGTGGAACTGTTGAGCTTTGGGATTTTGAGTTAGACCCTGTGTTTCCTCATGATTGAGATGGGTATACATGATAACTAAGGTATATGTATGGTTATATACCTAAGTAGGGTTGTTAGTTTATTACATGTTGTGTGGTTTATCCTTGGTGTATTTTGTGAGAACTTAAGGCTCTTAGGGTCCTTACTGAGTATAGTTATACTCACCCCTGCACGGGTTATGCCTGCACCTTGTTGTGTTTGGTGAAGATGATGGAAAACGATGACTGAGGAAGAGAGTACTAGGACTAGAGGTAGATCAATGGTGGAAATTAGATGAGGGGTTCTAAATAGAAGTTCATTAGAGAGATGTACCCACCCTACTGGTAGGATCCTTGGCAGGTGTTCACAGGAGCTATTCTAGTTTACTTGTACTTTTCAGTTTCTTGTACTTTCTATTTGTACTTGTATTTTGGCCCCATTACTTACTATACTCACTCTATTTACTATTCATCTTACCATGTGTTCTTATCAAGATGTGTTCTTGGTTGTGTGTTTTTACAGGTTATAATGGAAATGCCTTCCCGGTTGTAGGTATATATACCTTTGGTGCTGGTCGCCAGCCCTGGCCTATTGAAGGCGGGCTTGGGGTAGTCACGGAACGGGCCCTGAGGGATGGGTCGTGACAAATTGGTATCAGAGGAGTCACCTGTACCGTTGAACATTGAACTATAATCATTTTAATGGAAATAGTGTTACGTATAGTCATTGTGGTTATCTGTTTATGGAATCTAGTGTTAGTGCAGCAGCTGATGTATCCATACACCAAGACACTAACTTCTAATTTCTAACTCAGTGCACGAAAACACTGATTACATGTTTGTTTTCAATAGTTTTCATTGTGATATATTTATGTTACCTCACCAGGTATAACATATAGACCATGGCGCACCTGTTTATTTTTAGGATGCATCCACATAGATATCCATCTAGGGTTCTGGGTATAGTACTCACTGATAGCCCACCGAGGGATGAGGCATCGGTCCAGAGCCCACTTTTAGTAGATGCAATAGCGGAGGCACCAATGGTACCAATACCCATTGGGCCACTGATGCCACCAGTCCCAGTAGTAGAGAGTGCATGACTCTTGGCCAGGTTGAATGATCTCCAGTGCTAGAGAACACCCAGGTACAGGGTAGAGACGGACCCACAAGTAGCTGAGGATTGGATGGACACCATGGTGAGAGTCTTCTGACTGGTAGGGACACCGGAAGATCTCCCGGTGATCCTTGCTGCCATTATTCTCTACGAAGCAGCAGGCATATGGTAGATCTTGATGTTACAGGTTCACGACGTGGTGGCAATTCTCTAGGAAGGCATTGAGGTCATGTTTCGGGTAGATTTTGTCCCAACGACTCTTTGCGTAGTGCGCATACTAGAGCTTCTTCATCTACAGCAGAGCATCAATACTTTGGATCAGTACTCAGCGAGGAACACTGACCTATCATGATACTCCACTAATATGGAGAAGGACCCATTATTTAGGGCCTAAACCTTCAAGGAGGGACTCAGGAATGAGATCAAAGATTCGATGATCTCACTCAGCATCCCGACGCATGCAGGGGTGTTAGAGTGAGCCCCCTTAGTGGAGAGTTTTCTTGCTTTGCAGTCACTAGCAGAGAGACCCACCGATGGATATCATGTAGTAGAGTCTTCTGCGGCAGTCAATAGATAGATGTTATAGAGGAACAAGAGGAAAAGACCTATATGTGGTATACCGGAGGATTTGGGGTCAGTTGTGCAGGGTACCAGAGACAGAGATAATCATGCAAGGAACAGGAAGTGTTACACATGTGGCGTGCTGGGTCACATGGCTCATGACTTCTCGACCCGCCATACAGATGATCAATATATGGTCAAAGGAATGCCAAGGTAGAGATAGTGGCTCGATCGAGGAGGTCCGAAGGGATTAGGTGGATGTGGCAGAGGAGCAGACCTTATAGCTAGCAGTGGGAGATGATTCGAGATGTTACCGCCACCACCCCCAGGTGGTCCACCCTCACTATAGGGAGCTGGTGGACAAGGGCGAGGTCAGCTCCAGGAAGCTGAGTCCTATGACCATGGTGCTCTGGAGATGATATGTGGTAAGATCTGTGTCTACTCCACCTTAGCTACAGTACTTATAGATATAGGTTCCATTCATTATTTTATTTCCACTACCTTTGTTTGGAGCTCAAAGATTCTGTTGGATCCATTGGATTATTCCTTACAGCTAGAGACTCCTACGAGAGTGGATTCGATGATTACACACTGGTGTCGGCTATGTGATTTTACTCTAAGAGGCGAGAGCTTTGGCTGGGTTCTCTTAGTAGCAGCATCAATGACATACAACTTCATCTTGGGTATGGACTTGTTATATACAGTCCATGCTCAAATTGACTGTATTAGGTGAAAGGAGCAGTGTGTCAACATGGATTGGACCAGTTTTACCTTCACTAGTAAGACGGGAGCCTCTGCAGCATAGGATGGACTTACTCGAAAGAGGGTGCAGTCGATTACGAATTAGTTGGACAACCTGACCCTCAGACCGGTTGATGTGGAGAGACTGAGTTATCATGTAGTGGTGGACCAGTATGCTGATTTCTTGCCTGATGATATTTCGTGTCTACCTCCTCGTAGAGAGGTGGACTTTTACATTGAAATATACCCTGGGAGGTCACTGATATCTACCCTGCATATTGGATGGCTGTTGTGGAGCTTCTTGACATGCGGGTACATCTGGAGGACTTACAGTGGATGGGGTTCATCTGGACTAGTGTTTCTTTTTGGGTAGCACCAATTTTGTTCACCAAGAAGGTGGATGAGAGATTGAGACTTTTTTGACTATCGTTGCCTAAAACAGGTGACCGTGAAGAACAAGTACCCACATCTGAGGATTTACAACCTCTTTGATCAGTTGAAAGGAGCACGGTGGTTCTCGAAGATAGACCCCAGATGAGGCAATCAACATCTCTGAGTACCAGATGAGGATGTGTCGAAGATGGATTTCATATGTCAGTACATCCATTATGAGTTTTTGGTCATGTCGTTCGGTGTGACCAACATTCCAGTAGTATTCATGGGACTCATGAAAAAGATCTTCCATCCATACTTAGATAGAATTATAGTAGTTATCATCGATGACATTCTGATATACTTGGATAATGAGGAGGAGCATGCATATCATTTGCAGATAGTTCTGGAAACACTCCGAGAGCACCAACATTATGGTAATCTCTCGAAGTGCCAGTTCTGGATCCGAGAGGTTCAATTTCTAAGACATGTAATCTCAGAGGCTAGAGTTGCGGTGGATCCAGCGACGATTGAGGCGGTACTTTCTTGGGAACCACCCAGGAGTGTGATAGAGGTACAAAGTTTCCTAGGTTTGGCTGGATATTACCGATGGTTTTTTACAGATTTCTCCATAGTTGCAGCACCTTTATCAGTGTTGACGAAGAAGGGGAAACCCTTCATTTGGTCAAAGATATTTCAGTGTATTTATCAGGAACTGAGGCAGAGGTTGACTTGGGCCCCCATCTTGAGGCTACTAGAGGAGGGCTTAGGGTACGTAGTCTACTGTGACGCATCAGGGATCAGGATCGTATGTGTCCTGATGTAGGAGCGAGCAGTGATCACATATGGTTCTCGACAGCTGAGACAACATGAGAAAAACTATGTTTCCCATGACCTAGAGTTAGCAGGAGTGGTATTTTCCTTGAAGTTGTGGTGAAATTACTTGATGGGTAAAAATTTTACAATCTATTCGAATCAAAAGAGTCTCAGGTATATCTTTTCTCAGAAGGAACTAAACCTGAGATAGAGACATTGGCTTGAGTTCTTCCATGACTATGACTTAGAGATAGTATATACTCTTGGGAAGGAGAATGTAGTAGCAGATGTACTCAGCAAGAGATCTGGTATCCAGCAGTTAGGAGAGGCGACGGAGCAGTTGGCTGCTTAGTAGATGTCCTTTGTGTATCATGATGGAGCATATTTTCTCCAGTCTATTATAGTCACTCCCCCACTTCTTCAGTGAGTTAGGGAGGTGCAGCATAGGGATACTGACTACGAGGTTCGACATGCTCAGATACCCACCGGACATGCAGCTGAAGTATTTTCCAAAGGTGGGGAGCATGTCATTCATTTCAGATGACATACCATGGTACCAGATTCTCCTCGATAGGAAGTGTTGAGGGAGTTCCACACATCCCCTCTAGTGGTACATACTGAAGTGGAGAAGTTGTACCAGGACCTTCGACGACATCACTAGTGTCCAGAAATGAAGAATAAAATATCAGAGTTTGTCTCTTGATGCCTCACTTGTTAGAAAGTGAAGGTGGAGCATCAGGTACCAGTAGGCTTAGTTCAACCATTAGAGGACCTAGAGTTAAATTTGGATGGGATATACATGGAAGTGTGGTAGTAATTCCACGTAAATCCATAGGTCATGAATCTATAATGGTGATCGTCGACCGACTCACTACGTCGGCCCACTTCCTACCGATTAGATAGCAGGGTTCAATAGAGAACATGGGACCCCTCTATATGCAAATGACTATGTGAATACATCGAGTAACCTCTAAAATTGTCTCTGATCATGATGAACATTTCACTTCCCTTCCATGGAAGGTGTTACAAGAGGATTTCGGGACATAGCTACATTTGAGCACCGCCTTCCATCCTCAGACAGATGGCCAGACTAAGAAGTCCATTCAGACCCTGGAGGACAAGTTGTGTTCTTATGTCCTCCACTTCGGTCGTAGTTTGGAGGATCACTTTTCTTTGGTGGTGTTTTCATAAAACACAACTATCACTCCACCAGAAGGATGGCAACATTTGAGGATTTTTATGACCGACATTTTAGATCTCCTTTGTCCTGGACTGACCCAGGGGAGCCAGCACTAATTGGACCAAATATTGTATGGGCTACCACAGAGAAGGTGTAGGTCATCCAGGAGCAGATGAAGACTGTATAGAGCAGGTAGAAGTCTTATGCCGATATGAGACAGAGACCTTTGGTGTTCGAGGATGGTGATCAAGTCTTTCTATGAGTCTCACCTCGAAAAGGTTTGCATATATTTGGCTGGGGTGGCAAGTTATCTTAGATTTTCATAGGACCCTTTCGGGTCCTCAGCAGAGTTGGTGAGGTGGATTACTGCTTAACACTTCCACCTCATTTGAATTGGGAGCACGACATCATCCACGTATCCCGGTTGTAGAGATGTGTGCATGACCCATCTCACGACATCGACCAAAGAGAGCTGGACATCGATGGCGGGGCAACATTTATATAGGTACCAGTAGGGATTGATGATCGATAAGAGCAGGTCCTTCATGGGTGGTCGATACCTCTGGTGTGCGTTAACTAGTAGCACAAGAACCTCCAGGAGAGCACATGGGTGTGGGAGGCCCAGATACGTGCTGAGTACCCCCAATTGTTCCCTTAGTTTGAGTTATAGGTTACAGGGACACAAATCCTTGAGTTGGGAGAAAATGTAAAGACCTGAATTTTCAATGTAATTTTTTTATAATTATACGAACATTTTACGAGTCTGAGAAAATTGACAATGCGTGATACCGAAGCCTTGTGTTCCCGGAATGAATTTCTGACATTTTTTTCACTACATTCAATAAACGTATGAGCGGGTTTTTGTAACTATTGAACCGGTGCTCAGTATTTTAATCTGAAATCAGCGTTAAACTCATAGCACCGATATTTGCGTAAGGATACCATCACCTTGACCGTAGTAGGTTGACGGTAAAAGTTATATTTTTGCGATTTTCATGGAAATAATAATAAAATAAAACAAACTTTCATTTTATTATTTTTGTAACCACCCATAAGTATTTTATGGTGGTGGGTACCACCTAAACCCCTCTTAATGGGGGGGGGACCTCTCAACTCCCCATTAATTGATACATACCATTTAATTGAGACAAATTAATCAGGCCAATGAGTTATGAAAACTTTATTTGTGCCAACAAATGAAATTGATAAACATAAAATTTGGTGGGCACATCATTTGTTTTTGTTGGGGGGAAATAATTGGCGAAAGGGAGCACTTTAGAGGATCATTATCTCCCAATGAAGAATGCTCCATCTTCTCCAAAGAAGAATGTGCCATCTTATCTAACAATGAATGCACCATCTTCTCTAACAAAGAACATGCCACCTCCAACGTGGGACATATTCAACGACGACGAACCGAAGACCATCGTTTCGTCCTCAACGACGTCAAAAAATCTCCAAGGTAGGGGTGTGTTTTTGATTGATTATAGTTATTTTCCTTATCAGATTGAATCGCATCCCTTGATCCTCTTTCTACCGCTCTAACACGGAGGGTATGGGCCAAACAAACATGGCCCGAACCTTCTGAAAATCTTGTGGGAATTTTTTGTGTTCTTCATGATGGAGGAGGTTTACAACTGTCAACGGTGGGGATCAGGAATGGCGGTTGGCACCACGACCGGCCACGAAGATGGTGGTAGTGCAAATGCACCGTTGTAGAAGGGGCATGGATCGTCAGCCATGGTGAAGCATGTGTGACAGCCATTAGAGGCTGGTAGTATGACGGGACGATGGAGCGCGTCCAGCTGCTCAACGAGCAAGGGCCGTGGTGGCGAAGGGAGGGCGGTCGGTGTATAGCAGGCAATGGAGGGGTGGCACACGACACGCCACCGGGAGGCACATCGGTAGGCCATTATATCCAGCTGAGTTGAACTGAGAGGGAACCACAGGTCTCGTGTGCTACTAGCAATCGAACGGGTTTGACCGTTCGGTTAACGGGTGCGGGGGGGCGCGTGACTCCCTCCTGCATACAGCTGGTCCGGGCCTCCCCGCATGGGCCAGGATAGACCTAGTGGGCCAAGCTAGACCCAGCGGTCTGGTTAAACTAGAACCTGGCCAGGTCGGCCCAGGTTAGGTCGGGCCGGGTTAGTCTACCCGGGGCGTACTGGACCTGAACCAACATGGACACATTCATGCTCTTTTGGCCATAACTTTGGCTCCAGGAATCCATTTGAATAACTGTCTGTGGAACTGGAAACCTTGGAGCAAGAGGGTCCTTTTGGTATACCCCACATGAGATTTGGATAGAGTTAGTGTATGGTTGGGTTGGATTGAGCGCGAATCCAACCGGGCCATCGGGACTAAAAGGATAATAACTTACAGACTGATAATCTGTTTGACAAACCCTCAGTTTCATTAAGACGCCTATGAAGTTGCAGTACATTGGGATAGTTCTTCATGGGACTTTTTTTTCAGTTGGAGTATCAACATGTTTCTTGAGAAGCAGAACCTCCCAGAATCAAGTGAGTTTAGTGAGATAACCAAGTACATAGATGTAATATGAGAAATGGGTTCTTTCGTGGGTCTGTATTTTTGGATCCCACATGGATATGAGCTAGGAATACATGTGGTACTACTCTAGGATTATTTTTGGGTCTGTTGTACTAAGAAATTGTGTGGGTCTTATGATGTACTAGGATCGTGTGTGGGTCTGCTGTACTAGGATCCTCTGTTGGTCTGATGATGTACTAGGATTCTGTGTGGGTCTGCTGTACTAGGATTCTGTGTGGGTATAATGATATACTAGGATCCTACTTGGGTCTGACTCTAAACAGAGTTAGATGATTCAGTAGTTACATCTAATCATCTATACTTCTATACCTATGTTATACCTGGTATGAGTTGAGCCTTTTCCTTTGTGGGGTTATCTTGTGGTATTCTTCTGTGTGGTGTACCTGTGTGGTACTTTCCATCATGATAATACCTTGGTGGTATTCTTCTGTGTGGCGTACCTGTGTGGTACTTTCCTTTATGGTATTCATCACTTTTTGGAAAAGTTGAGCATTGGGATTTTGAGATGGATCCTATGTTTCCTTGTGATTGAGATTGGTATACTTGATAACTAAGGTATTTGTATGGGAATATAACTTAGTAGGGTTTTTATTTGATTACGTGCTGTGTGGTTTACCCTTAGTGGATCTTGTGAGACCATGAGGGTCTACGGGTCCCTACTGAGTATCGTTATACTCACCCCTGCACGGGCTATGCCCTCACATTGTTGTGTTTGGTGCAGACGACGAACAACGCTGACTGAGTAAGAGAGTACCAGGACTTGAGGTATCTCAAAGGTGGAAATTAGACGAGTCATATCACTGAGATGTCCATTCGAGAGATGTACATACCCTACAGGTTGGATCCTTGGTGGGTGTTCACCGTATCTATTCCAGTTTACTTGTACTTTTCAGTTTCTTGTACTTTCCTTTTGGGCTTATATTCTAGACCCTTTACTTACTGTACTCACTCTATTTACTATTCATCTTACCTTGGGTTCATATCTAGATATGTGCTTGGTTTTGTGTGTTTATAGGTTATAAAGGCAATGCCTTCCCTGTTTTAGGGAAATACGCCTTCGGTGTTGGTCGCCAGCCCCTAGCCTATGGAAGGCGGGCTTCGAGTAGTCAGGGCACGGGCCCCGTGGGACGGGTCATGACATAATATTTTTAGGGGATACTAATATTATTTTTTATATAATATATATATATACATCACAAAAATAATGATTGATAAATGTGTATTTACTATACTTTTAATGAAGAAAATTTTATATAAACATTACATCCAATTTCTATTATCTTCAAAACTATGAGATTCAACATGAACATCATTATATTTCAATGATATTGGTTTTGATATATAACATAATATTTTTTAATCTATTAAATCCAAATATATAATCACTCCTTGCCTCTGAATGATATCTATGATCAAAAGGTACATTCAATGGATTTTATTCGTCCATTGGTGAGACTGAGGTCCATTTTCTAGATAAATTTCACTATCATTTTATGATTTTTTCTCAATTTTACCCTTAATATAAATAAACAACCCATGTTCTTAAATGAATATCTCTATCCAAATAGGTTTTTAGGCCAAAAAATATAGTGATATATTCATCCAATGTTGCTGAGTAACATGTGCTAACTTTATTGGAACATTTCAATCTAATAACTCAAATATTATTGATGTACATTAATCCAAATTCATATTTCACAACATATTTGATTAATGTGATTCAAGAATTTGTCTAATAATTGAAAATGAGCATGTACTCCCCACTGATAAAAAAACTAATAACCTCGCTTTTTTACTTATATATTGATGGTCATAATAAATAATATAGCAGCGTGTTATTTGATTGGATTTGTATATATGTGTTTTTTTCATTGCATAATTGATCTCATACTGATTACAAAACTATAATACAATATGGAACCTATGGTTTATGGATATGGGGTATTAAACTATATTTCTAATGCATTATAATGATTTTGAATCATTATATGACTCATTACATGATAAAATTTTAAATATCCCTTCCTCAAGTTCTCTATAATGATCCTCATTATAAATTTCCCAGAATTTCTATTCTAACTCAAACAAAGAGACCCCTTCGATATATCTCTATCTATCTTCATAAACAACATATAAGAGGAATAACTAATATTATTCTTGAGAGATGTTTCCTAGACACATCAATACCCAATTTAGTTTTGGTATATCATTTCCAAGGAAGAGTATATCATCCACCGGAATTATCCCAAACTATTCAATGATCCAATTAGTCTATTTTTCAAAAAAATAATGCAACTTTTTTTGAAAAAAAACTCACTTATTAAATCATGAATAAAAAATATTACAAATTTCGGAGACATTCTACAATGAAAAGATATGTTTTTGAATATTTAAAATAAGTGATGTCTTCATTGGAGCATTAGTATCATCATCCGATATCATTACATTCCCTCAAGTAGATTCATGTCATGTATAGAGGTTAAAATATCTATTTGGTAAATCGAACAATCATAATCCATAGTTATCAAAATCAATTACATAATTGAACTTATAATAAGATATAATAAAAATACCTCTTCAAATTGAATTTCATTTTTTAACTCATTCCACCTAGAAAGAAGTTTAGGTAGATATTCTACTGTTAATTTTATTTTTCATTAAAAAACCAATTTTTACCCACTATGTATCACATTTTTAGGTTTATTTACCTTGTTTCAAATATAATAAATACACCCATCTATAAGAATCTGAACTCTCAATAGCATTTTTCTATGTAGTGAGTACATCATCAATGAAAATTAGTTTATCATATTTTACCAATAAAAATCTATACATAATATATTCTAAAAAATATAACTCATATTTGATTATATTTTTTATCCTATGTTAATTCATCTCTTAAAAAAATGTGGAACAAGAATAAATTTTACAATAAGAATGTTTCTTTTTTTATTAGTCTTCAATATCTGACTGACTGAAAATTAAATTTTTATTATCAAAATAGTTTTGAGGAAAAAGTGAGAAACCACAAAAATAGTCTAAACAAATGTATAACAATACAGTAAGATAATGAAAAACCATAACAAACTACCAAACCTGTCCCATGCTAGCAACTATGCCATTACAAAAAGCCTTCACCAATAGAGGACCCTTCAGCAAGTAGTCTCGTGCAAAAGTGCACAGGCATAGTACTGATGATAGATCCATACCCTCTCAAGCATCTAAATCCAAAAGGCCTGTATTGGTGAAGAATCTGGGCTCTGATCCCCTTCCAGTGCAGGTCCAAGTAGAGAGTTGGGAGAAAGGACCAAACAGCCAAACAAAGACAAACAACCAGAATATCCAAATAACTGCACATCTCTCACTAACAATCCTCTCAAACCAACTGACCAAAACCACCATCTTAAACTGAATCATTAAAGTGAAACGTAATATTACCATAATCCATATCATTAAAAATTTTCTAGGATAAAGATGAAAACTTTAACCCATCTACCTCAAACATCTTCTTCTCAAACTCATAAGACAGTTGCTCTTAGGACTGAATTTACTCCTCAATGCTGATTTTCCCTCTATTGAAACCACCTACTCGAATTAAGTCATGAATATCAATCCATGAAAATTTTTCCTCATTGAGAAGAACCTCTAGCGACCGCCCCATCATTTTAGGTACCTACTTCTCAGCTGTTTTGAGCATCAAGATCTACTCAATCACTTTCTCTTTGGATCTTAATAGGAGAATCAGATCATGATCACCTTGTTCCCCATGCCTCTGATTGGTCATAGAATCCATGTCCATATTCTTTTCATTCATATTCATTGCAAAGTGAGTCTCCAAAAGAGGTGGTAGTGAAGAGTATTCATTCTTCCCCTTCCTCTTCTTGAATCATATATTTCACTTTGCAATTGAAGCCTCATATATTGATTGGCCAGGATCACTCCCTTTATAAACCTTCACACTGACCCCGTCTCCCTCACCTTCGGTAATGGAATTAGAATTCACATTTTCCTCTGGGAGACCGTAGAACCTATTTCAGAAGAGAACTATTGTCTGAATCACGTCTATACCCCTCCCTCATCCACCATTTGAAATTCATTTCCAGTCATATAACCACTACCACCCAAAGGAGTATTCTGTATACCCAAACAAGCCACCCCATTTAGTGACATCCGTCCTATTGCCTCATCTTGGAAAGACTGTATGAAACCATACCCCATGAACCGAGGCTTCTTGTTAGATTCCTCTAAATCCACTCCTTGTAATTCATAAAATGTTTTCACCATTGGACATTCCTCATTAATTTCAAATTGAGAATCACCTGCAAGACTAGACAGACCATTCCTGGAAACTACATTACAATTAGACACTGTGACAGGACTACTCAGTCCATTTAGATCACCTATCAATCTGCTAAAGACATCTTGGAATGTCATATCAGGAGGCAATGCTTATGGCTTGCTCCTACATCACCTTGTTTTCTACACATGAGTTCAAAGGACTAGTGACAACTGAATTTATGCCAGCATCCTAGTCATCTTGGATCGGACCATCATTCTGGACAACCTGAGTAGCACCTAGTAGACCACTTCTTTCGAAAGATCTATTGCAGATTTCCTCGGCTAGTCCTTCAAACAATAAACCCTCCACCATGAAATTATCAAGATTTTTGGGAACACCATTGCTCACATTTTTCTGAAATCCAGTATTCATTGCCCCCCGCCTACATTTCTCCAGTGAGTGACCCAACTGTTTACATGCAGGAAACAAATGGAACCACAATTCATAGACAATAGGCATTTAACACCATATTTCATCACATATGGTGATCCAAACAAAGTCTAACGGAACCCTTGATGCATCAACCTCTGCAAACACTTGAGGGTTAATTGGATGACAATCATCATTGGTCCAACTATCATAACATAGGTATCTTCCCTGGAGGGTTCCAAGAATTTTAACAATTGATGGATTTTGAAACGATAAAGGGAGATTTGGAAAATATACCCAAACTGCCACTAACGGTGATTCATGCTTCATATTGTAATTATATGATTGTTGGTATAGGTAGAAACGCTATCCATTGTAGTTACAGGGATCCCTCGACCAAACCTTTATCAGGTATTCATCTGAAGAAAAAAATATCAAAAATATTCATGTTATCCAACAAACCTATGGTTTCACTTTCATGAAAAACCTAGGAACCAAACAAAAATCTATAAAACAGGCCTACTAATTGTCTTCTCTTCGAAAATAGAGTGACCAATGTCAGAATAAGGAGATCTGAAGCTTTATTAAACTCTACGACTGGAATCAGATGATTAGGTCATCCATAATACAGATCTAGCAACTTAGGGAACATAAAACATGAAGGGAATAGAAGAAGAAGATCTATATTAGTGAATGAGAGAAATGATGATTCCCCTCTTGTGAGAGACAGCAGAGGTCCCTCCCCTGAAGGGGGAGGAACCTACTCGGAAGACACCGTCGTCACTGATCAGAAGCTGAAATCGTAGCGGAGTTCATGCCGCTCATCACCACTTTCTAACATATATTATCTTTGAAATTACAAAAAATATGAATTTATCTTAAATAGAGCTAAAAATATATTATTTCAAATGACTTATGAATAATTCATAAACAAAAAACCTCCTAAAATACAAATAAAGATGTTTTTCACCTCATATATCTTATGGTGGTTTTATGATAACATTAGATTGAGGTTAGATCAAAATCGATGATATTGTATCTATATTATATGTTATCAATTAAATATGATGATTGAAATTGATGGTTTTATGAAATGATAAATCTAGAAGACACAATGCGTAATGATGGGTTTTTATCAATTATAACTAATTATCCATTAATTCATGATGATGAATCATTAATTGTGACTCTTAAAACTAAATAAATAATTATGAATGTATTTCGGAACATTGGGGCGATGAAGGAGGAGGGGTATGGTACAAAATGTTTCACTCAGTATTAAGAAAACACTATATATGATCACGAGGATTCTTTATAGGTATATGCTGTTTTTCACTATAATATTTATTCATCCATTTTTCAAATGATATAAAATATGAATATTAAGTGAAGGAGTTCAATATTGGTAATTCCATAGAGGTCCTTAAAAAATATTAAACTTATATCATTCCAAAAGACTGTAAAAATATTATTAATATAATTTTGTTACAGGTGCTAAACAATTAATATATTATATTCTATTTCATGAAATAAATTTGAAAATATATATTTATTGATATTATGTGACTATATCATTTTCATCATTTTTTACTTTATGAACCAACTATCATCCTCAACATTTATCAATAATTAATTAATAAATTGTTTTGTTAAATAAATAAATAGTTTCATAACTATGGGCATATAAGTATATATATGTTCCATTTATATGAATTAAATGACAAAAGTAAATACTAAATTTGGTGAATATTTGAAAAAATATTTATTTTATTATATATTTCACTAAATAAATATTATTTATCACCATGAGAATTGTAATTCAATTAACATACATATTTTAGTCCAAATATTACTAGTTATTGAATATTATTATCTAGAAAGACCAGGGAAAAATATTATTCCTCACATAAGGTAATATTATTTTTACCAATTAATAAATTCAAATTGATTATAATTTGATCCAAGGAAACACAAAGTGTTTAAACACTATTCCTCTATTTTTAGTGTCATAAGAAAATCATACCAACATTCCGATAACAACATCAAAAAATCAAAAGAAAATTACACTTATATGAATAATTTAATATCATAAAGTAAACAACCACATATAAACACCCACTAAGTAAAACAATCATTTTGACATTATTACCCTTCAATAATGTTTCAAAAAAAGTCATCGACCTATAAAAAAGATATTTTACTATTTAAATATATGAGGAAGACTCATCAACACAATATGTATATGAGTTTATGTTTGAAATTTTCACCCTAATCAATAGGCCTTGTATCTAAATTTATAATGATGAATGGGATAAACAATTTTTTATATTGTTAAATAATATATCACTTAAAAAGAACCCCAAATACCATGTTTCATTATGAATTTATGTAATAAATTAATGAAAATACATTAATATTTGAGCGACCTGGTAAATATTAATAATAATTGAAAGGTATATAGATCATTAATCATGTTAACAAACAATTATATAAAATTACATATGTCATGTCTAATTCCTCTATAAAGTTCTACTCTTATAACTGCCTCCCATGCTAACTAATGATGTATAATATATTAAAAAGTCTATATGTCTCATGGACCAATTTTGTTGGACACATTGTATCATCTATATTTACATAGAGAATTTCATCAACAAAATATCATCTATTTAACAATTTTATGCTAACAATTCAAGGACCAAATAATACTAGAGAACTATATTGACATTTTAATATGAAATTAATAGATGTATATAATTACATAGTGTTATATAAATAAATATTAAATATGTGATAATGTATTCATGTAATATTATAGTCCTATAAAATAAATTTAATGGAAATTTTGATGTATTTTTTTCTTGGTATCCAAATATGAAAAAATGTAATTTGATATAGAGACAACTTCTAAACATCATGTAATTAATCACCTGTTTAAAAATATTATTCGATAAATGGTTATATTTTTTAGGCCTTGTAAATCTTCTTATGGATATGGTTTTCCCTCCCACCAGTATTTACAGAAAATATTATTACTATAAACTTACTAACATGACAGTACACCATAAGTAGAATCAGCTTTATGTATTCACCTTATGTTTTATAAGTTGGGAACCTAAAATATTTGTTAACAGTGTATTTAGATATAATAATTATAATGATAATACTCTTACGATAAATATAATACATAATGATAAAATGCCTTTGGAAAAAAAATTCTCAAGCACCTTTAGAAGCCAAAGAATTATTGGTTATTATAGGTATTTATGCCTCTAAATTAAATATGTTAGAATTTTTATTAAATTAATTTGTTGGTACAATATAAGAATGATATGAGTGATTATTACCATTATATCCCATTTAACAATAGTATTCCAATATCTATATTATTGAGTATATCATTGAGATATAAATATCATGCACTGATGGATATTTAAAACACCAAGTCTATGAAGATAATTTGTTTTTTTCAAATAATTTCCAATCATTCTATATTTATATAAAATATCACACACATGTGAAATTAATTGAATATAAGATTGATTTACGAGACTTAATTTTTTAATTTCAATTTAAAATATCTTCATATTCCAAAACATATTAATATTCATTGATTTGATATCACGAGACATAATAAAATATTCAAATATGAATTGTTAAAAATGGTATTGATTTATAATCTTGTGAATATATTTATTATAAATTTATTTAGATACATACATACATATATATATATATCAATATATCATGATTCATTGAGGTTTTTATGCCAGAATATGTAATATATAGAGAAATGTATTCCCTAGTCATTCAATGAGGTATGACTAAGTAATCATTTTCTATATTTTATCAATATATTTTCCTTGGAAAATAGTATATCTCACACTAACCAATTTTAAAAACAAGGCACTTATAATGACCATATATGACATTGTATATCATCATTAAATAAAGTACATATATAATAGTGTGTTTCACACACCACAAATAACCAATTTATTAAACCATGATATATTTTAATATATTGAATGTGACGGTTAAAATATAGACATTAAATTAGCAAGTATAAAATTAATGTTACCATATTGAAAAATCAACAAAATATGTTGAGTGAGATTAAATCCATTAGTTAAATTATTACAGAAAATATAAAATTTTATGGCTTTGTAATGGAAGTATATTCGCATTCCATTTCTCTAAACCATAGAAAATATATATTTGAGAAATTATAATTTTAGAGAAAATTTATATGGGGGAGGATCTAACATTGACATTTCCACATGATCCATTCTAGTTGAACTACCCCCAAAATAAAAAACATAAATTCTACAATCCATAAGTCTTAGACCAAGATTATTAGTGGTTATTCATGAACAAAATAACATTATATCAACATAAAGAACCCCTAGTTTAATATATAGAAAATAATTAATTTTTTAAATTATGGAAATATTCATTTTTTATCCAATGAATAAAAAATAACTTTTAACAATTAGTGTTTCATTTAAAGAACCTATATTAAAAATTAATGAATTTCATCATGAAATATTTTTTATATTATTAATTAGTAAAAATTATTATAATTAGTTATTTATAGGGATGTTAATGAACAACACATCAGAAGTCATTTCCATGTAAAAACATATGTTAATTATATAATATGTTTTTATTTAAAAATTAAATTTATAAATTTCATAAGGTCAAATTAAAAAATTAACATCATTTTTTATTTATAAAAAAATTATTATCGGAAGATAAATTTTTTGGACTATTTTGGAATAATTTATCTTTTGTTTAATTTGTAAAATTATTTAATTTACTAATATAATAACTTTCATGGATATATTCCATGAATTATTTATATTTTTTTTACAATGTGGAATATATTAAATAATTTTAATCTAATTATTTTGAAATAAAATTATTTTTTATAAAACACATTCCTAAAAAATTTGAAAATCATTAACCAATTTTGATGTAATTTTTTTCTTTTCTCATTTAATAAAATTTCCACACTATGGAATGAGTTTTTCAAATTAATTTTCTTTTAGTTATATTCTTTTCAAATCAAAATAAATATTTTAATTTACATATAATCAAAAAAAATTGAAATTTACCCAAATTATTGCAAATATACTTAAATCTCAGTAAAATTTATTTAACATTATGGAACTTGTTTTCACATGGGGAACTCATGTGGGATATTGGATGGGGAGGGTCTCTCAACTTTATATATTTCCCAAGATGTTTATTTTTTACTTTTGGGTACATTAAATATTTGTAATGGAGTTATATTATTGAGAAATAATGATTTTGAAAATATATCCTTTCAATAAAAAATAAAAGAAGATATCCACCTCCTTATTTTGCAATACATTGTAACTCTATAGTTCACCAATAAATCAATTTTATATCCTCAACTCCCATCCCACTATTTTTTAGACTTGTTATCACAAGAATAACAAGCTAAGGGGCATTAAAGAGTCAACTTGTTAAGAAATTCTAGTCCTAGATTATGGAAGTGGGGTTGAAATTAACTTTTAAATATAAATTCCAAATAGATAATTAATTTAATAATAAAAGGATTTATCATTAAATTAGAGAGATGAATATTATGATATAATTTACAACATCAATTCAATCACATAAAGGGTATATCAATGTAATTAAAGTGAGGAATCATTCATGTCAATACTATTGTAGTATATGAGGAGATGTTTATCATTGAAAAGCATAATGGAAATTAGGATACACAATCAATTGATAACAATTTTGGATAAAGAATGATTTTTCCCCTATGTCTCCACCATATGACTCAATAGATCAATTGTATAAATCCATTTCCAATGATTTAGATCTTGATTTTCTCTCTCAATGTTGTGGTTTCTACGTTACCTCTTGAACATTTCTAGTTTTCAAGAAATCCTTTAGAATTTTTTTTTATTATGTGAAATATTGGTGAAATAATTTTGAGGAAAATGAGTTTTGACTTGCGAACATGCCTTAGGCACTGATCAAAATCACCTTGATGGAGTGATATACAACATAAGAATAATGTATTGAGGAAAATTTAAACATCATTTAGAGGGTTTTATAGTAAAATATATCTATATGAAATATTAAATTTAATTATTCTTCATTAAATCTACCATGAGATCAATTCATTATGAGAATGTAAGAATTGTTTCTAAGGTGAGTCTTTAAGGACCCAAAAGGGGTCCTTTTGTGTACTCTAAAATAGTTCAAGATTTATATTAAATAATATTGTTTATTAAATTTTGAAACAAGCACCATAATGTCCATTATGACCTTCTATATATATTCCTCATTAGAACTACCTAATTCTAAAGGATACTATATTGCCACTAACAAATAGAAAGTGCATTATACAGCTCCCTACCATAAAATATATCCTATTGCACTTATTTCAAAGAACGTCTCCCAATATTTTTTGTTATATCCAAGGATAGTAAGTGTGGAATATAAATTTCTAAATAGTATACTAATAGATCAAACATACTAGAATATTATTTTTAAATCACCATTCTTAATTTACTAAATTATATTAATAACAAATAATATAAATTTTGAAATTAAAAAGGTGGTTTTTTTTAATCATGGAAAATCCATGAGATTGACATAGTAGTCTAAAAATATAAAATTTTGGACAGTCAAGAAACATAACATAAATAGATAAAATTATTTGTACATTAAAATTAAATTAAATTGAAATTAAATTCCTTATTTTAATATATATTAATTGATCACACAAATTAAACAAATAATGAATTAGTTTAACACCTATAAATAATAAATGTTTTGAATTTTAATATCATTCTCTTTATAAAATAGTTGTACCATGGAGAGTGAAATAATTAGGTATTTTTCTTAAATGCATCACTCATTTAAATAAATAAAATTTTAAAAAATACCCCCAAAATTGTTTATTATATTTCACACCCTATAAGATTATTATTTATGGATAGACACCAGAAAAAGGAAAGACAAGAAGAGGAAAGAGAGATTTAAAAAATATCTTAATGACCAAACAATAGGGATAATTTTAAAAAAAAATATGTGACGATTTTAAAAGAATGTTTAAAACTGAATAATATGTTGAAAACCTCATTTAATATCATTATCACAACAAAAAAATATAATTATTATAATGTGAGAATGAAAAATATGGGAATATGAGATAAAAAATAAAACAGATTTAAATTTATATATATATATATATATCTATATATTAACTTCTAAAATTAGAAGACAATAGAAATATTATAGTGATAGTTTGGAATAGTAGATGAAAAAATAAAATATGTATCAAAATAAAAGGATAAAAATAAGTAAAATGGAAAAATAGAAAAAGGAAATAAGTAAAATGGATTGAATATTTTAAATTGGTAAATAAGTATATAAGGAGACTATAAAACAGTAAAATTAATTTGGGTACATACTAATTAAAAATTACATTAATAAATTATTTCTAATTCATTGATATATTTATTCTTTGTGAGATCATGAGAGGTGATTCCATTGAAGTGTATCTAAACATTAAAAATATGTTTTTCTATTTGAATTTTTTTTAAAAATGTCAAGAGATATGTCAGAAAAAATATTAAATAATATATTTATACTCATCATGAATATTTTTTTAATATATATAAATCTACCTTTATCTAATCAATAAATATATATTATAAATTGAAAATAAATTTTTTAATATGAATATTATTTTTTAAAAAATATATATAATAAATGGAAAATATATGTTTACAAATATGTTTAAAATAAATTATATAATATAAAAATACAATATATTTAAAATGTATCTTTATATTTTAATAAAATAAGATAATATTGTTTCAAATATAGTATATGAATTATAAAATTTGATAAATAAGGATCACTTATAAATATAAGTTTAGAATATTTTATATAATAAGCTCCCACATCAAAAGATAACATTAGTGATACAGGAGATAATAACTAAGATAGATCAATAGTGAATGAAATAATATCAAAATTAAAAATCATGCTTTTTAAAACATAAATTGAAATAATTTTTTATAGTAAATACAAGAAATATTTGAATTAAATGAATAATTTCGTAGGATAATAATTCCTTATTGAAATTTAATGAATTTTAAATGATGAAGGACTATATGTGTTTTTGAAATATTCGTAGTTTTATATTCCTTCAAGAAAAAATCCCATAAGATATCTCATTTTTAGAAGAGATGTATTTGAAGATATATCCTCATGAAAATATGGTTATGTGAGGGGGTTGTATAATATTTTTAGAGATATTTATAATACTGTCATTATGACACATTATAGGGATGTCATTAAATTTTATGAGAGAGTGCATGAGAGTTTTGTACATCTATATGATTTCTCTATAAAATCACCAAGAGGATATGAATTCTTCATTATATTTATAATGTTTATGGGACTTATACATTTAAATACTACATGAGATGATATATATTCTATTCTTTTGTCAAATACCACTAGAACTTTTCCAACCTAGTTATTATCAATTTAAAAAAACATCATAAAAATAATTAAATTCAAAAAAGATTCCTTTTGGATAAAAATTATTTTTAAAAACATTTAAATAGAGAAAAATCTTTTTTTATAGATTTTAAATGAGGTTCTATTGGATAAGTTTGAATATGAGCACAAACATAATCATTGAACCAAATAGTTGAGTGAGTCTTAGTATATTAAAGTAGACCAATAATTTTTTATCTATATATATTTCTTTCACCATTAAACTAATATATTTTAATGTTAATATTGAATTCATATTAATGTGAATAAAATTGCTATAAAATTATCCATTATAAATAATGTCAAGATTCAATCTCTATATTATTTTTAGTTAAAAAAATTCATTTATAATATTGAAAAATTTAAAAATAGAGATATAATTTCAGTATTCCAATAAATATAATTTTAAATTAATTTATCATTAAATGAGAATATTCATATCCATGTATATAATTGAAGGTTATTAAAATCAAATAATTCAAGTAAATTTTAACATGTATAAAATTGTTACAGATGTATTTTAAAATAATAAATAAAAATTATTTTCCCATTCAACAAAACATGAATGGAAATAATTTTAAATAAGTTCATATAAGGTCAATGGGATTGTTTTAAAATAAATAACCAAGGTCCATTTAAGAATAAAATTATGAAAATGGCCTTTTGAAAACCTGGTTGTGATTCTATAATTTTTTTTTTCATAAATGAATAAATTTTAAATAAATATTTTACACCCATTTTAAAGAATTTAAACATCTTATGAAATGAAAATTACAACAGAATTACTAATTATTCAAGTCATGTTATGAGTGAAAAGGTTTCACTATAGTTAATTCTATATTTATAGATATAATCTTTTGAAACTAACAATTATTTTTCAAGAAATATTTCTATATTCATTTATTTTATTTCAAAAACCCCATCTAGTAAAAATATTATTACGATCATTATGTCAGTAGATGAGATTTGATAAATGACTTTTAGTGAAAAAATTATATTCCTCTACTATAGAAATCTCCCAATTTTCCTCTTTAAGGGATTAATTATGGTTTGGTTGTACATGTTGATAGACAATTACTATGAATCTAACATTATTTATGATGGAACTACTTGTATGAGTCCTCACCTATACATAATTAATAAAATCTTCAAGGGAATCAACTTTATATTTTTTAATGACAAGAAATTAATTTGAAAGAGATATTTTTTCATCTCTGTATTTCTTATTTTAGTAAATATTCATTTAAAAAATAATTTCCATAAATTATATTAGCAATGGGTTTTTTAAAATTTTCATCTAAGACAACATAGACAGATTATTACACTATTTTATACCTTTTTGTAATGATGTGTTAAGCATTAAATTAGTCATAACTCCCATGAATGACATGTTCATCGTATTTTGAATTAAAATATTGATGATAGAATTTAGTGTTCAATATAAATCATTTAAAACCCAAAACACTATAAAACCATATATTATGATTTTTTCATTAAATATAAAATTAGGGGTTTTATTTAGAATGTGAAAAAATAAAGCATTCTTAATTCTATAACTTGATCATTCATAACCTTTGAAAAAATATGTACAATGTTAAAATTTATTAAAAATGATTTGAGCAATTTCCTAGACTGTTTAAATTCACCTTAGTGCTACCCTGTTATGCACGGTGTCATGGAGAATAAAAATAACAACTATAGACATTCATAATTACAGTAATAATTAATATTAATTTTTAGAAACTCTCCTATGTGATCGATATGGATCAAAATAACATGACAAACATTTTTTCGTAACATTATTTTAAAAAAATAATGATTCTATTATAATAATCGCATTTATGAAATAAAAAATAATACCATGTGAATATGGAAAATTCATCAATAATTGTGGGATTATAGGATTTACCTTAAATAAATTTAACTTGAATTGGATTGAATTTTTTATGACAGATTATATCTAAATAATGAGTTGAAGATACAGAATTTTTATATTTAAAATATGATTTCACTTTCTTAACATATTGGAAATCATCAAAAAAGTATTTGATTATTGAAATGAAATATGGAAATTTCTCATATGAGTCTAAATGAGTTTAGTTTGATGATATGGTGGGTGATATAATGACCATGGAATCAATGAAAGATCCACAAGTCAATAACATTAGCATAAAAAATAAAAAAAATTAGATAGAAACTGATTTTTTAATTAATTAGATAAAAAATTTGAAATCATGAAGCATTAAATATATTTTATCCATATTTATTAAATGATTAAAAAAATAATTTCCAAGATATTGTTTAAAACCTCTATCACATAATTTATGATGCAATAGAAATTTTTTTTGAATCATTTCATGAATAAATAATTATTAATTATAGATGACATAAAAAATTCAATATGTTCACTAATTAACTCACCCCATAGATCACTGAAAAATATGATGTGACGTCCATCAAATTGATTGATATTATAAAATTTGGAGTGGTCGCAACACATGTGTCATGGAAACAATATTATAGATACAACATTGATTCATGTACATTTTTCATGAGACACTTTTCTGATATAATTATATTGTTATAGATTTTCGTACCTATATAAATAATGGCTCACTTATGTCATTTGATATATTTTGGAATCCAACTTTCATTAGCTATTTATCTCTTACAGATATTCTAATAGATTTGGATTTGTGGTTCTATTAAATATCATGCATTATTTAATTAATCTAAATTATTTGTTGACCTGTTCTTCTATAATAATTACAATTTTTACCAGAAAAATACCTTTAACAAAATAGTTTTCAATTTTTTTATGAGCACACATAGATTTAGTATTAAAATATAACCTATTCATTTTCATGTAGTTGATAACAAATAGTTATATTGATTTTTTATTCACCTTGGGCACATATTAATAGACACATATTTAGCTTCTTCAGAGTTATATTTTTATATCAATATTCTTTATATATTTTATTATCTACAAGTGATTATCTCTTTCATGGAAGAGAATATATATTCATATAAGAGAGTATATTTTTCTTTAACAAATGAAATATAATTTTTTTCATGATAATGATTTAATAAATCAAGCTAATTGTTTCTATACTCAATTTTATTATGGAAATATTATATATAATATATATTTTTGTGATTGAAACATAATGAATAAGCCATTCAAGAATAATGAGAAGATGAACCGAGAGAATGGGAAGAAGAAGGACTAATAGAAAATAGAGAAGTAGCCTTTGTTTCATTATCGACCAGTTCCATGTGGTACTATGTTCTAGAGTTACTTGATTATGATGACAATGTCGAATCCTTTGAATAATAACATTCATTTAATCTGGAGACTTTAAAGGCCTTTTAAAAATGGTTTTTATATGTTTTTCTTTTAAAAGGAGAACACTAGTTTTATGTTTCCAAATTTGTTATAATCATATCAATTCAATTATTTTTATACCATTATAATTGATTTTATAATTGATTTTAAATGTTATTTACCTTGAGTAATATGCTCACGTTCCGGAAAAATTATCATATTTCAAAACAACACTTCCATATAGTTTTAATTAAAGGATTTTAATGTTATAGATTTTTCGACTTCATTACCTTCATTGTACACATTCACTTCCTAGGTAATCATCATTATATTTTATGTCATTAAATAATATATGGGTTCTTTTTCCAGCAACTTTTTACATATTTGGCTTATAGTATACCTACTACATTATGATCCTTGGATATTGATAACACTTCTAAGATTTCATTTTAGAGAATTATTATAGGTAATTCTTAACCGATGGGTATTTATCAATTTAAGATTCTAGTTAATCATGTAGATATACATGTAATAGATTCATTAAAATTCATCATAGAACATTCACAATCTTGATATTAAATATATAATCTATTATCCTTTAATATATATGTTCATTCGTATGATACAAATAACTATTTAAAAATATCAAAAAAAATAATTTCCTATTGAAATATTATTAAAAAATTATTTGACCTCAATATATAGAATTAAGTGATTTTTTATTCAGTTAATATTATTAATATCTTCAGTATCAATTTTTCTAGTTTTTAGTGACAGAATATACTCTTGATTTTCAATTGTTCAAATGGGTTATGAGATTCTACCGTTGAATGTTTACATCTAATTATTTAAATAAGAATATTAGATCTATCAAAAATAGGAGAGCGTGTATTGAAATTAGATTATTTAATAAAAATTGACATTGAATTCAATTAATTATTTGAAAAAAATGAAAATAGATTTTTTTTGAAAAAATAGGGTTTTTATAAAATCCAAAATGAATCGATTATCATGATTTTTTGTAAAAAAAATTATAAATGCGATGGATGAATTATAAAATAAATTATAAATTTAGAATAATATATTAATTTCAGTTTAAGATTATTTTGATATAATGATGCGAGGAATAGAATACAAGATAACTATAAACATCAATTTATGTTTATAAAGAATAAGTAATATTAATTATAGAACATAAATGATCGAATCCGATTTATATTTGTCTGAGAGATCAAATTTAATGATATAATTGAGTAATTTAAATACGATACACACATAGTTTATAAAGACTTTGTCTACAACATGTTTTGTTCCTATACATCCACACCCCTTGACTCGTTTGGTAAATTGCATAAACCCCATTGTCTCAATAATAAAAAAATAACTCATCCCTCATAGTTTTGTCCTGAGAGAGCCCTCACAGAATTATTTATTCATCATATAAGTCTTCCAAAAAATATTTTTCATGTAATTTTTTTTGAATGGATGTTGAGGATGGAATGTTTCACTTTATAAAAACCCTTTACAAGCCTCTCATTAATCATACTAATGGAGAGATGAACAACTATGGAATTAGATATTTTGAGAAATTTAGAGATACTCTAGATATTTTTCAACTTTTAAGGCTCTTTGTATAATTTGGAATTCTAGATCATCAAAATTGAATCATAATTGTGAATACTTTATTATGAATAAAGATCACATGTCATCATGGCGAGTCTTCAATGAGACAATAGGGTCATTTTATAGGCCCCATGAATTATGATGAATGATTTTTAATCATCATACACATTGATCCTAGAACAAACCATAAATATAGTCATTTTTTCATATTTAATGTGTCTTCGTTGAACTCTACATGATGATATCATGTTCCTAATTTTGACCCCATGGTTTTTGGTGGCCAACTAGAGGATCCCTCACTTCTAGAATTAACACAAGCATGTAGGTACGCCTGCACTAGATTGAAGTTAGAAATTAAAAGAAGTTATTACTTATATACACATAGAACTTGTGTGAATGTTCCCAGAAACAAGTAGTTGGTGCTTTCTATGACTCAACACCATCATCTGGAGCCAATTCCACTTCCTTTTAATGAGATATTTTATTATGTTTTGTTGTTTCAATGTACATTAAGAGAGGAATGGGACATGATGAATCATCTTAAAATCCATCAATACTACCTGATGATTCCATTTAATTCCCTACAATTCATTTGATATTAATATTAAATACATAAAAATGAAAGTGCATGATAATTTGGGAGTATATGTGGTAATGAAAGCATAATAAGAGAGATATGTGTAACAAGAACTTCAATGGGAGATTTAATACTCTCAAAAAAAATTTAATATCTATTTTATTTTTCGATACCCATAGACATTTAATCCCAAATATATAAAATGGTATGTTGACATCAAAATTTTTCATATTCTGAATTGTTATTATACTAATATAATACACATTTTATTCTGACCTGTAAAATAATTAATAAAATTAAATATGTCTCCATTTTTGTGTGTGGACTATCATCTCCATGAATTAAAAATTAAATTTTCAGTCACCACATTAATAGTTGGTTTATAAAGGCTATTTATATAACTAATATTTTATTTTTCACCCTAATGATATTTATTTATAATAATATTTGTCATTATATATGTCTTCTATATTAAAAATGTTTTTAGTAACATTAACCCCCATAAATGGATATATAAAGGAAACTTTTAAATTTTTATCAATTTTGGGTTTACCTTTGAAAATATAATATTATTTCCCTAATTGAAAAATGAACATAATAAACCAATTAAATATTAATGATTATCGGGTTATTTTAATACCCCTTTTACTATGGTAAACAAAACAAAATTTTTCTGATGAAAATAATAGAACAACCTAAAAAACATATATACTAACAAAATTATATTAATAATATGTTCCAAAATATAATATATTTAACATTGAAATATAAATATAGATAAATAAGATTCATTATTATATATTAAACGATTTATTAATTATTCAATAATTTTAATACATGTGCATAGAACTTTTAGAGAAGATATGTGGGTTCTATCCCAATCACTCCTCTTTAGGGAAATAATTGAAATTATTCAGCAATATTAATATTTATAGTGTATCAAAATATCAATTAACTTACAATATCTTAAATAACTATTGAACATTAAAACACCATTTTAGTTAATTCTCCCCCATATTCTGGTCTATGATTGAAAAATTCCCTAAAATATAACTATCATTTTTAACTCATTCTGAAAACCTGAGTTATAATTTATATCCTTTAATTTCATATTAAATTTCAAATTTTACCTATTTAGGAATTATAAGATCAATATTTACAATAAATTATTCATATATTAGTTATAGTCATTTTTAAAATTCAAATTTTTTACAAATAATTCCAATCGATTTAAATGATTTTCCCCCCTAATAATCCATAAGTTCTATTCCCATAAATATCCTCCCTTTAAAATATTAATCTAATAAATATGTAACTCATGTGAATATCATATATACATTATAATTTAAAAAAAATTATAATTATTATAATATTTGATTATGTTGGTTGTCAACAATGTTGTTTTAAAACATAAAAATGGATTATCTATAAAACACTTCTTACATTTCAGTTATAGGTTATATTTATTTTTATCCCTTTTTTGTAAACATCATCTTATAAATTTCATCAATTTTTTGAATATTTATCTGTAATATATACATAGTTAATTTTAATTTACATTTTCATCGTTATAATTTTTTATTTTTATTCTAAGTTCCAACATTTATGAAAAACAAATTTTATAGAATATGCATATATCTTTTCTCATGTCATTATGAAACAAAAAATATGTTTTAAAATCATTAATTAATTCTATGAACAATAATTATATTATATAAAACCCTATTTTTCAGTTCTTATTTTATAGAAAATTATATTCTACTTTCATATTTTAAATGATCCTTTTATTATTTAATAAAGATGCACCCAAGTGAAATGTTTTAGTTATTTCTTCCCCGACATCCTCCCCATTAATCTTCTATATTAAAAATATAGGTTCTAAACTATATTCCTCCTATAATTAATAATGTTAAAAATGATTTAATCCATTAATCTCTTAAGAGTTATTATGATATAGCCTTTTCTTATTCCTTAAATCAAAATTATGGTACCTAGATACCTCTAATGGGTTTGATCATGCTTATGATTTATGTGTTATTTCCTTTCTGTTAATGCATCAATATGTATGTATATGCTACAATTTTATATGTATTTATGACACATTCATTGGTTCATGACTACCACCCCTTGTATGAATTCCCTAGTGTCAAAATTGTTGTTATGATGGAATCACACTTTCCAAAGGTGGGTGGTTTTCTTCACTATTGTGATGATGTTTACTCCATCATCGAAATGTGAAGATGGGATTTAGATTTCTCCATTCGGGGATTACTGCTTGGATATTTTTTCCTAGTCCAGGTCTCCCTCATATTGTTAATTCATGTTCATGGAAATCATACTTAGTTCTATCTCTTTATAGATTCCAGTTAATTACACGACATCTATCCAGAAATTCTAGTGGGTATTGAGAGGGAAAAAACATTCAAATAGGAGAGTAGTCATGTACAGAATCAATATAATTTCTATAAACTAGTATCATTGGACACTTTCTTCTTTATCATTTGATGGAATCTCATGGTTTCTTATTTGGGTGTAAAACCCAAGGAATCTCATTTCAATCACGATGTATCTAATTCCATATTCATATTTCCCTATGCATTCACCTCAGAAATATAATGTTTAGCATAATGTATTTGACACCATAGTATTATATCTACCATGTATTTTTCAATAGAAATATCATGTTTATACTGAGTTATATGACTCCATAGATGAATATCATCCAAGGGTTTCACATCAAGCATTCTATATTTTGCATGAGGAAGTTATATAGTATAGGTCTTGAGATAATGTCTTTTATAGTAAAAATGGGACAGATAAAAATTCCCCATGGTTGTAGATCAATGTAGTGAATCCCTAGGGGGAGATCCCAAAAGGATTACTGGTAGATGTATCAAATCATCCAACAGAGATGGAACAGAGAGATGTGTCCCATAAAGGGAAGTTTTCATTGTGGGAAGGATGATCGAAACACCCCTAGAGGTGGATTAGGGAGGTTCAGACCAATGGCAGGGCACCAAGGATTCCCACTGGTCAAAATTAAAACTCCAAGAGGCTTCGTGTATACCCTACTCTAAGGAATATTTTGAAACACCCATAGCTCGATGACGTAGTTTAATGTCGTGTGATTGGACCAGTTAATGATGTTTAATGCATTAAAATAATGACAGTCACACCATAGAATGAGTGAGGAATTTTGTGGCACTTTTTTATTGAAGTTTCCCTTCATATGAGGATTTCTCTTGGGTTTATAGTGTTGGGATTATGCATAGAAACTTCCTTGTTCGGTGTCACAATCTTACCAGAATGTGGCTTCCTAGAGAATATTTGGGTGCATATGGATTGAGTGTTGGGTATATAGAGTGGATAAAGTGAATGGGTGGCTTCATTTAGACTTTATTAAAGCTTCCTACGTATCTAAATTAATTTGGAATCAAATACCATGTAGTTTAGTGTGGTCTGCGACTTATACATGGGAAAGGGGCACATAGATCATGTGATTTGGGGTTACCCATAGGAGTTTCCAGTTTAAGGGAACATTATTAGTTCATACACCTAAGGACGCCCCCTAGAAGGAATAAACAAGGAAATAATCCAAGAGGTGTTTATATTGGATATTTGACATCATGGTCACTACTAACCTCTAATCCCACAAGATTCATGACCGGTGTCAGAAACAATCAGATGTAGTAGAGTTGAAATTTGTGTCACAAAAGATACACCAATGAGATATGATGTGGGGCTTACGCATGGAATATTCTCAATGAAGATGTAATATAATGTGAGGAGGATCTAATTTCACATGATAAATATCTCATTCATTGTGATATATAAATGGAGCATCATGTTCTTGTGGAAAAAGTTGATTGATGATTATGCTTGAAATATTCCCTCAGTGGCTGGCTTATACTCCTAATGTGGTGGCTTGTACTCCATGGTGGGAGAGGGTGGAATCACATGATGATTATACATGGGTAATATCATTTTAATAACATGTTTTAAGACTAAATTTTATCATTATATACTAAAGATGAAGGTTTTAGGATGTTTTACATCATATAGAATGGACGTATGTGACTCACTCCTCACTGCTTGGGATTACATAACCATCACACCTGAATCATTGGGTGGGAATGATTTCATAAATTCCATGGTTTAATAGTTTTGAGGATTGTTTGATCCTGAGTCCTTTGTTGGAAAACATATTCTAATAATCAAAAGTCATTAAATTACATATCGTCAAATGAAAAATGTATGTGGGAATCTCAGGAAACACATGAAGTAGATTGGGCCACATAAATCTAAGGAACAAGCCACAAATGGTCACGTGGTGCAGTTGAACTGATAATGGATGGATATGGTGGCTTTGGGAACTCATCCTTCATGTCAAGATTTCAGTATAAGGGAGGAGGTATTTAGAGGGCCACGAGAAGGGATTCACGAATCATAGGTCCCCGCATAGATGTTATTATGGAAGAACAAGTTCCTTGTAGAGTTCAATGGATTTTTAAATGAGTAAGATCGGAAAAATAGGGTGAATATATATTATAATAATGTACACTATTAGTAATGGGGTTCCTCATTAAGGATTAATGATTCATAAATCCAAAAGTACCCCTAATGTCCTTCTTCTTTTGTGATGTGTAGAGGCCTTCGTGAAAGGAATACCCACCATAGTTGGAGGCTTTCAAGATCACACAAAAGGGGTTTTTTTGAATACCATATAACTTGTATGATTTATTTTTCCTGGTTCATGGTGCTTAGGTTCCTCACAAATAGGGAGAAATTTTGAGGTTTAATGGATATGGTAGTAATCTTCAAATGGCCGGAATGATATGGTATTTATAGGCAATGGGGATTATGAAGATGATAATGGGTTTGAGAAGGAAGAGTGGAATTCATGAAGTGGGATGGCTCCATCAGACTCCTAGAGGCTACAGTCAATGATTCACATGGTCTTGAAGTGTAACTAGACTCTCTGAGGATAGAATCAACAATTCTTATGGTCATGGTGGTGCTTCACAACTGAAAGATTAGTGAGATTCATGAAGCAGTATGTCTTAATAAAGCCAGATTCATAGGAGAATTGGGGGTTATTCTAGTCTATATTTTCTCCAAACTAGATTTTTTATCCTCCACTCTTCCCATGGAATGAAATTTAGTGACAAAAAATTCCCTTGCTCATAATGGGAGTTGATATGAAAAGGAAGGTCATATTATGGGGAAGAATCCTGAAATGTAGTCAATTTTCCCTAATTTGTGGATATCATTCATGATGATGGATCATGATGGATATTTTCAATAGACAAGGCTATGAAGGTCATCATGAAGTCTGGGTAGACAATGTTCCTATACATTGTTCAAGGTTTCCCTCAAATGAACTAAACATCCACATAAAGAAAATCTTGTAAAATCGTTTCAGAATCTCTCAATCTCTTTAAACATGCTCTGGGTATGATATTTTAGAGAATCAGGATCCTTGATTTGCTCTATTAGCGCTAAATTGAAGTCTTTAATCCTCTAAAAAAGGATCCACTAAACAAGCACCATGAACCAAGGATCCATGAACCAAGATCCAAGAACAAGAGCCGCAAATTAGGCACAAAAATCACATATTTATCGAATTTAATAGCCTATTAATAATTTTTTCAGGAATTCATTGTGGATGATTATCAAAGGGAATAAAATAGAAAAAAACTTCATGATTTGGGGTTGGGTATGAATCCTCTCAAATAAAGATTCATTACATGAACTATTTTTGTAGGATCATAAGGAGTATCCTTTGTGAAAGAGAATTCTTATATAGGTATTTTGGCTAAAATTTGATGTATTCCTCTAGAGGTTTAGAAAATATGAACCGAACTACAATTTATGTGTCGTACATCACTAGTATCAATGGAATGGGGCTGGTGTGGGCCATATCTGGAAGGAACATGCACCCATCAGAGTAGACATATTCTATAACCATTTCAGTAATATCAATAGAGAGAATCAGGAAGACAAGGATTCATATCCAAAATAACATATGATCCTAAAGGTAGATTTTGTGGGATCTACTAAAGGTATGGAAGGATGGGTGTGGCCTTCACTAGGGTGGAAACATTACATATTAATGGGTCAGTGATTATTTTTTGTGAATGTCAGGTACTAAATTCATGGCATATATGTAGAAGGTATGACTCTATGAAGTAGAATGGGATTTTCACTTCTATTTTTACCAACCTCTAGATATCATGATAGTGTTGCTATGTAGATGGTCATCAGGGACAAAAATATTCCATCTACATCATGGGAAGATAAGAATCAACCTATGGGACATTCCTCAGATCTTGAGAATCCTGATCAAGGGGTGATATATGATGTGTTTACCCAATGTATAATGATTCTAAAGACTAGGAATAGCAGTCAGAATAAGTGGCGGTTCTGTTGTATCTTTGTATATGGAACCTATAAATATAATCTAGGTATGTGGTATGTTTCCCTAAAGGAATAGATTAGATATATTTTTCAAAGAACCAGTGGAAGGGATTTTTATGGGGGGATCTAGTGATGTTGTTTCCTAAAAGGCATCATGCATGACCCGTTAGGACCCGTCCCATGGGACCGAGACCTGACTACCCCAAGCCTACCTTTAAAAGGATAGGGTTGGTGTCTAGAACCTGAAGGCTTTTCTTGAATAGGGAAGGCATTGACTTAGAGATCTATAGACACTCAAAAAGGGAAACTGAAGTAAACAACCAACAAAAGTAAGGTATATCCATGAGAGTAAAGTACAACCACAAGTACAACTATGAACTGAAAATAATGTGCTGAAATACAATCCCTAAAACTGAAAAGAATGTAAACTACTATTGTAGCTTCCATGGAGCTCTACCTGGAGGTTAGTAGCTATAAGTCTGAAGTCAAAGAAGATGATCTCGACTTCTCCCATCGCACCAAGCTCCACCAAGTCCCAAACACCAAAAGTATACTTCGGAGCATCAATAGTCTACACCAGGCACACACTTGCTGGAAAAGCCTGTGTAGGGGTGAGTATAACAACTCGGTAGGGGACCCCAAAACCCCCAAAGGTCTCTCAATAATCCACAATGAAAAACTTGAAAAGAAATACCATAAAGGTAATATTACAAGCGTGATCTAAATCATTAAAGAAGAAAGAAAAAGAGACAAATCACTCTAACGATATAACATCAACGTTATAGGGATAGGGATGACTAGTCATAAATACCAACCATCCTATTTGTAGTAACTCCACTACTGAATCATAGTGGTCATTATATGTTGACCCATATTAGTCGCTAAATGATGACCCGTATTGGTCACGGGTTTCGACTCGTATTGGTCGATGTCACAACGGTTGGAATGATTAGTCACACAACTAGGTAATCCCACTTTACAGTTTCTAATATTGACCATATTTGTTGCTCTTATTCTTTATGTCACATTCATCCAGTGGATTCCCGCATGAAGCTCGCCTAATCTTTGGGAGAATATGTTCCACAAGACATCGGTCATATTTAAACTGGTACGATGTCCCTAAAACATCACACCCAAGGGATTTCCCCACCATTGGGGTCCCAATGAGACAGACGACACATTGATCGGAAACCTGGTCTGTGAGATATGGGCACTTTTGTAAAAATGGCTCGGTTGGAATCAAATTTGATCCAACATAGTTCACATTACAAACTCCATCAAAACTCACTTAGAGTATCTCCAAAGTACCGCCTTGTCACAAGGGTCCTTATTCCATAGACGGCGCGTCGATCGGATACTCAGTCTGTTAGTTACAGCCTTTTCCGTGAAACGGGGGTGATCGCACCTGATTCCGGCCTGACTCGGTTAGGCCCCCCAGAATATGCCAAATGGACTGCTTCCCAAAATGGGTCCCAACACTGAAGTCTTGTCAAACAGACATATGGTTTGTTAGTTACAAGTGTTTCTTTATTTGTGGGCCAATTGGGTCTAGCCCCGGTCCGACTCGGGCAGGTTGGCCTGACGTAATGGGTTCCGGGGTCTATATGGCCCCACCTCAGGTAAGGATCATTAAGGGTCGACCTGGTTCAATGGGTCCGGCCTATTGGAGTCATCGTGACTAGTTCGCGGGCTCGGGCCGTGGTTGGCCCGACCCACCGGGTGGGACTTAGCCCACCCGCGCTAGGCAATAGGTCCTGCCTGGTCTGCCTAAAGGTGGACCATCTCCTACTAAACCCATGGATGTGGGTCCATATCTTCTGATTGGTTGGGAGATACCCCAATGCGTGCAATAGTCGGCCAAATGGACGACCAGTCTTCAACTGACGCAGCACGGCGCGAGACCACGCCACCATCTTTTTGTCGCATCTATTGCCACTGACGGCGCCTGCAGGCTTTTCCCTTCTCCCACACGGCCGGGTCGGGCTAGCCCACTTTGCTCGTCACAGCATGTGATGGTGCACTGCCATCCCACTCCCTACAGCTGGTTTTTATGGGCCTCCTATGGCCACCTCAGGACTCCGGCGGCATGGATCACCGGCGGTTCTTTCCTTAGGCCCCCAGAAATGCACCGGTGGTCCGTTCATGGTGCAGTTCTCACCAATGAGCCCCCCGGACTGCTGATGTCATAATGTGACCCACTATCTCATATTCTCATCAAATTTGAATAAATCTATTCCCAAAAAAACATGAATGAATAGTCATAGGGTCAAGACCTTATTGTTCGGCCCACACCCTCCGTGTTAACATGAAAATGAGCAGGAGAATATTTATCTAACATTAAAGATTAGATAAATACTTTTCAATAATTTAAACCAAAACTAAACATAAACCCCCTACCTAAATGAGAAATTTTCTATCGAGGATCGATAGAACCTCCGTTGTTGTTGTCGTCGGTTCGTGATTTGGTGGCACTTGTCACCGCTCGCTGAATCTTGTCTGGTCCTCCAGGTGGATGTTGCCGTAGATCTCTGCCAGATTTTTCTAGCTTGGAGAAGTCCTGCCAAAACACTACTCTTATCTCCAATTAAATAGTAGGGGGTAAGGTGAGTAACACATTGAAAAATTAATGAGGTTCATTAAATGAATTAATAATCCTCATTTAATTTTCAACGGTAGAGTTACAAAGTCGATGAGTCAAGACATTAAATATCTTGACAAGTCACCAGTCCCGCCACCTCCACTCATCTATTGGAGAAAAATAAAATAAAACAACAATTAAATGTTATTTTATTTTTCCTCCAAACATCCAAAAACTATCATTTTCTCTTGAAGTACTATGGTTAAATTCAAGTTTTCCTTATGCGAATATTGGTGCTGCGGATTCAATAGTTCCCTTTAATTTTTAATCTGAGCATCAGTTCAAAAGATAGAAAACGCCACCCATGTGTTTACTAAACGTTCCTTAAAAATGATCATAAATTCAATTTGGGAAAACAGGTCCTCAGAATCACGCGTTGTTAATTTTTGCAGACTCATAAAAATACAAAAAAAACCTTGAATCTTCAGGTCTTCACATTATCCCAACCATAGGGACTTAAGTCCCTAAAATCCAAACAAGGATACACAAACAAAGTGGGTAATTGTGCATGTATATGAGCCTCTAACTCCCATGTGATTTCCTAGAGATTCCTATACTGCCACAGAAAATGCACTAGAGGTATTGACCACCCATGAAGGATCTGCTCCTGTCGATCCTCTATCTCCACCGAGTACTCCGAAATATTTTCCATGTCGTCAATCTCTATCTTTCCATGGTTGATGACATTAGATTGACCATTCATGTATCTACTTAGATGGGATACGTGGAAGACATCGTGCACCCTCTCTAACTGTTGTGGTACTGCCAAGAGGTACACCACCTTGCCCATCCTTTGATGTATAAGGAATGGTCTGATAATCCTCAGTGAGAGTTTTCAGCCTTGGCGAAATCTCTATAGCCCCCTTCGAGGGGAGAATTGCAAGAATATGTGGTCCCCCTCATGAAAATTCATTGGTCTATGTCACCTATCAGCATAAGACTTTTATCGGCTCTATGTAGTCATCGTCTACTCTCAGATGACCTACACCTTATAAGTGGTAGATTGTTCCATCTCTGGGACCACGAGTGATGGCTCTCATGGATCCATCTAGCACAAGGGAGATCTTCACGGTCACCCATACAACACCTCAAAAATGGGACACACAAATGGTGGAGTGATAGTTGTTGTTGTATGAAAACTCCCCCAAGGGTATTTGATCCTCCCAACTGCAACCAAAGTTGAGGACACATCACAAAGCATGTCCTCCACGGTCTGGATGGTCTGATCAGTCTGAATATATTCCTGCGGGGGGAAAGCTGTGCTCAAGAGAACTAGAGTCTTGAAAGCCTCCTACAATCCTTTCCACAACTGGGATGTGATGTGTGCATCACGGTCGGAGGCTATCATGGAAGGAACCCCATGAAGTCTCAAAATCACCTGAATGTAGACACACCTCAAACTCTCTATTGAACTCTTCTCTTGAATAGCATAAAATTGGGTTGACTTGGTGAATTAGTCAACGATCACCTAGATGGTATCGTGCCCATAGGACATACGTGGTAACCCTATCACAAAGTCGATCGATATCCCTTCCCACTTCCAATCTGGTATCATGAGGGATTGTGTCAAGACTTCTGGTAACTGGTGCTCGACCTTCACTTGTTGGCATGTGAGGCATCTAGAAAGAAACTCCACCATAGATTTCTTCTTCCCTAGACACCAGTACTGACGCTAGAGGTTATGATACATCTTCATTATGTATGGATGTACATCAAAGGGGGGTGTACGAAACTCCACCATAACTTCCTCTCGTTTCCCCACTGGTACAACTATACGTCCTCTAAAAAGGATAATGTTCTCCCCACCTTCAGAATATCTATCATGTGCATGGCCTGAGGATATCATAGAACATGTAGTCTCATAACTGCTATCTCCGAGTTGCACCTCCCTAACACGCTGATGGAGTGGAGGGGAAACTGCCATTGACTAGAGGTAGATTGTCTTATCTCTATCCACATAGTGTAAGGGTTGGTGTCTTTGGAACCAACTGTTTGGTACTTTGATTACATGAATTTACACTTATTATATATTGTTCATTATTTTTCATAACTATAATATAATAATGTCCTCGATTATTTGTTGCATTGATAAGGTCATAGAAGATCCCCGCTATGATGAGAACCTTGAAATGCTATAACAATATTGTTAAAATAAAATTATATGGTTGGATGACATACTATGATAGGAAACATAGTATACAGACCGTCATGTGCGAGTACTCGTAAGAAGACAAAACTCTCTCTCATGGAGTTTGCACTTGGTAATCTCCAAATGGGAGATTATGAGAACAGACCCGCCAGTAACCATTCCGCAAGGCTTGGTTTCATCAGACATTTCTATCTACGAGCATGTGTAATTGTCCTCAGACAAGAATATTATAATTAACTCATGTCATGACTCGTGCACTTAGATTTGATGATGAAAACTGACACAAAGACAGTTGGAAGGAAGTAGGGTACGTTGGGTGCATCACGAATGACATGTTCTTAATGGACAAGTTGAGGAAGGATTTTTCCCATCCATAATTATGGAAGTAGATATCTCGGGACATTTTATTGAAAGATAATTGTCACAAAAATTCAATGTCCATGGTTTCACGACGAGTTTATTTCTAGAAATCAAAGAATGACAGATCAAGCATATTGTTTTATGACACTGCCATGAAACCTGCTTGATGAGATATTTAGAAAAAGGGATTAAATTACATAGTTAGTGTTCATATGAGGTGACACGTCAATGCAGTGTCAACTTATTTCTCTTGGGTTCCTTGACCCGTTGCTAGAATGTAATCTTGGACTATTGGCATGTCCACCTAATGCCAATGAGAAAGAGGCCTAGAGGGTCACACACTAAGTGTATCCAAGTATCTCAAGTAGAATAAAGATTATTTCCATATGTGGTTTAATAATTATTCAAGGACACCTAAATCATTTTAATATTGGAGGATGAATAAAATGAAAACAAGCACACACCGTGTATTAATGACTACACGCTGTGTAGTTTTTATTTTGAAAACAAGTACACGTCGTGTATTAATGATTACACACCGTGTAGTTTTTATTGAACAACAAGTACACGCCGTGTATTTATGATTACAAGCCATTTATTTTTTCTAGTTGGGATTTTGTGGAAATATCATTTTATTAAATAATATTTATTATAATCAGCGTGACCGCATGTCAAAGAGTTAATGATTCGACATGGGGTTTTCAAAAGAGTTAATGAAATAACAAAAATGTGTAACACATGTATTTATTATCATAACTCTACAACCTCAAACCGGATTATAAATATCCTCACAACCCCTACTCTTTTACTAAGAATAGTTGTGCATAACAATTCTTGAGAATTATCTCAGGACCGAAATAACTCCTTCCTCCAAGAACACTCTCAATACTGAGAGAAATCCTCCTCCATCGACTTAGGACGATCTAAGGTGGGAAACGCAAGCAAATTTCTCTCCACACTAGCACCCATAGAATCCTTTGGTGATGTTCCGAGATACGTGGTGCACGTATGGATCACCTCTAGAAGATGTTTATCCTTGGATTCTATGATGCAACGACGAATCACATAGGAATGAGATCAAAAATATCAACAAAGAAAGAACACCAAAATGATACTTCTTGTCAATTAATTAAAATAATTATAATCAAACTGTGACAATCCTCATTTTTGGTTCTAGGAATATTATTCTTCTTTGTCTATTTCTGTGATGTGATCCGTGGAGACTGGCTTTTATCATCGTATTGATCCTAGATTGATCATTGATAATGACAAAAAGCCAAGTGGGCACATCCACCCATGAACTTCCGCTTCACCCGGGACCTTCAATTGGTATCAGAGAGAGGTTACAACGTTGATTATAGTTATTTAATTTTCGTTGATAATTTATGAATTTATATTTGAATCAATTCAAGATAAATCATTCTATAAAACTGAATGAACGAGATCTGTTCTTCCCCATTCGTTTCTCGATTCACATCACAGAAATGAATTTTTAATTTTATTTTTGATTAAATTAATAATGGGGAACTCATATGGAGGAGCCGCTCTTTTTGTCTGTACAACACAAGAATACAGGGAATTTAGTGTAAACTACACGCTGTGAACTTAGGTTCAACGAACTGGTACTGGTCCTCCAAACCATGCCGTTTGAATTGAGTATACCTAAGTATTTATTACACTGTGTTGACCAGAAATGAATGGAGCGTGGGAACTGGAATACACGACGTGTATGTTGAATCAACACACCATGTAGTCTGATCTGGACCAAGTGAATCAAAATATAAGGAGGAGTAGTGTTCTGCGTACATAGGATTAACAGGCTAGTAACCGCGTAATAAAGAAGTACATGGCGTGTTAGATTAATCTACATGTCATGTAATCCAAAATTTCCAATGTACAGAAAACATGCTGAGGCCCTCGATGTTTAATTTGGATAAAGGGTGGAAAATACACGCCATGTAATATATCCTACATTCCATGTACTTTCCAAAAATGGAATTTCACCAGGTTTCCTCCAAAGCAAAAAAACCTATACAAGGAATATGGAAGAGATTAATCTCAAAGAAATTCAGAAAATAATTTAAGATAAGGAATTGATTAATTATAAGATCATACTTAATAGAATTCAAGAACGACTTATCATAAATAATAGAACGATTAAAAGAATTCGATTTCTAAATATGTGTAAATGTTGATGCATGCTCTGGATTATCATCAGCTAGACCAAGACTCGTTGGGTGTGTATGGTTTCATTTAAATTTATTTAAATTCGTTGGCCTGTGAGCCTTCTTCCAATAAAACGTAGGGCATGTGTGCCCATGGTTTTTTGTAATGTAAACCTTATGAAATGGAAGATATCTCAATCCATAGGAGATGGTTCAAACCCGATGCTGAGGAAAAACCAGCACAATAATATACAAAGGTGGATAGGTGGGAGCTGCAAAACACAAACCATCAGGTTCAAGGTGTTTTTTCCTAGGTCAGGGTTAGCTTATCAAAATCGCTAGATAAGATATCCAATAGAAGCTCATGATCAAGCCATATTTTTTTTCTATAAGTTTGGATAGTTTATTTATTATGTATGTGTTTTCACGATCACATAATTAATGTAATAAACAAGCATGAAAATATGGAATAAAATAAACACCAGACTATGTGTAAACATTATCAGAACATGATTAATCACTTAAGCAAGAATCACTTAATATTAACAAGCATATGATAATGAAAAACTGCACTTAAAGAATAAAATCCCTCAAATACCATATTAAGTTAGACCAAGTATTCTGTTACTTGATTAAGGGCAAGACTCAATAAAACTATGTGTTTGACCAACCCTTGTGGGACACTTAAATTTATAAAGGAATCTTCTATGAATGTTTCGGGTTGACTTAAAAAATTTACATCAACAGGAGTAGACCTTTCTAGACTTGTTGTAAAATGGATGCAAGTGTTGAGGAAATCCAAGTCAGGATTTCAGGATTGGGGAGTCCACTCAACATATCAAGAAACTGTTTGCTCACAGTTGGAAAAGACCTTCCTACCTAAATACCTTCAAATATCTTGATCAAACCTTGTTGGGGTTATGAAAAGAGGAATATGAATCCTTTCCACTAGAATGTCATGGTAAATGGACATTCGAAGTTCAAAGGTGAGGGCCATTGGGACTTGAAAAAATAGTGGGAGAATTAATAAATTAATTTATTATTTTTCACAAAATATAATCAAAAGGTACTGATAAATCTAGCCATTTAATTTGTTGAATCAAAATGAATAACACGTCAACCACATTTTCTCTATGATCAATTCTTGATAAAGACAATATCTTCACCAGTAGTAACTTTCAGGAATGGTTTAGGCGCCTTCAGGTTATCTTACGCCATGAACGAAAGTTTTATGTGTTTGAGTCCTCACTTCCTGATTCTCCTACCCTAGGGGCGAGTGATGAAGATTTTTTGGTCTATGATCAACATTTGAATGATGTACTTAGAGTTCAATGTTTGATTATATCATAAGTGAGCTCATGAAGTCTCATGAAGACATGGATTACTATAGCTTACTCAAGAACCTTTGTGGTCTATACCAGGAGAGAGAAATATAGGTAGGGTTTGAGATCTCCATGTCTCTATTCCAGAGCATGCTTGGAGAGGGTTCCCCAGCTAGGCCTCACGTTGTCAAGCTCATTGGCTACATTGAGTGCTTAGAGGTTCTAGGGTTTAAACTCCCAGAAGAACTGAGTACCCATCTCATTCTTGCATCACTCCCCTAGAGCTTATGTAACTTTGTTGTAAATTTCAACATGAACAACATTGAGAAGTATCTATCTAATCTCCATATTCTCATTCTCCAAGTGGACAATGATATGATGTGTGAAAAACCTTCTGTATTTGTAGTGAATAAAACTAAAGGGAAGGAAAATAGCTTTAATCCCAAAGCTTCTTCAAGGCCTTCCATGAAAAGGATGACCAAAGGAGAGGAAAGAGAACATGAGACTGTTTGTTTTGCATGTGGCAAGAAGGTCCACTGGATGAAAAACTACACCCATCAAAGGGAGCTAGGGAAATCGTCAGGTGTGTTTGTTATCGAATAAAATCTATTTGTTTCTACTAATTGAGTATTAGATACTTCTTGTGGTGCTCACATCTGTATCCAAAAACCAGAACCAAGTAGATTCAGAAAATTGACCAAGGTGAGGTGGATCTAGAAGCAGCCAACGGAGCCAGACTCGCTGTTGTAGCTGTCGGAGACTACCACCTCACATTGCCTACTGGGATGGTCTTGGTATTGAAAGGATCTTATTATGTACCCTCTATAACCAAAAACATTATTTCAGTATCCAGATTATATATTTATGGATTCATCTTCATTTTTAGAAATGAATGTTTCTACTTTTATGAAGATAGCATTTGTTTTGGTAGGGCACATTTATATAATGGCCTTTATGTGTTAGACTACACAAACCACGTAATGGCTATTGATCACAAAGTTAACTCAAATGACTCATACCACACCCAAATTTGGTGTCACCGGCTAGGTCATGTCAATGAGATAATTTTGACCAAATTACATCAAGATAGGTATTTAGATTCTTTTGAACTAAAACCACTTGGTGTATGTCATTCATGTCTACAAGGCATAATGACCAAAGCCCCATTTAGTTGGAAAGGGGAAAGGGCTAAATAACTTCTATAATTAGTTCACACTGATGTGTGTGGACCATTTCCAATTGAAGAAAAGGGTGGGTTCTTGTACTTCATAACTTCTACTGATGATTTTAGTAGATATAGATATATTTACTTAATGAGACATACGTCATATTCTTTTGATCAGTTCGAAGAATAAAATAATGAAGTTGAGAACCAGCTTGGTAAGAAGATTAAGAAACTCCACTCAAATAGAGGAGGAGAATGTCTTAATCAAGACTTCATTGATTTCTTACGAGTGTTTGGGATTCTATATCAACTCACTCTTCCTTACACGCCTCAGTGGAATAGTGTAAGTGAAAGGAGGAATTGCACGCTGTTGGACATGGTGAGATCAATGATGAGTCATGCGAGTTTTCCATTATTCTTTTGGGGATATGTATTACAAAAAGCACCACACATACTAAACAAAGTACCAACTAAATCGATAAATGGTATTAAATACTAGTTATGGAGTGGATGCAAATCCATGTTATCTAATTTACATGTGTAGGCGTAGTGAAGCATTTATTAAGGCCTCTTTATGTAACAAGATTTCACCCCGAGGCACAAGGTGTATCTCTCTAGGATATCCCAAAGAAACTAGGTGATATTACCTATACAAACCCTCAAATAAAATGGTATTAGTGTCAAGACACACCATATTCCTTGAGAGGAAGCACATATCCAAAAGACATAGTGTGAGAGAGATAGACTTCGATGATGTCGAGGCTCAAGATACACATGGTTTGGTACATGATCAGACTCCACAAATCCTCGTGGAAGGGAAATCTGTTCTAGAGACACAAAAACTACGTAAGAGCATGAGAGAGGTGAGAGAACCAGAATGATATGGTTTTCTTATCACTGAGGATGGTGAATCATTATTTGTTGACAATAATGATCATCTTACCTAGAAGGATGTGGTTGAAGGCATGGATGATGCCAAGTGGAAAGAATCCATGAATTCTGAAATGGATTCCATGTACCAAACCCAAGTCTAGATTTTGGTAGATCCTCTAGTTGATGTAATGCCCGTTGTTATTAAATGGGTATACAAGAAGAAACTAGACTTGGAGGGGAAAGTCAGCACCTATAAGGCCCGATGGTTTCAAAAGGTTTTAGACATCGTCAAGGAATTGACTATGAGGAAACCTTTTCACCAGTTGCGATCCTGAAATCCATCAGAATCCTATTGGCCATTGCTTTGTACCATGAATATGAAATTTTGAAAATGCATTTCAAAACACCATTCCCTAACAGGATCCTCTAAGAATTTATCTACATGACACAACCAGAGGGGTTTGTGACTCCAAAGATTCCAACAAGATATGAAAGTTTCAGAAATCCATTTATGGATTAAATCATTCATCAAGGTCATGGAACATTCATTTTTATAAAGCTGTAACAGAATTTGGATTTGTTAAGAACAAATGTGAGCCTTGTGTCTACAAAAGGTTTAGTGGAAGTGCAGGTGTTCTCTTAATAGTATATGTCGATGATATATTACTAATTGGAAATTAAGTACCTGTCATACAGTCGGTTAAGGCATGGTTGGATAAATTATTCTCAATGAAAGACGTGGGCGAGGCATCATATATTTTTGGGACCAATATCCATCATGATAGATCCAAGATAATGTTATGCCTGAGTCAAAGTACATACATTGACAATATACTAAAGATATTCAGAATGGAGAAATCCAAGAGGGGATTGTTGACAGTGTCACATGGAATTCATCTTTCCAAGAAAAATGTGTCCTTAGACACATGAGGAATGAAATAAAATGGCAAATATTTCGTACAGATCCGCGATTGGGTAAGTCTTGTTTGCTATATAATGTACAAGTCTAGATGTTTCTAACACATTAAGTGTGGTAGGAAGATATCAAGATGATCTAGGAGACTGCCATTGGATGGTAGTCAAGACTATCATTAAGTATCTGAGGCATACTAAAGATATGTCTCTAGTTTATGGAGGAGATGAGAAACTAGTCATCCCAGGACATGTAGATGCTAGTATCCAGACTGATCATGTTGACATGAAGTCACAGACTTGATATATCTTTTATTTGAAAGGAGGTGTAGTGAGCTGGAAGAGCTCAAAACAAGGTGTAGTCACATATTCTATAGCAGTTTCCGAGTATATCGCAACTTCTGAGGAAGCTAATGAAGTAGTATGGATGCGAATCTTCATCCAAGAGATGGATGTAGTACCGAGCAGTAAAGATCCTACCACACTCTATTGTGAGGGATTTTTCTCAGAGATGTGAAGTTGAAGTGAGCAGTATTTCCATGGAAGACAACATGGCAGACCCCTTGACTAAATCATTGTCTCAATAGAAAAATGATCATCTTGTGAGGTCTCACAGACTAAATGTCACAGGCAGATGGCTCTAGTCCAAGAGGGAGTTTGTAAGGGTTGGTTTCTTGATAACCAACTATTTGGTACTTTGATAACATGAATGTAAACCTATTAAATATTGTTCATTGTTCGGCATGACTATAATATAATAATGTCATATAATATTTGTTGCATTGATAAGGTCATGGAAGATCCCCTCTATGATGAGAACCTTGAAATGATATAACAATATTCTTAAAATAATGTTCTACGGTTTGATGACATACATTGATAGGACACATAGTATACAGGACGTCATGTGTGAGTACTCGTAAGAAGACAAGACCCACTCTCATTGAGTTCACACTTCGTAATCTCTAATATGGTAGATTATGAGAACACACCCACCAGTAGAAATTCCACATGTCTTTGTGTCATCGAACATTTCTATCTATGAGCGTGTGTACTGGTACTTAGACTGGACGATTATCATTAACTCATGTCATGACTCGCGCACTTAGATTTTATTACGAAAACCATCACGAAGAGAGTTGGCGGGAAGTAGGGTACGTTGGGTGCGTCACGAATGACATGTTTTTAATGGATAAGTCGAGGATGGATTTGTCCCTTCCATATTTATGGAAGTAAATATCTACGGCCCTTTGATTGAAATAGAACTGTCGCAAAAATTCTAGGGCCACGGTGTCATGATGAGTTTATCTCTAGAAATCAATGAATGATAGATCAAGTAGATAGGTTTATGAAACTATCCCGAAACCTATATGATGACATATTGAGACAAAGGTATTAAATTACACATTATGTATTAGTATGAGTTGACACGTCAATGCAGCGTCAACTTCCTTCTCTTGGGTGCCTTTACCCATTTCTAGACAGTAATCTTGGACTTTAGGAAAGTCCAACAAATGCCAACTAGAAAGAGGCATATGTGGTCACACACTATGTGTATCCAAGTATCTCAAGTAGAATAATGATTATTCCCATACCTGGTTTATTAATTATTCAATGAAGCCTAAATCGATTTAATGTTGGAAGAAGAATAAAATGAAAACAAGTACACACCATGTATTAATGATTACACACCGTGTAGTTTTTATTTTGAAAACAAGTACACGCCATGTATTAAAGATTACACACCATGTAGGTTTTAATGAAATACAAGTACACGCCGTGTATTTAAGATTACATGTCGTGTAGTTTTTCAAATCAGGATTTTGATGAAATATCGTTTTATTAAATGTTATTTATTATAATCAGCATGGGCGCATGTCAAGGAATTAATGATTCTACATGGGGTTTTCAAAATAGTTAATGAAATAAATAAAATTCATAACACATTTATTTATTGTCATAACTATACATCCTCAAACCCGATTATAAATATCCTCACAACCCCAACTCTTTTCCTAAGAATCGTTGTGAACAACAATTATGGAGAATTCTCTTGTGACCAAAATAACTCCTTCCTCAAATAATGCTCTCAAGTCCAAGAGAGATCATCTTCCATCGGATCTAAACGATCTAAGGGAAACAACGGAAGCAAAGGTCTCTCCATTCTAGAACCTGGAGAATCTTTTGGCGATGTCCAGAGATACGTGGGGGATGTGTGGGTCACCGCTATAGGAATTATATCCTTTGGTTCTGCAACGCAATGTTGAATCACATCAGAACGTGATCAGAAATATAAATGAAGAAAGAACACCAAAAAGAACGTCTTGTCAATTATTTAAATTAATTATAATCAACCTATGATGATCCTCGTTTGTGGTTCCAGGACTATTCTTCTTCATTGTCTATTTCTATGATTCGGTCCATGGAGACTAGAATTTATCGTCATATTGAACTCGGATTGATCATTACTAATAACAAAAATACATGTGGTCACATCCACCCACGAGCTTCTGTTGCACCTGGGACTTTCACATAGGATATCTGATTCGAGGCTTGCTACTTTGAACCCTCATTCAGTAGCTGCAAAATCGATCTCCAACTAAGTGCATCTTCCACTATGCTCCCCTTCCCAGGAGTATAGACTATCTCAATGTCACAGACCTGTAGGATCTCTATCCAATGTCATTGTCTCGTATTCATATCACTTTGTGTGAAGATATATCTGCACCTCTTATGTTTTGAGTAACAATGAACTACTCAGCCATGAAGTAGTGTCTCCACATCTTCAGTACGAAGGCTAATGTTGATAACTCAAATTTGTGAGTCGCATAATTCTTCTCATGATTCCTCATCTATCGTGATACATAAGAAATCAGTACATCATCCTACATTAGGATTCAACTGAGTCTGGTCCCTGATGTATCACAGTAAACCACATAGTCATTTCCCTCCTCTAGAAACCTCAGGTCGGGAGCACTATTCAAGATCTACCTCTGCTATTGAAAGATCTACTAGAATTTCCCTGGCGACAGAAAGGGTTTACCCTTATTTGTTAAGGTTGTTATATGTTATGATACTCTGGAGAAATTGGGTATGATCCTCCGATAGTAGCCTGCTAATCCAAGGAAGATCTGCACCTCGGTAACACTCCTAGGTGTCTCCCAAGTATGTACTGCCTCGATCTTCACTGGATCCATATAAACTCAAGCTAATAAGTCGACGTGTCCAAATAAGTGGACCTTTTGTATCTAGAACATACACTTCGAGAGATTCTCATATAACTGGTGAACCTTGAGTGAGTCTAGAACTATCTTCAAGTTTACAGTTTTCTCTTCCTCAAACCCTGAGTCCACCATGATTTCATTGATGAAAACTACTACAAACTGGTTTAAGCATGTCTATAAGATCATGTTCATGACAGCCATGAACACTGCAGTGGAGTTCGTCATGCCGAACAACATCAAAAGGAATTCGTCAATTCTTTACTGACATCTGAAGGTCATCTTCCGGATTTCATAATCCCTTACATAAAGCTGATGATAGCCTGATCTGAGTATTATATTTGAGAACCAATTGGCTCCATTCAACTGATCAAACAGATAATCAATCCTTGATAGAGGATATTTGTTCTTCTCGGTCACCTGGTTTAGGTTTCATAAGTCCACGCATAGCCTCAAAATTCTGTCTTCCTTCATGGAAAACAACATTAGGGATGACCATGGAAAAACCCTTGTCCTTACGAATCCCTTCCTATGTAAGTCCTCCAACTGTATCGCCATCTCTCAAAGCTATGCAGAGGCCATTCGATATGATGGGGTAGATATTGGTGTTGTTCTTGGGTACAAGTAAATGCAGAAGTCTACCTATGTGTAAGGAGGTTGTCTTTGGATATCTTCTGGAAAGACGTCCTCATACTCATCCACCACTATTGTGAACTATAGACTCGCCTTATCCATCGTGTCGAAGGTCATGCAAGCCTACAGATATATAATCTTTTGTACCCCCCCTGTGAAAAAGTGCATCTTGTGAGGCTCAGTTTTCCTTCTCACCAACAAAGGAAAATAAACATCCATCTCTGTGCATACATCATACTATACGTCTCAATTATTCAATCTATATGTGAACTGCTGATAGTTATTCCATGCCTATAATGATGTCATAGGTATTTAATGATGCTACTAGAAGATCCCATCTGAAACTCTTTCCTCTGAGAGTAATATCAGACTATCAGGACTAGTGTGTGACCGACAAATCTGCTCCCATAAGAGTATCCAAAAGCAAAGGTTGATCTAAAAGCTCAGTCGGAATGTTAGAGTGCTGAACTAAGTCCACTGAAAGGAAAGAATGTCTAGAACCAATGTCGATAAGAACTATGGATAATGTAGAGAAGATAAATATCATACCTCATATCATCTCATGGACGTTAGGATTGTGAGCCTCTACTTCCTGTAGCAAGGCATGTCCCCTTCAACCTACTCCCTACGCTCATGGTGGAACACATGGGGGTGGTGGTTATAGTGCTTGGGGACACCGAACACCTGCCGCTGCACATCATGATCCCCTACCTCACCCCCCGCCTGGCTGATGCTCATGCCCCTGTCTATGCTGCTGCCTCGGTGGCCCCTACACCGTCTACTAATCATCCGCTTGGGGAGTTGGAAATTCATGAACTCTGTGACCCTGTCACCCACAAGAGAAATATATCTTGACTCATTGGTGGCTACCTCAGACTCTCGAGCCTCGCACTTCTAACCCTAAAGTTCTAGGGACGCCCTCCGGACGGTCTACCCCTCTTGGGCTTCTGCGTTGTCTGTCTACTGCCAACTATAGATAACTTTGATACCTGTCATCCGGTATGGGATCTCACTGTCGGTTCCTGCTCGTCAAGGAATATCTCCATTATAAAATATCTCTCTAGCACCCCATCCATCATTGGGATGCTAAGAGAATCTTTCTTAGCTCTAATATATCATCAGAGCACCTACTCAAGGGTCTAAGCCCTTATGTTAGGGTCTCGTACCAAGTTGGTGGACTATCAGGAGAGGTTATTAAATCTCTCCGAGTACTGAACCATAGTCTGGTTGCCCTTCTGCAGATGTAGAAACTCCAAAATATGCATATATCATAGTTTCATTAGCATCTACTCTGCCCTGAAAAGGGTCTCAATGTCCAGCCAGGTGAGGGTCATCTCCCCAAGCACCTGGAGCATCAAGCCCCACCATCATCCTACCGATCCTTGAAGATGGCTAGCTTCCAAGATCGTCATCAGCTTGGCGGGTGTCTCTACTATGCGAAGGACTCAAAAAACCGCCTGAAACCTGTCCTATGCTACATTGGAGTTCATATCACCTCAACAACTCTAATGCCTCTATCTCTGGAAGCCATGAAATGTGCTCACCTAGCGTGCTTGATCCATTGGTTGCATCTACTTCTCAACGGGTGGTGGTGCTGCTGGTACACCACCCAATGGTGCCATCACATTGAGTGGACCCTATACTGACTCCTCATTGCTCGGTGGGACATTGTCATGATCTCTATCTATAATCCTAGAAGGTTTTCATTGTGGAGGTATCCTATAAGAAATAGATTTTTTATGGGTAATAAGTTATAACTGGTGATCTAACTGAAGAAAGATCATGAAAACATTCCAAAACACAATCAACTAGTGTTTTCATTTACTGAGTTGGAATATTGAATTCATGGACCTGGTGTATGGGTACGTCGACTTCCACACAAACACTATACTCCATCTACTGATAACCAAACTCAAGGCACTTTAAACCATTGCCTCATTAAAAGTAGACACTAAGTTATTCTATTAGAACCAACCTCCATCTGATACTACTTTGTCAGGACCCATCCCATGGGACCTGGATATGACAACCCCAAACCCGCCTTCCATGGGAAAGGGGTTTGGAAACTACCACCTAAAGTCTTTTCCCAAACAAGGAAGGCATAGCCTTAGAGATCTATACGCACTCAAAAAGGGAAACTAATGTAAACAACCAAAAAATTAATATATATCCATGAGAGTAAAGAACAACCACATGTACAACTATGAACTAAAAACAGTGGGCCAAAATACAAGCCCTAGAAACTGAAAATAAAGTAAACAATTGTCACATATATCCTAGAGCTGTACCTAGAGGGTAGTAGCTGTATGTATGAAATATAAGAAGATGATCTCAAATCCTACCATTGCACCTATCTCCACCAAGTCCCGAACCTCTAAAGTCTGCTTTGGAGTGTCAGTGGTCTACACCACACACACACACGTGCTGGTAGAGCCTGTGCAGGGGTAAGTATAACAACTCATTAGGGGCCCTCGAGACCCCAAAAGATCTATACGTAATCCAAAAAGGAAAACGGTATAACTACAAGGTTTTTGGGAGAGGGATAAGTAGTTGTAAATCCAGACCATACTATCCATACTAACTCCACTGCTGACCCATATAGGTCATTGTATACTAACCCGTGTTTGTCACTAGATGTTGACCCATATTGGTTGATGGTGCTGACCCGTATTGCTCGTTGGTGCTGACCCGTATTGGTCATTGGTGCATATGTGTATTGGTCGCTGGTATAGAGGTAGGGATGATTAGTCATACAACTAGATCATCTCACTCTGGAGTTTCTGATGCTGACCCGTATTGGTGGCTCTTCTTCTTCATGTCACTGCCAACCACTGGATTCCTGCACAAATATCGCATGATCTCTAGAGTAATATGTTCCTCAAGACATCAGTTATATTTCAATTGATATTAATTCCAATAAAACCATACCCAGGGGACCTCCCTGCCATAGGGGTCACAACTTGACTGAGAGCGCATTGATCGGACGCCCGGTCTATGAGTTATGAGCCCTTTTGAGAAAAGGTCCTAGTTGGATTAAAGATTGATCCAACCAAGGTTGCATGTCAAAATCCTTCAAAACTCACTTAGAGTATATCTAACCAACCACCTAGTCAAAATGGTACTTATTCCACATACGGTGCATTGATTGGACACCCGGTCTGTTAGTTTCACCCCTTTTCGTGAAACATGGGTGACTGTACCTCGGTCTGGCCTAGCTCAGTCGGGCCTACCAAAATATTCTAAAGGTACTACTTCCCCAAAGGGGTCCAAATTCCACCGAGGGAGTGTCAAACGGACACTTGTTTCGTTAGTTATAGGCATTTCTTTATTTGGTGGTCGGTTGGGTCTGAGCCCTGTCCGACATTGTCAAGTTGGCCCGACGCAACGGGTTATAGGGCCTACCTAACTTCACCTAGGTATAGCTTGTTAAGGGACGACCCGATTCACTCGGTCAAGCCTGTTGGGGTTGGCCTGGCTGGTTTGCGGGCCAGGGCCGCGGTTGGCTCGGCCTGCTCGGTGGGACTCGGCCCACCCGTTCTGGCCCACTAGTCCACAGGTCCGGCCCCTTCTGCCATGTTCGCCTGAAGGCAGGCCATCTCTAGATGGCCCGGCAGTCATGGTGCCATTTTTTCCGACCGTTGGAGAGCTACCCCAAAACGTGCAACGGTCTGCCAGATGATCGACCGGTCTTCAGCCGACGTGGTGTGGTGAGAGACAACACCACCCCCTCCTGTCGTAGCCCGCTGGCCATTGTTGCTTCCACCGGTGGCGCCTTTTGGCACTACCCTTATCCTACGTGGAAGGATCGAGACATTGTCCTTTGGCCTCCTTAGTGTGCGAAGACGCTCCATCTTCCCACCGCCCACGGCCAAATGTTGCGGGCCTCTGCCTGCCACCGCTGGCATGGATCACTGGTAGTTTTTTCCGTAGAACACCATACACACTCTGATAGTCCATTATTGGTATCGTCTAAAACTAAGAGCCTCCCCAGACTACCTATGTCAGAGCATGAGCTTCTGTATCGCATTGCCATCAAATTTTAGGAATTCTGTTCCCAAATAATGCAATATGAACGAAGTGGCAGAGGTTTCAAGCCTTGTTTGTTTAGCATGTTCCCTCCTTGATAACATGGTAACTAGTGGGAGAATATTTATCTAACATTAAATATTATATAACCTTTTTTCAATAATGTTAAACCAATACCAAACATAAACCCTCTACTGGGATGAGATATTTGTTTTTGACGATCGATTGAACCTCCTTCATTGTTGTTGGCAGTTCATGATTCAGTGGCGCTTTTCACCACTCGCTGAATCTGGTCTCATCCTCCCTGTAGATGTTGCCGCAAAAAATCTACCATAGATTCCTCAATTGAAGAAGTCATGCCCAAAACCCACCCCGATCTTCTTTTAAATAGAAGGGGAAAGGTGAGTAACGCGTTGACGAATTAAAGAGGTTCATTAAATTAATTAATAAACCTCTTTTAATTTATAGTGGTGGAATTACATAGTAGATGAGTCAGGCCATTAAATGTCTAGAAAAGTCACTACTCCCACCACCGTGGCTCATTAGTTCAAGAGAAAGATAATAAAGTAACAATTACATGTTATTTTATTTTTCTTCAAAAAGACCAAAAAATTTCTTTTTCTTCCGACTTACTATGGTTGAAGTGAATCTTCCCTTATGTGAATCCTGAAATTTAATATTCAATAGTTCCCTCTTATTTTTAATTTGAGAACCAGTTCAAAAGATAGAAAATGTCGACCGTGCAATTACTGAATGCACCTTAAAAATGTTCAGAAATTTATTCAGGGAACATTGGGCCTCAAAATCACACGCCGTCAATTTTCTCAGACTCGTAAAAATACCAAATAATTTGAAAAAAAATTACTTGGAATTTTCAAGTCATTACATGACCAATGTGAGACATGGGTGAAATAGGGGACTCCTACTAGAATATTTTGGAAGTATTCTAGTGGTAGATATGGGGTAATAGCGTCAAGATAAGGAAACAAGATATCATTAGGTTGGAATGATTCCCCATGAATCTCATCTATTTTTTGATTCTTCCAGAGAATGATACATATTTAGGGTGTGTGGATAATAAATCTCATAATGGTGGCGATGATGGTGAAAGGGAATAACATTAGAATTAGAATTCCATTGTAGGTGAAGTTGTTAAATGTACATAGACACATTAGTGTTGCAAAGACAGAGCTATGTGTGTGGGATTTTTCACATCCTATATATCTAGGTGCCTGCACACATGGGTGATATGTGTCTCCAATCCCTATTTCCTATCCATGAACAAATTATGGCCAATAATTATGAACATCAAGGGATGTTTCCCAATCTTTTTTTTCATCTGATGGAAGTGTTGAACAAGGTTTGGTTGGAAGACTACTTCACCTTTAATCCATTCCCCATACCATCAGAGGTGATAATTGATGATTATTCAGGCATTGAGTAAAATATATTATATTTCCAAAAATATGGATTTGTTGTTCTAGTACAATGGGTATACTATGAGCCTCTTTGGAGATGTAAAATCAACACAAATATTCAAGGTAATTAATATACCTATAAAGGAGGAATATGAAGTTGTACTCAGAGGTTCATCATGAGTGAAACCATTCAGTGACAAGGTAGTTACAGATTTTATTTAATGGTGATGATGGAAAGAATGGGAATTATGTTCTTCCACTAAATACTTCATACAGTGGGATTACACATGATTATGTGTAGAGATTTTAAAACACATATCTATTGACTATATAGAGAAACTAAGCCATAGGCCTAATGATTTTGGAGTTGTAGATAGTGGAACACTATCAGTCCGGAGGCTCCAAGGAAAGAGAATATACAAAATAGGTGGGACCACTAGAGAAATTCCAAGGGTGCACTTGGGCCAGGGAAATTGGTTTGTCACTCGAATGTTTCCAATGAATCCACGAGTCCTAATGCCTAGGAGACCTTTTGAATGGACAAGAAGATCAAAACCCATCAAAGGTTGTGGGAGTGTCTCATTACTAATATGATATTCCACAAAGAGCTAGGCCTTGTAATGGAGGGGATTCTATTCTCCTCTTGTAGAAGAAATTTGGAACATGGAAGAGCTAAAAGTAGTAATATGCTACCATGGTATCAAACATCCCTTGACTGATGGATTTTGGATGCTATTCGGAATATCATTCCCTTAGCGTGACCTTGCAATACCGGCAGCTCTAGTCGAGGGTGATGATTTGGATGACTACATGGGGAGTGACACCTACTGGATCTCATTTGGAAAGTAGTGTCTTTCCAGGGACCAAGTAAACTCACTAATATTTACATTATATTTTAAGCATCACCCAACCTTCAATATCATCACAAGATACTTTTTATTTATATAGTAATTAGAAAGTAATGAATAAGGGGATATCTATGAAAGGCTGTTGGCAGAAGGTGATGGATCCTCAACCAACCTGGGTGAGAGAATGGGGACCCTTCCAGGAATTTTGGTTATAGATGATCACCCATTGGTACCTTGAATTGATATAGAAGATGTAGAGACTAAGGAGAATATGTTTGAGGATACCCTCCATACAGATACGGCTAGGGAGGCCATAGAGGTTGGTCAATCTGTAGAGGTTCCACAGGGAAGAACAGATGATATCATTCCCTTGATGGAGGGGGTTGAGGAAAGGACTAAAATAAGATCGGATAAAGAAACATAGGCCAAAAAGCCCTGTAAATATGTTCGACTGAATGTTTCCAATAGATACAATGTTGATGTGGAGAGGGATGAAGCAAGTATCATGACTAGGTTTTCCAATGAATCCAAGGAGGCAGAACATTTGGTGATATCATTACCAAAAATTGATGTGAGAGGCGAGATTTTAATGAGATGTGCGATGATAATTTCAATGGATGAAGAAACTAGGGATGATGGATTTAGAACACATCCCCCATTATTTCCACTAATGTAATGTGAAGGTACCTAATTGGAGGTTATTCCACCTTCGAGAACTACCATGGGAGCTGGAATGACATCAAACCCTTCCATGATACCTCAAAATGTGGCAGAATCTTCTATTAAAGGTGGAGATACTAATGTGCAATCATTATCTGGAATGGTCATCCATCCACTCACACGTGAGGATCTATAATTGGAGTAATGATCCAAAAACATATTGGTGATGTTTCTTCATCATGAGCCAATTCCACAAAAATATTTTTTGGGTTCTAGTATAGAAATATCTGAGGATTACCATTTAAACTACAACAATGTATGATGAATGTGCATAATTTCATCAATTACTTTAGGATATCTTAACACCCACATTGCATGGGATCTCTATCCAATTGTTTCATCAGTATATAGATTATTGGGATTGATTCCATTACTTTTTAGGGACTAGAATAAGTCTTCTTCACCTAGGGGGTGAGCATGGATGTGTTGTCTATTAACCTAGAATAGAGATAAAAATAGGTTTTGGTCTCCAAATTTCTATAGAAGGATGATGAAGAGATATCACACATCGAAGGAATGGCACGTGGGCTCAAAATTGCCTTAAAACATAGGATGAGACCACTAGCTATATGAGGTCTCAATTAGAAGCATCTAAGGCCAAGGAATCTAAGACAAATAAGGATGAGGATGAATGATGAGTGATTATGGATGGGTAGAAGATCCGGGAAAATTTTGTTCACTCTATGTCTTGTGTTGAGATGGAATACATGGTAGTATGATAATATTTCTTTGAGATAAATTAGTGGAGGATGACAATGTGTAAGTGTTTGATCACTATGTCGCAACCATAGACGCCTATTTTCTTGATAGAGGGGATATGTTATCTACATGGCCCTCTAAAATTATGTTGTTTTGTTTTTATTCTCAAACAAATTTCCACTCTTAGATATCATATCTCGATCATATATCTAGTAAAATCATACTACCAATATATATGATCATGTCGGTGGTTCCCAATGTGACATATAAGGGGATCCCATGTGATTTCTATTCATACGTGAGTGATGGAAATTCACTTAACACCCATGGTCTGCTTTTTTGGACTATCCACCGAATGTTCCTAGGCTAAGAGTGGTTGTGGATAGAGAAGAAGGTTCTTAGAACATCCAAAAAGCTTTTTTTATGTGTGACAATGCATGAATGAGGTGACTCCAATGGTGATGAATTAGATTCAAACAATGGGGAATAGAATATTTTACTCACAATAACCCAAAACCCAAAAAAAATGGAGAATGGGATGGAAATGTAGGTAACTATGGACAATGTTTGAAACATAGTATCTATACCATTAGTATTAGATAGGGACAAAAAAATGATGGTCAATCACTAAGCATATTCAAAACATAGAACCTGTGTCAAAATGTAATCTAAATTCATCATGTACGTTGTCCTGGGATGGTATGAGACACAAAATGGAATGAGTGAAACCATTATGGGGTCCCTTAGGATGTGTAAGGGGATAAGGATCCAAATAAGGGGCATGAGAATAGTGGGAATGGGGTGATGGAATGTTCAAATGGATTACAATACTCTTGGAGTTATACAACCATTACTTAGTGCACATTGGTGTTCTTGTATTGTTCTGAACAATGATTAATCCAATATTCCAAGGAATTATCATCTTGAATACATAGTGAAGATCTAAAATGAGAGATATTTGGAATAAGAATGATGTCGATGTAGATGAACTCTCATGTATGGGCCCTGAGAATTTTTTTAGTTTTACATCATGCAATAGATGATGATAAACATGTAGTTTAGCAAGAGACTGTAAGGATGTTGCATGGGATTGATTAATATCATTTGATCTGGATGTGTTCTATAGTGTAATTTCATCTAACTGGGATATCGCACAATGTATAATGTCATATGGCAGTGACCCTAGAAAATAGTTTAGATTTGTTTTTCATGGACTATATGAATGTCTACTAAAAATGTATTTTTTTATAGTAGAAGAAACCAATCAGATGTGAATAGGGAAAAAGTGGGTTTTGTACCACACAAGTAAAAAAATAAACATATGGATATTGATGTGAACAAGGACCAAGTAGGTAGGTGTAACACAAAACATCCCTAAAAAGATCCCCAAGAATATTAAGGTCATCCATCGATGTAGCTTCCTATTTTAATTTCTTAAAACACAACCCTTTTCCAAAAGATTAATGTCATGTTACATTGAACATAGATTTTAGTTTAAGGTCATATGGTTTCGACCTACAATAGGAGGCTTTCGAAGAAATGAATATGTGTTGAAGTTAGAGTTGTAAAAACAACTTCTGTGTACATTATGGTAAGCTATATTCATATATGTTTAATATTAATAAACTTATTATCACATAATGATTATTCATTCGTGTTAACTAGTATGTGATAATGTCCCAAGACTAGATTTTTCACTAAAATGTCATAGAATTTCCACACAATGATGAGAAACTGAAAGTGTTATGACACTATTCCTAAATATATGTTCTATTATTATATGGTATCATTTGAGAGACACAATTGTTATATTATATCATGTGTGGAGACTCATATGGTAGTGAGTAACTTTCTATTTTTGTATGGCCTTAGTACATCCTAGTATAGGGTATTATGAGAACGAGACCCGCCAGTATGAAATCCACTGTTATATATGTCATTGAATGTTCTACCCTACTGTTTTGTTCATTTCCACTTAGACATTACGATTTTTATTAATTATTATTATGAGCCATGTACTTTGATGAATTGACTAAAACCATGATAACATATGTTCATAGTGAGGTATGATATTTTGGGTGTATAACAAATAATATTGTATTGATGAATAATGAGAGAAAGGATTTTTCCCTTATGTTCTATTAGAGAAGTTTATATCCCATTCCATTTGATGAAAATGATATAGCCTAAAAAATCCATTTCCACTATGTTCTATAGTAATGTACAATTTTCCTGATCTTAAAGAAAGAGACATAAAACATACATGTTTATGGAACTAGAATGCAACCTTATTGATTATAGATATTGTGATAAAGGGATTATATTACATAGTAAAAATATATATGAATTAATATAACATTGCAGTATTCACTTTATTCTCTATGGGTACCTTGGCATGTTTCTTGACACTAACAATAGAATTTCGGTGGCTTCACCAAGTGCTACTGGGAAAGTGTCTTAGAGGGTCACACACTATGTGTATCTAGAATCTCAGAAAAATAATATATTATTACTTATGATTTAAAAAGTTGAATAAATATTATTCCTAAATTTGCTTGTATAATTATTCATTTTTTATAGACTTCATTTATTATATCACCATTTATTCTAGAGAATATAATTTGAGATGAATATTTAAGTAAAATTACTTTCTATATAGTGAATATTATATTTATTTATTTATCAGAAAATTATGTAGTGATATTAATTTAATTAATAAATTTTCATTATTCAATTACTGATAATTATTGTGGAGGAATGGAGGACCAAGTTTAATGGTCTGGTAAGAAATTAGAAATAACAAATATAATTTAATTTAATAATATTACATTTAATTATCAATTTAAATGCATGTCAATAAATAATAATAATAATAATATCATTATTTAACATGGGGTTCTACAAGGGTTAAATAAATAAAAAGTGGAAATTGTGAATTATTTATTTATAACCTTAGAAATATATAAAGACAATTATATAATTTTCTATCCAAGCCAGTTCAATTTTATTTGTATACAATGTATATTTTTTAATCTTCTCAAGACATAGAGAGCTCCATTCTCTATGAATAATCCCAATAATGGAGAGCGATCTTCCTCCACCTCCCACCCTCAAGCCCAAAGAGATTATCGAGAACGATTTGGAATAAATTTTCATAGTGATGAAAGGTAGGAAACATAAGTGATATGATCTACCATGATAGCACCTAGAGAAACCTAGGATGATATTCGATGATTTTTTGAACATGGGTATATTAGTGCAAGATAGAATCAAGTCATGAATTCTAAAACACTCTTACCATACAAGGTAGATATTTTTTCAAAATCATAAATGAATAAATAATTCCATCATGATGATTATTTAAATTATAATATTAATTTTAAATAATATGTTATTATCCTCTCGATGGTTTCATAATTCTATCTAATGTTTTTTCTATTATTAAATTCTATAGATCTTGACATTTATCATTGTGTAAATCTCATATTAATCATTGATCATGATAAAATGAATTGTATGTCATGACCCGTCACATGCTTCCGCTATTCCAAGAACCTGAAAGTCATATAAGAGATATCAAATAATTATTTATTGGTATTTAAATATCATTTATGGATTTACAAATTTTTATTTAGTTTTCAATTTAGGTTTAATATTTCATTTAATATAAATTTAATGAAATTAATCTTTCTCAATTTCATATAGATCTAAAAAATGATTAATTTTATCAATGAGATAAAATATAATAACTCAACAAGAGATTCCAAGGATTCTGGAAGGATAACACAGGATTACACAATGATTATGTGTGGTTACATGTCATATACTTATGTTTATTTCCTTACGAATTAATTCTGAAATTTATTCAAGCCTTGTGTAATGATGACATGAGGTTTATTTATTTTTTATACTGCATGTTGACTGGGCTAGCCTAGAACATGGTTAACCGGAGTGAATGCCATGTATCCCACGTACATGGTGTATAGTCCCTTGGTTTCAAATATGGTTCATGTATTACCATACACAACCTACTTAACTTGTGACCATATAACATGGAGACCACACTCCATATAGTAACTTATACATATAGTGTACTCAAATTTTCTAGACACGTTTTACACACTAAGTCCCTAGGAGTGTTCCTTGGATACTCAGTAAGATATCTACATAACATGTAGTGTGACTATATATTCCATATACTAATACCAAGCGATGTGGAATTAATTATTTTTATTACACTATGTAAATCAAATCACCATGCTATTGATTGTGGTCATTATGTTTATAGGACATACTATTTTATAGGTTTAAATAAATATATATATATATCATTAATATATACATAATGTTCAGATATGCTTATTATGTATGAGTCATATTACAATTTTTACACTATGTGCTTTAATGAATGACATGTTATAAAAAAATCATATAATTCATTCAGTCCTTATGTTGTTACTACACATCATGAAAGTATGTGATAAGTCATGTATGCTATCTGAAAATAAGAATAAACTTTATAGAGTATATGAAATGTTGGGTAGATCAAGATGGGTATTCACCATGTTTCCTTTAAGCTATATTTTTGTACACAACTAATTTTAGAGATATTTATTTATTTGTTTAAAATTATGATGGTTTATATTTTCAAGGAAATTTGGATGAGAATTAATTTGAATGAATTGTTTAATTAAAGATTATTATAAATTGATTCAAGTTTGATTTATTTTAAATAAGGAAGCTTTTGATTTTAATGCCAGTTCTATTAAATGTGTAAATCGTTTCATAGATGTTGATGATCAGGAGCATTGATGAGACCTTTTTATGTTGATTATTATTAAATTAAATTCTTAGTCTACATTCCTTCACTACTCTTATTATGTTAGGGCATATGTGTCCATGCTTTCTATTACATAAACTCTTCCCCCCCCACACCAACATGTGAGAAAAATAATATGTAATGGATGAATCTCTTTTGTAAGTGGAGGCAGTTCAAGTTTTGAGTTGAGAAAAAACCACTCCAAGAGTGATACCTAGGTGGACAGGTGGAAAAATGTAACATCAACCATAATTGGTTAAAGTTCTTTTCCCCTAGTCCATTAGTTAGTTTATCAACCATTAGATCAAGTAACCATTAGTAAATTCTCATTATCATATGGCTTTATTTTTTTACATCAGTCAAGGTGCATGGTTATTCGATTATGATTGTTTTTTAAATCAAATATATTATTGAAATCAACGATCATGAAATATAAACCCTAAATAAATTATCTTAAGCCTAAAAATTATCTAACACATTTTTAATCGCATGAGTAAATCTACTTCATATCATCATGAATATGATAAAGATAATAATTGTAAATTTACGAATAAAGGATAAAATCACCCAATAATATATAATACGTTAGTATATCCTTTTATTTTATTATATAAAATCAAACCACAGTTCAATGTGCCTGAATAGCCAAAATTTTTGGTGCTTTCAATAATTAAAAAATTCCAACCTAATGCAATGGGTTGACATAACTTAATTCACATCTAGTATTGACTTCCAAAGTAGGACCTGTTGTAAATGAGAGGCAAGGGATGAGGAAATCCCATGTAAGGATTTCAAGATTGGGGAGTCCTCTTAAATGATCAACGAACTGTGAGTTAATGGTGATGGAATTTAGAATTCCAACACAAACCAATTCATCTTTCATGACAAGCTGAATATTGGGTAATGATAAGGGTAATTTGGATCATTTCCACTAGAAAGTACATGCAACATATTTTTTTGTAGCCAATCCTGAGGAATAATGGGTTTCGATAAAGTAATGGGAGACAAATAAATATAATATTTATTTATTTTTCTAAATTCTATCAGTAAAATTACTAAAATTATACTCATATTATTTTTTAAACAACATTAAAATTACATGAAAACATATTGATGTGATTTATATAAGAGAATGATAACCTTATAACCAATTTTTTTCAATCAATAGAAAATTTGATTACATGTTATCCTTCTCCATCAAAGTATATTTTATATTCTAGAAGAACCTATTACTGATGTTCATGCTAATGACGAAAGTAATGATGTTTTATCACTCTATGATACAAATTTGAATTAATTCACATATGTTCAATGTTTTATGCTATCATCCATTACTAATGATATTTTAAAGAAACGTGATTACCTTTATGTATATAACATAATGTCTCACCTTTAGGATCTCTATTTAGAGAATGTGAGATAAGACAGTTATGAAATCCAAAATGTTTTCGTTATAACAATTCTAAGATATTTTTCACTCTTTGGACCTCATGTAGTCAATATTAATAGTTACAATTAATGCTTAAAAACGTTGGAATTAAATTCCCAGATGATTTGATCCTAGATATCATTATTTCCCCATTTCCCCTAACCATCTCCAGTTTTATTCATAATTATAATATTATAAATAAGGATACGAGTCTTTTGAAACATCATACCTTGATTTGGAAAGTGGGAAATGACATTGGGAATGACAAACCCATGATCCTTATGGTCACTATGAAAAGTAAGAACATGGAAAGGGGCCCAAGACTCATATCAATTCTAAACATCCTGAGCACCATCATTCAATGAATAATAAGATCCTGAGGTGGGGTAAATAAAATTTGGTTTTATGTTTATTATGTGGAATGCCAGGACACTATAAGTCTAACTATACCAAGAATCAAGGGGAAGGTAAAGGTGCATTCATTATCCATTGTAATATTTCAATATCTAGAAAATTGATATTAGATACATCATATGGTGCCCACATCTATATAAAAATGTAGGAAAAAGGTAGATTTCAATAGATTACTATATTAGAGGTGGATTTGAGAGCAAATAATTGTGTATGGTTGGATGCTCTAACAAATGGTGACTACCACCTGTCACTTCCAACAATAATGATCGTGGATTTAATTTTTTTTCAATAATGGTTACCAAGAAAAAAATATATATCATACCAAGATTTAGATGGATTTATATTAATTTTTGGAAATAAAATTAGTTTCTTTTATATGGAAGAGATATGTTTTGGTATAAAACATTTTAATAACGTTCATTATGTGATAAATTATGCAAAGAAAGTATTAGAAATTGATCATGAATCATGTACACATAACTCCTACAAATCCTAGATATGAAATCATAGTCTTGGCCCTATAAATGTGTAGATTCTGACAAATCTTTATCAATATGGTTATTTTGACTTGTTTGAGCTAAAACTAATTGAAATATGCCATGATATTTTTGAAGGAAAAATGACCAAACCGCTATTTAGTTGATAGGGTGAAAGTGAAAATGATCCTCTTGGATTAGTACACACAGATGTGTGTGGGAAATTTCTAGCATATTCTTAAGATAGATAATCTTAATTCATAATTTTTACTTATGAATAGAGTAGATTTTTATATATCTACTTGATGAGTTATAAGTTCAAGTCCATAGATAACTTCTAATAATTCAATAATGAATTAGATAATCGTCTTGTAATAAATATAAATAAACTTTGATTGGATCATGGTGGTTAATGTATTGACCATGTTTTTATCAACATATTACAGTGTTTTGGGATCCCATCTAAACTCACTCCTCCTTATAGGCCATTGAGGAATGGTGTTAGTTATAATATGAATTATACCATGTCATACATAGTAAGGTAAAAAAAGAGTCTTGCAGGTCTTCCAATATCCATTTAGGGACATTAAGTACTAATTGTGGCATTCACATTAAACAAAGTCCAAAAAAGTAGAAAATGGTATTACGATTGGGTTATGGAGTAAAAATAGACCCATTTTTTATACATGTATATGGGGTTCCGAGTCAATTGTTTTGTCCTTATGAGGAAAACAAGTATCACCCTAGGGCACAACATCTATATTTATTTGGAATCCCATGGAAACATAGAGATACTACCTATACAACCACTTAGACAAGAATGTTACAATCAACAGTCATGTCATCTACCTTGAGAGGGAGCACATCCTCAAAAAGTATAATGGGATAAATATTGACTTTGATTAATTTTATGACGAATATGAATTAGAGTTTGTAAAGGATGAGATTCCACAAGTTCCCATGGAAGAAGTTGTTCTTGAAACACATGTAATGTGTAGGGGCACAAGAGAGGTAATTAAACTAGAGATATTGCTTTATATTCACTGAAGATGGTGAATCATTATTTGATAACAATGAAGAATATCTCTCATTCAAAGTGGCAGTAGAGAGATCAACAGATACATGATGGTAAGAATCCATGATTTATGAAATGGAATCCATGTGTCCGAACCAATTTTAGGTTCTAGTCTATATGCCAATTGATGTAAATATCATTTGGTGAAAATGGGTATTGAAGAGAAAACTGGGCATGGAAGGTAAATTAAATACCTACCATGTATGTATAGTGGCTAATGGGTTTCAATAGCTTCAAGGAATTGACAATGATGACACCTTTTTTTTCCATTTTCTATGTTTAAATACATCATAATTATACTTTCAATATGAGCATACCATGAAAGTGACATTTAAAATATGGATGTCTAACAACATTTATTAATGGAAATCTTCTGGAAGTTGTCGATATGACACAACCATACAGTTTTGTGACTGCATGTGATGCAAAAATTATTTTCAAGTTGCAATGATCCATTTATGGATTTATGTAAGAATCCAAGTCATTGAACATTTTATTTGATGAATCTATAATATAATTTGGATTAATTAAGATTGAATGTGTGCTTTTGGTTTACAATATGTTTAGTGAAAATAAATTCCTTACTCTTGTAGAATATGTTGATGAGATATTACATTTTGGAAATAAAATACCAACCATAATTTCTCTTAAGGACCAATTAAAAAAGTGTTTCTTCATGGAGGAATTAGGTGAAGAAGCCTATATTCTATATATCAAGAACATTAATGTTAGATCTAAGAGAACGATTTTACTATATCAAAGTACAAATGGTGACCAGATAATAAATATATAAGTTTTCGGACAATCCTAGGGAGAATATATTTCAATGTAACATGGTTTATGTCTTTCTAAGAAAATGTTTCCTCAGACATAATATGAGAGAGATATAATAAGTAAGATACCATAACCAATAATGATATGGTCAATCATGTATGCCATGTTATGCATTAGTCTTGATGTTTCCTATGCATTATTCATGGTAGGAACATATCAAGTAGATCCAAGAGAAAAAAATGTGTATGGGTTAAGGCTATCCAAATGTATCTGAGAAGAAGATTGGATATTTCTATCTATGTGGAGGAGATAAAGAGTTGTTCATCAGGGGTTATACTAATGATATTTTTTTAGATATATCAGAATGATCTGAATTTATAGTTATGATATGTTATCTATTTAAATTGTGGAGCTATTATCTTGTAGAGTTTAAATAAGCTAGTTGTCACTAATTTTATAGTGGAATTTGAGTATATAGAGGATTCTAAGGTAGCCAATGAATCCATTTGGATATGGAACTTTATCCAAGAGTGTGATTTGTTGCCTAATTTAAAATATCGTAAACATTGTATTGTGATAATACAGTAGTAGTGGACCAAAAAAAGGATCCATGATCTCATCAATGCACAAATCCCATACTCATTATGTATCACCTCTTGTGGGATTTTTATTGAGGGGTGAAGCTGTAGAAATAAGTGTACACACGAAATAAAAGTTAGCTTACCACTTGACTAAAAGAATATAGCAGTGGAAGGATGAGTATCATGTGAGATCTAAAATACTAAAGGATGTTAACAGTTGGATCAAGTGAAAGTGGGAGTCTGTTGGAGTTGGTTCCCAAGAACCAAATTATATGTTTACATGATAACCTATATTCATGCTTTTTGTAAATTAATAAAACTCTTAACACATCATGATTATTCTTCTACATAACATAGTATGTGATAATGCACCAAGAGTAGAAGTTGTACTAAAATCTCATAGAAGTTCCTCGCTCTAATGAGAAACAGAAAGTGCTACAATAATTTTATTAATTATATCTCCCATAGTTGAATGAAATTGTTTGAGTGAAAAATGATATAGGCTATCAGCACTCGAGACTCATAATACATTGACGCACCTTCTCATCATTTTGGACTTTTTAAAAATCTAATGATGGATGTTATGAGATCGATACTTGCTATTATGAAATCCACATTTATATATGTTCTTGATTGTTCCTATATATAGACATGTGTGATTGATATTATTAATTAACACTATTATTAATGAGCATCATGAGTCTTGTAATTTCATATATTTAAAAAAACTTTTCCAATAAATTTTCATTTTGAGGTAGTATAGGTTGGGAGTTTCATGAGTAATATTGCATTAACAAATACTGTGAGAAAGTATTTTCCATTTTGTTCTTTAACAAAAGTTGATATCTTAGGTCCTTCGATGGAAATGATATATCCTACATAAATAACTGGGCATGGATTTCAAAAGTAATGTTCAACTTTTAGTATGGAAAAGAATGATACATCAAGCACATAGCATGATGGTTCCTGCATGAAACCTACATGACTAGAGATATCCTGATAAATGGATTAAATTTCATAATTAATTTTTATATGAAGTTTTATTTCATTGAGGAATTAACATATTTCTCTATGGGTTCCATGATATGTTTCTGGATGCTAGACTAGGACTTTAGGCTACTTCAACTAATTCCACTGATAAAGAGGGCTAGAGGGTCACACACTTTGTGTACCCAAAATCCCATCTAGATAATATATTACTAGTTATTATATAATAAGTTGAATAAATATTATTACCTTGTGTTGTTTAATTATTATTCATGTTTTCTTTATAATAATTATTCTTTAACCAGTTAGTCCATAGAATATATTGTGAGTGGAATGGTTAATAAATATTTATTTTCTATTTAGTTAATAAAATATTTAGTTATTTATTGGAGAAAAATGTTCTAATATTTATATATTTAATAAATAGTCATTATTAAAGACCCAATAAATATTTTGGTGGAATGGAAGACTGATTTTAATGGTCCTTCAAGAAATAATAAATATTGAATAATATTAAATTGTATAATAATTAATTTTATTTCAATTTTAAGTGAATGTTGAGAATGAATTGTAATAATATTATTATAATATGTCCCAAGGTTCTGCATGGATTAAATAAATAATAATGGGCACTTCTGCAATTATTTATTTATAACCATGAAAATATTTAAACCCAATTATATTATTATCTAGCCAATGTAATTCATTTGGTTTGGTTTTTCACAACAACTTTGCAGAATACGCTCAATACATAGACAGCTCCCTTCTCCAATAACACTCCCAAGAACAGTGAGTGATATTCCACCACCTCCAACTATCATATCTATAGATATCAAAGGTAGTTATTTGAAATTAATTCTTGAAGTGATTAAAGGTATAACATTAAAGTGATTTTAGTTGACATGATATCACCAATATATTCCTATGATGACATTCGAAGAGTTTTGGAACATGTATGGATCACCGTTAGAGGGAATATGCACTTGATTCCTACAAAAAAACAATTGGTCAACACTAATATATTGACAGACTAACCAACATGGAAATAATTCAGACAATGTAATGATTTAATTGATTAATTTAATAATAAATAATCTGTGATGATCCTCTCTCTATTTCCGACATTCAATCCCTTCTCTGTTTTCTTTGATGAAATTTCATAGATCAAGACATATATTATTGTATTAATCTTAAATTGATACTTAGTTAGGAAGAAAATATTTGGGAACAACCCATTGCACAGTTCCATTTTTTCCAAAACCTAAAATATGTGGCATGATGGAGTGAGAAACCTGACGTGAGTGTGGGACTATGAGGCCCAATACCACACTAAACATTCCCAATAAGGATCACACATAGTTTAGAGTCCTGATACATGATATTTTCTTCCTATTTTATGGTCACGTGGATTAGGCCAAGGCCCCCTTCATGTAGATTGATCATTTTGGTACACACACTATAATAACTATTGAGAACAATTGAACCATTATCAGTATGGGATACAAAGAACTATAAGGGCGTTTACCTAACATGTTGAAGCCCATATTAGGGGTGGAACCATGTGTTAGTAATTCCACTATGATAAAAGGGCTTGGAAAGGAGGTAATGAAATACTTTTAAGAATGGTATAAATAAGAGTCTTATGAGTAGGGAACACATATTGACCATGTTCATAACATAGGTACAACAACCATACCATTCAATAATGGGAGAGTATGCACAACACCCACTTTAACCAAGAAGAAAACACAATATCTTCTTTTTTGACAAAGAATCCATTATGGAATTGGACCATAATGAGAGGGGACCCAAAATGGAATGAAAAAAATCATTTTTAGGAGGTCCATAAATATTTTAAATATGGAATAAATCCAGATAAACAAGAACTATATTTGGGGAAGGGATTTATTATAAAGTGGGGGTTCATACATAGTTTTTTGAAAATATTTTAAGGTCATGATTCATGGAACATTAATGTGGCCCAAGGGATGAAATTTGTATATAGATATGGTAACACACAATGGTTTTGTGAATTATTTATTTTCTAATTTATTTAAAATTTATGATATTTTTCATTTCACATAACATTAAAAAAGTTTTTTTATATTAAAGCACTATATTCGGCATGGTTTATATGAATCACCAAGTTAATTGTGAACTATACACAACATAATTTTTTTTCATAACATCATGGAACACCAAGGTTAGTTTGTGACATGGAGTACGTTACACGCAAAACAAGATCGGCTTATGCAAGATCCAACACTGAGTTTCTACGAAATGTATTTTTTATTGCTATCATTATTTAAATGATAAAATTATAATTCAATTGTTCAAAATAGAAATATTAAAAGTGATAACTAAATTTAAAATATTTTCATAATGGTTTTATATAAATAATACATATTTATGATGATATATATAATTTTGTGAAACGTCTTTATATGATTAAAAATATTATATTCCCAAATGAACTACTTTTAGTGTCCTTCTATAAAATTTAATAAAAATAATTTTTAAACATTTAAGAATATAATTTGATAATATGTGATTCATTTTTTAATTTAGATTGTCCAAATTATCTTATTATTTTTTTGGGATTTTTCTTAAGAAACTTCTTTTTTAGAGGAATAATGAAAAATATCGAATTTTAATTCTACACTTATTTTCATCTAATTTTATTATCAGGTTGGATTATATTAAAAATTGGATTAAAAGTTTAATTATATTATTTTTTATCCATTAATTAAATTTATACAATTATATTCAATTCCGCATTCAAATTGGGTATAGAAACATAACAAAATTTTGGATGTTTTTATTTTAGAAACATGTAGAATGGTCATGTCAGCCAAATTAATTTTAAATTAATTTCTACTGTAACGCCCCGTCCCCAGTTACCCAGAGTCGGTGCATTATTAAATAACATTGGCATGATCACAATAAAGATCAAGTCTTGATAGACCGATTAGTTTAGTATCCTTGTAATAACTATATACATCCATAAAGTTTTACATTACATCATAAAAAAACATCGTGTCTTCATATCCCCTCATACTATCCCTGCAGGTCATTCATAAATTACTTCTTCATAATCCTGGGAAAAATATAACATTGAAAGGGGTGAGCTCAGATTCTCAGTAAGGATAACATTATAGCATAATCTTTCATAGATAAGCATAAACACTTAAGGCAGTTTATAACTAAAACAAAAGCCTTTTAAATTTGAACTTCAGCATAAAATGGAAAAGATAAAATAAAATAATTCCATTTACATACTCACATGTATATTATACTAGTCGAACAATCCCACGCAATATCAATAACCACTTTCATAATTATGGAATGCATAATGCCCTACTACCATAACCACATATCCAAGGCCTCGTGCCAAGACTACAAAAAAGATTTTGCCAAGGCCTTGTGCCAAGACACTAGTTTGTCTCATGAGACCTACCGATGCATCGAGGAGCTATAGCGGGATCCACCCATCACATATTAAGTCCAATTCATTCCTCATATGAATAGGTTTAAACATAACATAAAAATTCGTATTAAAACTAGCATACGACATGTCAATACTTTAACTACAAACCATGAATGGTATAAAAATAGCACATCCACAGTCAAACATAACTCATTTGATACAATATGGGAGATTGTATTGTATCACATTAACCTCAATCAATAATAATGAAGGATGTTGAAATTTATGAAAATAATCATCAAAACTATTTGAGAGAAATATCCCCCTTTTTCTTGAAATCATATTAAAAGTCACACTATTTGTCAAGAAGCCATTTAAAAATAGATTTTTTAATCAAAGTGTCCCATACCAATTTGAAACTTTTTAAAAGGAGTTTTAATTTTAAAACTTTAATGTCCACGTAAATAAATCCATTAAACCATTTTTAAAACATGGACATTATTGAGCAAGATTTAGATGAATAAGTCTTTATAACATTTAAAAATGGTATTTTAGTTAGAGATTCTAACCAAAAGAGAGACACTTGAATACAAATAATTGAGGTAATCAAAATTTTTTAATATCATGAGAATAAAGGTATTCATGATATATTATTTCAAAGTACATTATATACACCACATAAAAGTGATTTTGTGTATATCAACAAAGAAGTCTTAATGGAATGTAAATTGAGATGAAATTTCTCACAAAGGTCGTACCCTTAGGTTAAGGATAAATCAACGACATAGATATGTGTGATAAATATAAATAAACTAAATATGAATGGATATTTAGTGTAAAACAATCAATGAACATTCACACATAATCTTGTAAAAACAACACCAATGAATTGGATGTTTAACTCAACAAATGGAGAATGAGTTAAAATTACTCTTATTAAGTTCATACCGATCACTTGAGAATTATCAATGGAGTTATTATGTGTATAAAAAGTATATACACATAAAGGGGAGAGGAAATTATGAGGTAATCAAATGAATATTGATTCCACACATAATCTTGGAGTAAAATAGTCAATGAAGTATGCGTAAAGGCGGATGAGTGGAAATTGAAATCTCAAATTCCCTTATCGATTTGGTAACTTATGAAACATACAACCATGAAAAAAGTATCATTCCCTGATGATGTAAATACCCATAAATTAAAGTATATTACACAATGAATACAATCATGGGCAGTACACATACACCACATGCAATAATTAAGTGGTGAATAATGGAAATCTCACAAAATAAAAAGTGAGATAAGAATCCCCTTAATTTGTACTTTTTCCTTGGTCAACGGTAGGTTAACCTCCTGTATAATGGTGAAATAATTATTATTGAATTATAAAAGTATCATTTACTTTAATATGATATCATATATGATCTTTTAACATTGATTTGTTAATAATATCTTATAATTATGGTAATTTCTTGTGTTAACGAGTTCAATTTATTTTATATTCTTTGTTATGTGAGCCATATTCATTATTAATGGGATGTATATTATTAATATCCCGAATGATATCAAGTACTTATATACTATTTTTAAGTCATCAAATTATAATTATACTTTAATGGATATGATGGAGAATGTATCTCATCGCGTTCGTGGAGACGGTAGTCCGTACGTACGCACGAGCGACAATATCATTCTTTTGATATTAAAATAATATATAATTGGATGGTATATCATATATACAGAATCATTATGATGTTATATTTATTATTTACTTGAGTTAAACATCATTATTATACCCATACAAATAATAATATATTGAAGAACAATTACACCACGACGTGGAGACGGTAAGCCGTACGTACGCACGTATGGTGACATGTTATTCAAAGGATGGATAGAATAATGAATATGGTTGTACCATATTTATAATAACATCACAGTATATATATGATACTGGAGTTATTATTTTATAATGGTAATAATAAAGAAAGAAGAAGTGGAAGAAGAAAGGAACTTGAAAAGGGGTGGTGAAAACATTACCTCTTCTTCGGGTCCTTCCTTTTGATTTGATCAAAAGGGCTCCTTAGGTTGGATTTATGATCAAACTAATGCCTCTAGGTTGTAGTGAGGGATGTTTAAAGAGTATTTGGGCAGGGTTTGGCCGAACCAAAAGTCTTTGAAGGTGTGATGAAATGAGAAGGAGGAGTTCCCTTTTATAAGAGGGGTGAGGGACACCTTTGGAAAATCTAGAAATATTAATTTATAATAAATTCATATTCGGTTTATAATGGCTCAAAAGTTGATTATTCAAAGTTTAAGGTGGGGATAGGTCGGAACCCATTCAACCAATAGAATTTAGACAGGTTTGGGTTACTATATTAACCTTATCATTTAGTTTTAACTCTTAGTTAATTAGTTTTACATTTACCATGTCACGTTGTATTTTTATATTATATAGTTAATAAACTTACTATATACATCCAAGCGACCCCCAAGTGGTCCATTAATGATATACCTATCATGATATAAGTCTCTTGGCTGAACCTTTGATTTTTAGGAATTTAATATCAATTAATAATATAATATGTGTTTAAAAAACTCTTTTATGTCTATTTTGACACTATTCAATAGTTGATTTTTTTAAAACTCATTACAGAATGATTACTTCGAAATAAGTCAATTAAATAAATCCTAATATGTCATAGTATCCGAGAAAATAATTTTAATTCAATAAAAGTCTCAAATTATATTTATTTGGGTATTTATAATATCAATTTTTCTAATTTTTCACTATTATGGTAATTACTGCATCACCATTGTGTCATACATATATTAACTTATGTAATCTCTAAAAATTATAAATAAAATATCATTATTTATGAAATATTTTTATCTTTATAAATAATATTTATAGTCAAAAATCCAACATATATAACCCTATGTAAAAATTGTTTTGCTAAAAGATATATGCTTGTATCATTTTTGTATTCATTTTCACTTAATTAAAATAAAGTGTCCCTATCACCTACAAGTGGCTCCATGGGCTCCCCAAATCGACCCAAAGATGCCTATGGTCGAACATGTATCAAACAATAAGTCTAGGACACGTTTTAGGGTAATTTAGTATTATTATAATATTAATTTTTAACCTTTATTTACCGGATTTACCCTTAACCATGGTAAATAAAATATTTACCGCAGTAATTATTCAAAATGTCTAAAAATAAAAGTTACCTATTTACACAATCTGAACATCCTGATTCCAAATATGGAATCCATTTTTCCAAATTCAAAACACAGAAGTGGCAGAAATTAATTTAAAATTAATTCCCGTTGTTAAAACAAAAAGCGTGTTTTTAAAAGATAATAACTATCAAAAGATTGGCACGTGTTTATGTCTGGTTTAAATGTGAAATTATGTTCAATGACCCACATTGTATTACATGGTAAAAATATATTCTAAATATTCTTTAAAACCACTCAAATTCATAATTTATCACTATTAATTATTTTGATTAAAACAGTTGTTTTTAATTAAAATTTAGTAATTTTCACTATTCATCAAAATATGAAAGTTATCCGAGAAGTACCAAAATTTCACCCTAGGCTAATTTAGATATTCCGAATCCAAAAATGAAGTCCATTTTGAGATATAGAATTTACAATATTTCAAAAAGTAGATATTACTATTCATAACGGCTAGTTTGATTGGTTGTGGTGTGTTAAAATATCGAAGTTGCGTACAATGCACGCCATTGCATTATTCGAAGGGAAACATACCGTGGAAACTTGGGTTGTTACATTCTCCCCTCCTTTAATAAATTGCATCATTTCAATTTTTAAAATTGTTCTTGGGAATATAATGGAAAGTCCCACATCGGAAAAAGAGTCAATTAAACTATCACTTTAAAAGAAAGAAAGAGATGTATAAAGGTCAACCAAGATAACCCATACTCGGATTCCATGTAGGAAAACATGGATATGGATGATAAACTAAGTGTCAAGTTCTGATGGAGAGGGATAGAAATCATGATCAGGAGAAAGTTAACAATAAGAAAACCACAAACTTGTTTTGGGGCAAACGGCCATTAGTCTCCTAGTAGGAAAGTAAACAGACAACATTTTTTTGTTTTAAGTTACATTACAAAAGGACGAGGAATACATTTATGATATTTACTAAGAACATAAAGAGATATACTAACTTTTTAGGTATAGTCTCATTATTTAATAACTTTTTACCACTAACTCTTTTTTTTTTACAATGAGTATTCAAGAAGACTTGGTCACAATAAAAGATCTAGAATAAACTTCTATAGAAATACATGATCCATGTAGGATAAACTATATATTTAACTTGTATTTAGAGATTAATCAAAACCAAAATGGTTATTATAAGATCTGATGATCCCCCAAATGTATATTCCATTAGAGAAAAAAAATAATAATCTTAATTTCTAATATTAAACCAACAATACCCCAAAGTTAAATAAATACCATTCAATAATAAATTTTCCTTAAAATCCATCACTATAATCCAAACTAATATTAAAACCCAAAACTTATAAGAATTTAGTCTTCCACGTTAAATTGTATCTCCAAATGACATCATCTACTCTTAAAGTCGCATACTTAAAAGTAATTAACATAATCACATATTCTTTATTATAGGTTAATCATTTCCATAAATAACCCAAATCACTAAAGATCCACAATAAAAACATAGAAAAAAATCCACCATTACTCCTCAAATGAAATCCCATAATACTCTATTTTCCTTTGGCATATAGTGTTCTCAACAAAGCAAACAACTTCCAAAATAAAATTTATCACTTAATCACCAAATCATTTTCCTATACTAAGGGTATTCAGTTGATAACACATAAGATCCCAAATCAAATTATTATTGATCAATGAAATTATTTAACTAAAAATAATAGTCACACTAACCAGGGACTTCACGTAGTCCAGTGGTAGGCGATAAATCCCAATCGCACTTTGGTTGTGGGTTCGATTCCCGCAGCTTTGTCTGACGCGACGGGTTGTCACACGGTCTACGTGTTGTCCTTTTTCAAAAACTATATTTTATAATATTACCAAAATGAGATAAATTTCTCAAAATAACATAATTTAACCACAAATGTTATATCATACCTTGCATTTTCATCCCAAATTTTAATAACTTGTTATTGCCTCAAACCCAATGATCATATAAAACCAAATGGTTATTCATAACTATATCCACAAGAGAAAAGATAATTATTCCTCAAATATCATTCTCACATGGAAAACTACAGGGTTACAAATACAGGAGAAAATTATTCCAAAGTAATCCCATAAACAAGGAGAACTAACACTTTTTAAACATTTCTCCAACCATTTATTTCCACAAAGCTTCTTCTATGAACATGAAAATATACAATAGAATAGGGCATTCACTCGGGTAATGGTCAGGTCCCCGACATTTACGACAAATGACTGTAAATGGAATCTTTGGACCATTTTTATCTTTTTCCATAGTACTCTTCATTTTTTCTTCGGAAATTCTTCACTTTATGTCCTTCCTTCCCGCACGTAAAGAATTTCATTGTCCCATTGAGACACTTTCCTGGGTGTCTCCTTCCACATTTCCTGCATGATGGAAATTGAGGATTCCTTTCTCTATGGTCTCCACTGCTGGAGCTCTTATCATTCATCACCATTCTCTTCTTTTTTGAGTCTGGGAATTGGTTAATATATATATTGTTGATAATATTTTTGGAAAATTGATTTGGCATAAAGACGATATCTTTTACGCCTATCAACATTCCATTTTTTTTTGCTCATTTCCACCACCGTTCCCACCTTGTACATCATTCTCAGAGTCACTATGATTTCCTTGGAATCTAGCCATTGACTAAAACTAGAAATCATTGTCTGAGTAACAGTAGTCATAAAATCATTTAGAGATTAACATGTCACCATATTCTCAATTTGAAACACATTAGGATTAACCATGGTCATTTTCTATCATCTTATATATATAATACTTTAAATCGGTTTGTAAAGAAAATGTAAATTATCCTAAGCATATCTCCCAGGAGTGTCGTAACCAAGAGTGCAGGAAGTCCCGTTGTCGTGCACCAGTTCCCGTTCAAGTCTAGCTCAAAGCGGTGTTTTTGGTTTTTACCCCTAGGTACATCTGTGCCAGAGCCGCCTCTACCTGCTCGTATCTAGACAGGGGTGTATTGCTCAGAAAACTCACAAAATCTCTACAATACCAAAATTCTAGGAAGTTCTTCTATACTAATCATGAAAGTTCATATTAGGTCTACGTTCTCTAATCAGAGTTTATCTAAATCTAGCTTCCAAGGTTTGTACAAAACTTCCTCTGATACCAACTGTAACGCCCCGTCCCCAGTTACCCAGAGTCAGTACATTATTACATAACATTGGCATGATCACAAGAAAGATCAAGTCTCGAAAGACCGATTAGTTTAGTAGCCTTGGAATAACTAGATACATCCATAATGTTTTACATTACATCATAAAAAACATCTTGTCTTCATATCCCCTCATACTATCCCTGCAGGTCATTCATAAATTACTTCTTCATAATCTTGGGAAAAATAAAACATTAAAGGGGGTGAGCTCAGATGATCAGTAAGGATAACATTATAGCAGATGATTTCATAGATAATCCTAAACACTTAAGGTAGTTTATAACTAAAACAAAAGCCTTTTAAACTTGAACTTCAGCATAAAATGGAAAAGATAAAATAAAATAATGCCATTTACATAATCACATGTATATTCTACTAGTCGAACAATCCCATGCAATATCAATAACCACTTTCATAATGATGGAATGCATAATGCCGGACTATCATTACCACAAAGCCAAGGCCTCGTGCCAAGACTACAAATAAGATTTTGCCAAGGCCTTGTGCCAAGACACTAGTTTGTCTCATGAGACCTACCGATGCATCGAGGAGCTATAGCGGGCTCCACCCGTCACTTATTAAGTCCAATTCATTCCTAATATGAATAGGTTTAAACATAACATAAACATTCGTATTAAAACTAGCATACGAAATGTCAATACTTTAACTACAAACCATGAATGGTATAAAAATAGCACATCCAAAGTCAAACATAACTCATTTGATACAATATGGAAGATTTTATTGTATCACATTAACCTCAATAAAGAATAATGAAGGATGTTGACATAGATGAAAATAATCATCAAAACTATTTGAGAGAAACATCCCCCTTTTTCTTGAAATCATTTTAAAAGTCACACTATTTGTCAAGAAGCCATTTAAAAATAGATTTTTTAATCAAAGTGTCCCATACCACTTTGAAACATTTTAAATGGAGTTTTAATTTTAAAACATTAATGTCCATATAAATAAATCCTTTAAACCATTTTTATAACATGGACATTATTGAGCAAGATTTAGATGAATAAGTCTTTAAAACATTTAAAAATGGTATTTTAGTTAGAGATTCTAACCAAAAGAGAGACACTTGAATACAAATAATTGAGGTAATAATAATATATTAATATCATGAGAATAAAGGGATTCATGATATATTATGTCAAAGTACATTATATACACCACATAAAAGTGATTTGGTGTATATCAACAAAGAAGTCTCAATGGAATGTAAATTGAGATGAAATTTCTCACAAAGGTCGTACCCTTAGGTTAAGGATAAATCAATGACATGGTTATGTGTGATAAATATAAATACACTAAATATGATTGTATATTCAGTGTAAAACAATCAAAGAACATTCACACATAATCTTGTAAAAACAACACCAATGAATTGGATGTTTAACTCAACAAATGGAGAATGAGTTAACATTACTCTTATCAAGTTCATACCGATCACTTGAAAATTATCAATGGAGTTATTATGTGTATAAAAAGTACATCCTCAGAAAGGGGAGTGGAAATTATTACTTAATCAAAGGAATAGTGATTCCACACATAATCTGGGAGTAAAATAGTCAATGAAGTATGTGTAAAGCCGGATGAGTGGAAATTAAAATCTCAAATTCCTTTATCGATTTGGTAACTTATGAAACATACACCCATGAAAAAAGTATCACACCCTGATGATGTAAATATCCATAAATTAAAGTATATTACACAATTAATACAATCATGGGTAGTACACATACACCACATGCAATAATTAGGTGGTGAATAATGGAAATCTCACGAAATTAAAATTGAGATAAGAAACCCCTTACTTTGTACTTTTTCCTTGGTTGACGGTAGGTTATCCTCCTGTATAATGGTGAAATAATTATTATTGAATTATAAAAGGATCATTTGATTTAATATGATATCATATATGATCTTTTAACTTTGATTTGTTAATAATATCTTATAATTATCGTCATTTCGGGTGTTAATGGGTTCATTTTACTTTATATTATTTGTTATGTGATCCATATTCGTTATTAATGGGATGTATATTATTCATATCCAGAATGATATCAAGTACTTATATACTATTTTTAAATCATAAAATTATAATTAAACTTGAATGGATAAGATGGAGAATGAATCTCATCGCGTTCATGGAGACGGTAGTCCGTACGTACGCACGAGCGACAATATCATTCTTTTGGTATTAAAATAATATATAATTGGATGGTATATCATATATAAATAATCATTATCATGTTATATTTATTATTTAAATGAGTTACACATCATTATTATACCCATCCAAATAATAATATATTGAATAACAATTACACCACGACGTGGAGACGGTAAGTCGTACGTACGCATGTATGGTGACATGTTATTCAAAGGATGGATAGAATACTGAATATGGTTGTACTATATTTATAATAACATCACAGTATATATATGATACTGTAGTTATTATTTTATAATGGTAATAACAAAGAAAGAAGAAGTGGAAGAAGAAAGGAACTTGAAAAGGGGTGGTGAAAACATTACCTCTTCTTCGGGTCCTTCCTTTTGATTTGATCAAAAGGGCTCCTTAGGATGGATTTATGATCAAACTAATGCCTCAAGGTTGTAGTTAGGGAAGTTGAGAGAGTATTTTGGCAGGGTTTGTCTTAACCAAAAGGCTTTGAAGGTGTGAAGAAATGAGAAGGAGGAGTGCCCTTTTATAAGAGGGGTGAGGGCCACCTTTGGAAAAACTAGAAATATTAATTTATAATAAATTAATATTCGGTTTATAATGGCTCCAATGTTTATTATTTAAAGGTTAAGGTGGGGATAGGTTGAAAACCATTAAACCAATAGAATTTAGACAGGTTTGGGTTACTATATTAACATTATCTTTTAGTTTTATCTCTTTGTTAATTAGTTTGACATTTACCATGTCACTTTGTATTTTTGTATTATATAGTTAATAAACTTACTATATACATCCAAGATACCACCAAGTGGTCCAGTAATGATATACCTATCATGATATAAGTCTCTTGGATGAATGTTAGATTTTTAGGAATTTAATATCAATTAGTAATATAATATTTGTTTAAAAAACTCTTTTATGTCAATTTTGACACAATTCAATAGTTGATTTTTTTGAAACTCATTACAGAATTATTACTTAAAACTAAGTAAATTAAATCAATCCTAATATGTCATATTATCCTAGAAAATTAGTTTAATTCAATAAAAGTCTCAAATTATATTTATTTGGGTATTTATAATATCAATTATTCTAATTTTTCACTATTATGGTAATTACCACATCACCATTCTGTCATAAATATATTAAATTATGTAATCCCTAAAAATTATAAATAAAATATAATTATTTAGGAAATCGTTTTATCATTCTAATGAATATTTATAGTCGAAAATCCAACATATATAACCCAATGTAAAATTTTGTTTGCTAAAAGATATATGCTTGTATCATTTTTGTATTCATTTTTACTTAATTAAAATAAAGTGTCCCTATCACCTACAAGTGGCCCCATGGGTCCCCAAATCGACCCAAAGATGCCTATGGTCGAACATGTATCACAAAATAAGTCTAGGACACGTTTTAGGGTAATTTAGTATTATTATAATATTATTTGTTTACCATTATTTACCGGATTTACCCTTAACCATGGTAAATAAAATATTTACCGCAGTAATTATTCAAAATGTCTAAACATAAAAGTTACATATTTACACAATTTTAACATCCTGATTCCAAATATGGAATCCATTTTTCCAAATTCAAAACAGAGAAGTGGCAGAAATTAATTTAAAATTAATTTCCGTTGTTAAAACAAAAAGCGTGTTTTTAAAAGATAATAACTACCAAAAGATTGACACTTGTTTATGTCTGGTTTAAATGTGAAATTATGTTCAATGACACACATTGTATTACATGGTAAAAATATATTATTAATATACTTTAAAACCACTCAAATTCATAATGTATCACTATTAATTATTTTGATTAAAAAAGTTGTTTTTAATTAAAATTTAGTAATTTTCACTATTCATCAAAATATGAAAGTTATCCGAAAAGTACCAAAAATTCACCCTAGGCTAATTTAGATATTCCGAATCCAAAAATGAAGTCCATTTTGAGAGATAGAATTTATAATATTTCAAAAAGTAGATATTACTATTCATAACGGCTAGTTTGATTGGTTGTGGTGTGTTAAAATCTCGAAGTTGCGTACAATGCACGCCATTGCATTATTCGAAGGGAAACGTACCGTGGAAGATTGGGGTGTTACATCTACAACTTCCAATATTAGAATTTAAAAAAATGTATTCCATTTTTTAATAATTATATGTTTTAATTTATAAAAATATCAACTTATCTTTTTATAAAAAACATTAGTGATGTTGTTTAAAATTAATTACATTGATTATGGTAAAATTAAGATTAACTAAGGACTAAACCTTAAATTTAAGAACCAAAAAGAAATATAAAATTTCCTAAAACCCATATTATATAAATTAATTTTATATTAAAAAATATTATTGTGGTTTTTTTATTTTTTATTAATTTTATTTTGTAAAAAATGATGGTACACTAAACTTGTTTTAAAAAATGCCAACTATGTCCTTTCCCTTCCCTATAAAAATTCAACCACAACTCCCTCTTTTTCACATCTCTATAACCACTTAGGTTCAGCCAATATATAACCAATATAGTTCAAATAATCTATACCTTACTCCTTGAAGCATATTTTTTTTTTCAGAAATCAATCCAAGGAAGACATTTTGTACAAACCAAAAAAAGTTACCCGATTAGGACCTAAAATCTTCTCTCAAGATCATATTTTTATTTTATTTATCCACCACACCAATCTATTTATTTCATTATTATTTAAAAACAATATTATCCAAAATATACTATTATTTTTTATGACAAGGATTTTACCAACACTAACACACAACTCTGTCTAATGGGTAATAATGATATTGTTTATGTGTATGGTGAACTACTACCTCACAAAACAATGATTGTTCATTTTCCATTACCACCCCTCATAGAAGAAATTATGATAGACACTATATTTATATATTATATATATATTAAATTTATTATCTATTTATACTTATTTAATTATTATTAAATTCAAATCTTTATGATTCTCTGTTTTTGTAAACACTATAATTTTGTTTGAGGAAGTCTGGACTGCCACCCCCTCAAAGTGATGTCATTCATTTATAAACTTCATATAATTTTTTAAGAATGAATTTAGTTATTATATATTTAATATATGATATAATAAATCTACTTTAATAAATATATATATGTACATATAATTCGTTTATTTTCTATCTTTCAACACAACAATTGCATAAAAATAGCTTTCACCCGTACATGCGGCTAACCGTATCCATGAACAATGTATTATGTATCATATATCTATATCATATGTATTATTATAAGACAAATATATTGAATAAAAATTATATTTAATTCATGTTTTACATTATGTAAATCATGATACAAATATAATGACAAAATATATAACAAATTAAGACCCAAGAGAAAAACAAAGAGGATATTACCAAAGTGAAACTTTAACATAATATTGTTAACCAGCAGGTAATATTAAAACCTAATAAAACCATATATGGTATTATAAGTATGAATATGGTTCTATTTTCGATTTATAATAAATTTCTATTTATTATACAATATTTATGAATGAGTACAATGAGAGTCAAGACATAGTGTAAGGGATTTCATCTCAGGTTTTATTTTCATGAGATACAAGATGTATTCGCCACTTGTTCCTTGGTTTGGTGTGTATATTGACCATGTATTTAATCAATGATTATTATAGTTAAGTTTATGGGTATATATATCCATTATATGAGATTTATTTCATGGGGATTACCATTCAACGGTTCCCAAATTGGTAAAATAATATTGTCCCAATTTTCTTTCTTTGAGGCCCATGTTTTGTTATGAACCTAATTTGTTTTGAGGTGTATATAATTCTATTTTATATGATATATCATGAATATAAATATATTCCTGAAATTATATTCTCCATGTAATTTCCTTTTCTAACATGGAGAATATGATCCCTGGTTACCCACTGATATGATTTCATTCAAATAGTTCAATCTCATTTCAAGATTGAATATGTTTATACTTCCAATGATGAAATCGTTTAACCCATATTGAATGAAAATTAATGAATTTTATTATAATTTGGTTAATCCTTATATATTAATTTATTGGAACCATATTTCTACTCTATGGTACATATGATAGTTAAGAATGTGTTTTTAAGAAAGCCCAACTTTACCATCTCACCAGTCGGAAATCTATGCACATTCAAACGATGTTTTCAGAAAAGTGTCTCTGATAATATTATACTAATATCCTATGATCATTAGACTAAATATTTTCAGTTTTTTTATTTTACCAATGATTTAAATATAATATTATTATCACTTTAAAATAAGTAATTTTTGTATCATTTGTACTTTGAAAAAAGAATGTCCTTTTTACCAAATACTACATGTACGGATACTTTTCATCATTTCATTGAAGATTCCATTTCATTTTTATAGGGATAAATTTTTAAAAAATGATTTTAAAAGTAATTTTCTCGAAAAATTACTTTCAAATCGTTTCTAGTATTCTTATGAATGTTTTGATGGTTTTTTTAAAATGATTTCAAGTCTTATTTAAATGTTTTCAATGTATTTTATAAGAAATTAATTTCAAAAAATTTCCAAGATTCATTCATATGTTTCCAAGTAAAATTGGATTCAAAAAAATCAAGCTTTCATTGTATGTTTTAAAATATATTTCAAAGAAAAATTGTTTTAAAGTTTTTTATGATTATTTTATATTTTTTCATGGAAAAAGGATTCCAAAATGATTCCATGTATTCTTTATATTATTTAAAGGTATTTTTCTTGAAAATTATTTTAAAATTTTTTAATTTATTAATAAACATATTTAAAATAATAATGTGAATTTTCCTTAGGAAACATTTTTTAAATATATTTGAAAACTATTTTTCATATATGATGGCATCTGTTGATGTTACTCATTCCCTTCTAGAAAATAATTGAAAGGTTCCATTCATATTCTTTCTATGAATGTGTTAGGATTAAGGTCATTCCCTTTAGGAAAAATATTTTTATTTCGTGACTTATATATTAATGAAATATAGTCATCATTCACAGATTATGGTTTTGTTGAAACGATTATGAAACTAGTATCTTTTTTTATGGGTTATTATATGGTAATATGTTTATGATACCCATTTCATTTCATGGTTGATGATATAATTTTTTATGATATTGTTGTACATTTATGTATGATTTCCCTATAAGATTGGTGGGACTTATGTCTCCTTTAAATTCATTAGGTAAAGAATTAAATCCCATGATATAGATATGGATTCCAAAACACGCTATTTGCTCTGACAGCGGGATTTAATTTTTAAATTAATTAATGTAACTTATATGATCTTAATTTCTTAAAATAGACATCATTTTTGAATTTGGAATATCAAATATAGCCTAGGGTGATTTTTTGGTAATTTTCTGAAAAACTTCAATTTTTGATGAATAGTGAAACCACTAAGTGACAGTTAATGAAACTGATATTTCGTTTAAATGAAACTTTACCACTTCTGTGATTTTAATATCAAAAATCCGACATATATGGTTGTCATTAAGAAGTAAAATGTGGTTCAATGGGATTAAAATAATTTTTTGTGAATAGTAACTTTTAAGTTTATTAATCGCGATTTGAGGTAGTTAGTGTAATTTAAGGCAAAAATAAAGTTTTAATAATATGAAATGACCTAGAAAATGTCCTACCCTCATTGGATGTGTCATGGACGACCAAAAAAATCCATGGGTCAACTTGGGGACCCCATGGAGCCACTTTGGCAGGAAAATGACATTAATACCTTTTTATTTAAATTTAAAGTTAAAATGTCACAAACATGTGTTGTTTTACTAAAACAATTTTTACATGGGGTTATACTAGTCATATTTTTGACTATAAATATTAATTAGAAATATACAAACATTTTCTACATCATGATAATTTTTTATAATTTTTAGACAGTAAATAAATTAAATTATTTATGACACCATGATGATGCAGCGATTAACTCATTATTCAACGATTTAAATAAAATGAATAGATAATGTAAAATCTAAGACCTAAAATTATAAAAAAACCTATTTTATGGGTGAATTTCTAAACCCTATCACCTTATCCTTGAAATATATCCTTTTGGGACCTTTAAAATCCGAAAATCATTATATAATAAAGTAATATTTTATAACATTCCAAGAGTTCCCCTTCTCTCCTCTTATAAAAGGGCCCCACCTCTACCACCTTACCCACACCTCTCAAGCCTTTGGCTCGGCCAAAACCTGCCCATTTCATCCCACCAAATCCCTATCTTCATCATTGAATCCTCAAATTTGGTCATAATCCTTTCCATGGTAGCCTTTGAGCTCAAATAAAAAATAGTTACCTGATTTAAAGGTAATGTCTTCCCTTGTGTTATTTTGTTTTATTTTGCTTCTCCAAACCCCTAAACTCTTTTTATTACATTGTTTTGTAACAACAAAATTGTATTCAATATACTAGGAACATGTGAAGGATTCGAGCTATACTTACACACACCTTCGTCTAATGGTTAAAGAACATACTGTTTCTGTGGATGACAAATTTCTGCCTCACGAAATGATGATTGTTCAATCTCCTCTTAACACCATTCATGGTGGCCATTATGATGTCACTATATTTTATATATTATTTATATGTTATTTATGTTTTCTATATGTTTCTGAATTTTATATTTAAATCATGCCTTTAGGCTTTTCATGTTATGCAAATGTGATAATTTCATACGAGGAAGTGTGGACTATCGCCCCCTCAAGTGATGTGACTCGTTCATGCAATACATGGAATGTATAAAGAATGAAATTAAGGAACATATGTGACCTATAAAACATATATATTATATTGGAATTATAATATATATATCTATCAATTATTTTTAATTCTATTAATATGAAAATGAAATGAAAGTAGCGTTCATGCGTACGTACGACCTACCGTCTCCATGAACGGTGCATTTCATTTATTACCTCTAAATAACTATGTAATATTATCAATACATGTATATTCTGGATATATATGATATATATGATATCCAAAACATTAATATCATTCTTGATATAATGAACCTTTGACCACACAAACAACATGTAATTGAAAGAAGTCCACTTTCGACTTAAGAACCAAATATCGACAAAACAAAAATTATTAACTTAAATGATTACATAATGTTTATAACATGGAAATAAGTGATATAAAAGGATAATTAACATAAAAAAGGTTCTTAAGAAAGTATAAATTAACTCATGTTTATTATTCCGGACGTTAAAGAATGATCGAGTCAAGTCGGACCCGAGGTTAGGGATCATACCCCTCTCTTTCTTTTTAAGTACACTCTTTTATGTCATTTCTTTTAAGTTCATATTTCTTATTATTGGGATGTTATTTTAAATTACTCTTACTGTAAATATTATTTTAATATGATTAGATACCCTATTTTATCTCATCAATCAATTTTTTGATGTTTTAAGTGGCATCGTTAGGCGACCGAGTTTTCATAGGGGATTTTTCATCTCACTTTTATTCCTGTGACATTTATGCTATGTTTTCCATTATTTCCATTGAGTGGTGTATGTACTTACCATTATTATACACATTGTGTAGTATAATTTCATTTATGGGTATTTAAATCTTCATTTTATGACCCTTCTTCAATGGGGTGTACGTTTCAAAAGTTACCCAACTCGGTAAGGGGACCTTTCACCCTCCTCTGTTTAAACGACTTATTTTTGTTATGTATTTTAATTTACATATTATTATGTTAGGATATGTTCTTCAATATCCTTATTGATGTAAATTTTATTTCCAAGTGATGAGATACCTTTTTTTTCTCATCAACCCATTTTCTGAATTTTAAAGTGACGTCGTTAGGCTGTCGAATTTTTACAAGGGAACGTCTTAACCCAATTTCGATTTCTTTGGGTTCAACTTGTAATTCTTGAACATGTCATCCTATGAATATGTGTGAATGACCTATGATTGTTTCACACTTAATATCCACTTATATTGGGTGTATTTATATTTCTCACACATAATTATGTGATATATTTATCCTTAATTTAAGGATACAATCTTTATAATGGATTTCATCTCAATTAACATTTCCATTGAGACTTCATTGTTGTTATGCGCCAATTCACTCTTATATGGTGTAAATAATGCCCTTTGACATATTATATCATGAATCCCTTTATTCTCATGATATTATAAAGTTCCAATGAAATGTTATTCCCAAATTATTTGTATTCAAGATTCTCTCATTTTGTTAAAAACTCTTTAACAAAAATATCATTTTAAATGTATTAAGGATTCATTATTCTAAATCTTAATATTTAATGTCCATGGTTTCAAAATGGTTTTCAGTATTTATTTATATTGACATTAATGTTTTAAAATTATAATTCCATTAAAATCTCCAAAGTGGTATGGGATACGTTGATTCAAAAATCTCTTTTAAATGGTTTTTGAAAATGGATTGATTAATTCAATATCTTGGAATCACTTATTGTGATTGAAAATGAAATGTTGTTATTTAAATTCTTATATTTTAAATATTTTATGTGTAATGATGGTACTTGGAAATTTTACGGGTGGTTACGTGATAAACCATATGACGGGTGGTGTCGTGAATACCAGTACGGGTGGTTACGTTATAACCTCCAATGCATTGGGTATGGAAGTCAGCCCTATGACTATTTCATTAAGTATGTGTGAATGTCGACCGTATGGTTATTCCATTTATGTATGTATATGTCCCAAGTTACCTGTATTTGTTATGTGTTATTTATATGGGTTTTATGGTAATATTTTGGTTACAAAACGGTAACTAATGGTCTTTTATTCAGTGAAGGCTTTTTACTACTTCATAAAGGTGAAAAGTATTACATTGGTAAAGTATTCATGGTTTACTTTTTGTTTTGGAAAACTAACTGTTTTCCTTCTTTATTTATCCTTTACTGGGCTTTTTATTCCCATCCCATGTTTTTGAAATGTTTTCCACTAGACTTAAAGATCAATAGGGTCAAGGATAGGATCATGGAAAGACATTCTATCTATAACATGGAACTCGACGTGTTTCTTTTTAAGTGTTTTTTTATTTTATGGAAACTTAATAGAAGTTTCTACTATGTAATCTTTTGACATGTAATAGTTATGTCCTAATTCTCTAAAACTCTAAACCTGAAAAGATCCTCTATGTGAATTATTTGTTTAATTGATGATTAAGTAATCTTTAAGGTCGGGGCCTTATAGTTGGTATCAGAGGATGGTTTAGATAAATTTAGAGGTTAGGGTATTCTCTATGCATAAGTGACATTACCATAATGTTTAGGATTTCAGAAAGAGTCCTAGTTTTAGATAAAGTGAATGATATAGTATATCTTAGTGTTTATCTTCCGGATTAGTACATGATGGTTTTGTTGATATACTCACACTGACCTTTTTGGTTTTAGTAAATGGCTGGATCAAAAAGGCACCAAAGTAACAGTGGATGTGAAGGAAACTGTGACAGTTTTCTGAGTGAGCAACTGAATGATATGAGTGATGCAATGGGAACTCTTGTGTTTATTCTCAACCAACTATTTTGAGTCGTGATTGACCACCTAAACCTTGGTGATTTCTATAAGGAATCATATATACGAGAAACAAATCCCTATGGAACTATAGGTAATACTCATAAAGGTAAGTGTGTTAAAAACATATGTGTCAAATATGTGGAATGAAACACCTAGGAAAATGTTTCAAAGGGACAGAAATATGCTATAGATGTGGAAATGAAGGTCATAAAGCAAGACCCTACCATGGAAAAGGAAGCATCAAGTTGACTCGAGGAAAGGGAAATAAGTTCTTTCTGAGGGATCAATTGAATGTTTTAAATGTGGTGTGAATGGTCATTATAAAAACACATGTCATATGAAGAAGTTTTGGGAATGGGATCACCAAGATCGTACAAATATTCATTTACCAATACCTAATTCCATTCCGATTGCGGATGAAGAAACTGACAATGACCAATCAAAGGTATGGATTATTTCTTAACTTTTGTTTTCCTATTTAGGAATCTTGGGATATGATTCATGAATTTGTTTATAGGAAATAAGTATTTCAGAATATGTTGGAAAGGAATGGTTAATGGACCATGAAGAATGTTGAATTAGTAAGAAGTCAACATATAAAGGCTTCAATAGTTATGGTGAAATTCATAAGAGTATTAAGTCTTGTTTGATGATAGGGTTACATTAGAAGACTTTTTTTATAGTATGTGTAACCCTGATGTTTGATATATGAAAATTTTATTCAAGGAATAGTTATCTATTCTTTTCTGGACATAGTTATAAAGAACCATTTGGGTTTATATGATCCTTACTTTTGAGGTAATTATGGGTTACTATATGTTATGATGGAAAGTGAAAGGCATGAGAAAAAAATTGAGGTTAAATTATGTTATGATTATTTTTGAAGATTTAATATCGTTTTGGGGAATGTTTTAAGAATTATATAGTTTTGGAAAAAGGAAAACATGCAGACCGTGTGACAACCCGTCGTGTCGGACAAAGCAGCTGGAATCGAACCCACAACCAAAGTGCGACTTGTATTTATCTCCTACTACTGGACTACGTGAAGTCCCTAGTTAGTTTAACTAATTATTTTTAGTTATATGATTTTAGGAATCAAGAGTAAGTTTATTTTGGGTTATCTATGGAAATGAATAACCTATCATCGAGGATATGTGATAAGGTTAAATACAGTTGAATATGAGAATTAAAGAGAAACTGATGTTATTTGGAGATAAAAGTTAATTTGTATCTTGGAAGACTATGTGATTAAATCCTTAAAATATTTGGGTTTCAATATTAGTTTGGTTTAATTTGAAGAATATTATGGAACAATTGTTTATCGAATGGTCTTCGTTGAACTTTGGGTTTTTTGGGACAAATTTTGGAGATTAAGAATAGATTTTCTTTTTATAAAGGATTACACTTTTGTGGATTATCTGATCTCATACTAACAATTTTGGATTTGGATTTTCTCTAAAGACATGTGAAATTTATAGTTCTCTTTTTTGGATTAGGCGATTCTCAAGATGTTTATTATAGTACTCTTAATGCGAACAAGTCTTCCTAAAAACAAATCTTTTGGAGAAAATATGAGTTTGATTAAGGAATCTAGTAATAGTTGAAAGTCTACGTGACAAGTAAGTATGTTTCATTATGATTTAGTTATTCTCAAAAATAAATTCCTCAATGAAGAGTAACTTAAAAAAAAAATGTTTTCTATTAACTTTTCCTACTGGGGAATCGAATACCGTTTAACCCACCTCAAGTTTGTGATTTTCTTGTGGTTAACTTTCTCCTAAACATGTTTACTATCACTCTACATCAGGACATAGCCCTTTGTTTTATCCTCCATATCCATATTTTCATACTTGGAATCCTAGTATGGGTTAACTCGGTTGACCTTTGTACTTCTCTTTCTTTATTTTAATGTGATAGTTTTACTTACTCTTGTTCCGATGTGGGATTTCCAATGAAGTTTCCAAGCCCAATTTTAAAATTACGAGGATGAAATTCCCAAAAGGGGGGAAGGATGTGACACCCCAGGTAAATAAAGAATATGAAATTTTCACATTATCCATATTTTTGAACAAAATATCAATATAACTTTAAAGGGGATTCTATGCTCGATGGCGTACCCAATACGCAACAACGAGTTTCTTGGGAATCTTATGTTGCACTCTAATAATAAAATAATATTATTTTAAATTATAGTTAAAGCCTAGCCGTTGTAATGGAGTGAATGAATAGAACTAACTACAAAATGGTTATATATGTGTGTCAAATATTTTTTCTTTTTATAATAAATGTTAGAGGATTAAAAATGTGAATGAATCCAATTTTAAGCGAAAACATTCTAATATTATTTAAAAGGTCGATTAACCGCCTTTTGATAACGAACCTCCATTAAATCCACTTTTTGAAAATTTTATGTGTTATATTTGAAAAAATAAAATTATTCTTTAGAATCAGGACATCATAATTTTCTTTTTGTAAATTTTTGGTATTTTTTCGATAATGTTCATTTTTTAATGAATAGTGAAAAATGTTATATTTTAATTCAAAACCTCTTTTTAATATAATTTATTTATATGATTAGATTATCTTTTGAATTGGTTTCAAAGTGAAATTAGAATATATTTTTACCATTTAATCCAATATTTGTCGTTGGAATTAATTTCATCCTAAACTAGGACTTAAACTAGTGTCAATCTTTTGATACTTATTGTTTCATAAAAACAAGCTATTTGCTCTGACAGCAGGAATTAATTATTAAATTAATTAATGTAACTTATATGTTTTTAATTTTTTAAAATAGACATCATTTTCGAATTAGGAATATCAAATATATCCTAGGGTGAATTTTTGGTAATTTTCTGAAAAAAATCAATTTTTGATGAATAGTGAAACCACTAAGTGGTAGTTAAAGAAACTGATATTTCATTTAAATGAAACATTCCCACTTCTATGATTTGAATTTCGAAAATCCGACATAAATGGTTGAAATTAAGAAGTAAAATGTGGTTCAATGGGATTAAAATAATTTTTTTGGTGAATTGTAACGTTTATGTTTATTAATCGCTATTAGAGGTAATTAGTGTAATTGAAGGTAAAAATAACGTTTTAATAATATGAAATGACCTAGACACATGTCCTACCCTCATTGGATGTGTCATGGACGACCATGAAAATCCATGGGTCAACTTGGGGACCCCATGGAGCCACTTTGGTAGGAAAATGACATTAATACCTTTTTATTTAAATTTAAAGTTAAAATGTCACAATCATTTCTTGTTTTACTAAAACAATTTTTACATGGGGTTATACAAGTCATATTTTTTACTATAAATATTAATTAGAAATATAAAAACATTTCCTACATCATGATATTTTTTTATAATTTTTAGACACTTAATAAATTAAATTATTTTTGACACCATGATTATGCATCGATTACCTCATTATTTAACGATTTAAATAAAATGAAAAGATAATGTTAAATGTAAGACTTAAACTTGTCACAAACCTATTGGATTGGTGGATTTCAAAACCCTATCACCTTATCCTTGAAATATATCCTTTTGTGACCTTTAAAATCTAAAAATAATTATATAATAAAGTAATATTTTATAACATTCCAAGAGTACCCCTTCTCTCCTATTATAAAAGGCCCCCACCTCTACCACCTTACCGACACCACTCAAGCCATTGGCTCGGCCAACCCATTCCCATTTAATCTCTCCAAATCCCTCTATTCATCATTGAAGCCTCACCTATTGGCAGAATTTTTTCCAAGGAAGCCTTTGAGCTCAAATAAAAAAGAGTTACCCGATTTAAAGGTAATGTCTTCCCTTGTGTTCTTTTGTTTTATGTTGTTTCTCCAAACCCCTAAAATCTTTTTATTCCTTTATTTTGTAACAAAACAAGTACATTAAATATACTAAGATGTTTTTATGTGAAGTATTCGATCTAAAATTACACACACCTTCGTCTAATGGTTAAAGAACACACTGTTTCCGTGGATGGCGAATTTCTGCCTCACGATATGATGATTGTTCAATCTCCTCTTAACACCTTTCATAGTGGTCGCTATGATGTCAGTATATTTTATATATTATATATATGGTATTTCTGTTTTATATATTCTTATGAATTTTATATTTAAATCATGTATTTATGCTTTGCATATTGTGCAAATGCGATAATTTCATACGAGGAAGTGTGGACTACCGCCCCCTCAAGTGATGTGACTCGTTCATGCAATACATGGAATGTACAAAGAATTAAATTAATGAACATATGTCACCTATATAACATATATATTATACTGGAATTATAATATATATATCTCTCAATTATTTTTAATTCCATTAATATGACAATGAAATGAATGTAGCGTTCATGCGTACGTACGGCCTACCGTCTCCATGAATGGTGCATTTCATTTCTTACCTCTAAATGATTATGTAATTTTATAAATACATGTATATGCTTGATATATATGATATATATGATATCCAAGTCATGAATATCATTCTGGATATAATGAACATTGGACCACATGAACAACATGTAATTGTAAGAAGTCCACTTTCGACATAAGAACCAAATATCGACAAAATAGGCATTATTAACATAAATGATTACATAATCTTTATAACATGGAAATAAGTGATATAAAAGGAATAATGAAATTTAAAATGGTTCTTAAGAAAGTATAAATTAACTCAAGTTTATTATTCAGGATGTTAAAGAACGATCGAGTCAAGTCGGACCCGGGGTAAGGGATCTTACCCCTCTCTTTCTTTTTAAGTACACTCTGTTATGTCATTTTTTAAGCTCATATTTCTTATGATTGGGATGTTACATTATATTACTCTTACTTTAAATATTATGTTAATATGATGAGATACCATATTTGATCTCATCAATCCATTTTTTGATGTTTTAAGTGGCGTCGTTAGGCGGCCGAGTTTTAGTAGGGGATTTTTCATCTCACTTTTATTCCCGTGACATTTATGCTACATTTGCCACTATTTCCTTTGAGTGGTGTATGTACTTCCAATTATTATACACTTTTTGTAGTATAATTTCATTTATGGGTATTTACATCTTCATTTTATGACCCTTCTTCCATGGGGTGTACGTTTCAAAAGTTACCCAACTCGGTAAGGGGACCTTTCACCCTCCTCTTTTTAAAAGACTTATTTTTGTTATGTCTTTTATTTTACATCGTATTATGGTGGGATATGTTCTTATATATCCTTATTGATATAATATTTATTTCCAAGTTATGAGATACCATTTTTGTCTCATCAACTCATTTTATGAATTTTAAAGTGACGCTGTTAGTCTGTCAAATTTTTACAAGGGAACGTCTTAACCCAATTTCGATTTCTTTGGGTTCAACTTGTAATTCTTGAACATGTCATCCTATGAATATGTGAAAATGGACTCCGATTGTTTCACACTTAATATCCACTTATATTTTGTGTATTTATATTTCTCACACATAATTATGTGATATATTTATCCTTAATTTAAGGATACAATCTTTATAATGGATTTCATCTCAATTTACATTTCCATTGAGACTTCATTGTTGTTATGCACCAATTCACTATTATATGGTTTATATAATGTCCTTTGACATATTATATCATTAATCCCTTTATTCTTATGATATTATAATTTTCGGATTAAATGTTATTCTGAAATTATTTGTATTCAAGAGTCTCTCCTTTTGTTAAAAACTCTTTAACAAAAATATAATTTTAAATGTTTTGAAGATTAATTATTCTAAATCTTTATCATTAATGTCCCTATTTTCAAAATGGTTTTCAGTATTTACTTATATGTAAATTAATGTTTTAAAATTATAATTCCATTAAAAGATTCAAAGTGGTATGGGACACCTTGATTCAAAAATCACTTTTAAATGGTTTTTGAAAATGGATTGATTAATACAATATCTTGGAATTACTTATTGTGACTGAAAATGAAATTTTATTATTGAAATGCTTATATTTTCAATATTTTATGTGTAATGATGGTACTTGGACATTTTATGGGTGGTTACGTGATAAACCATATGATGGGTGGTGCTGTGAATACCAGGACGGGTGGTTACGTTATAACCTCCAATGCATTGGGTATGGAAGTCAGCTGTATGATTATTCTATTAAGTATGTGTGGAAGTCGACCATATGGTTATTCCATTTAAGTATGTTTATACCCCAAGTTACCTTTATATGTTATGTGTTCTTTATATGGGTTTTATGGTAATATTTTGGTTAAAAAAGGGTAAGTAATGGTCTTTTATTCAGTGAAGGGTTTTTACTACTTCATAAAGGTGAAAAGTATTACTTTGGTAAAGTATTCATGGTTTACTTGTTGTTTTGAAAAACTAACAGTTTTCCTTCTTTTTGTATCCTTTACTGGGATTTTTATGCTCATCCCAAGTTTTTGAAATATTTTCTATGGGACTTTAAGATCCATAGGGTCAAGGATGGGATTAAGGAAAGACATTCTATCTATAACATGGAACTAGACATGTTTCTTTTTAAGTGTATTTTTTATTTTATGGAAACTTAGTAGAAGTTTCAACTATGTAATATTTTGAGATGTAAAAGTTATGTCCTAATTCTCTATGACTCTAAACCTGAAAATATCCTCTATGTGAATTTTTCGTTTAAATCATGATTAAGTAATGTTTAAGGTCGGGGCCTTATACTTAGATACTTTGGAAATCTTTATTATACGCTTATGATGTTGGGGTCACGTAGATTAAGGGTGGTTTCAAGATTTAGACATCAGATATGTAATTACATTAATGACAATGTGGTTTTATACTATGATAAGTACTAATCAGAAAAAGAATTATGTTTTAGTTAATGGTAGGAACATGAAGGAACTCAATTAATGTTGAATGTGATTGATGATTTTTTGATGAGCATTCATATAGGATGATCACTTGAGTGAAATATGTTGTTATCATGGCTAATCAGTTTTCATGGATCATGATTAACAATGTGCAACATAACAACCTCTCATACTCACCAAGGAATATAAACAATGAGTAAGCTAAGTGTTCAGGTAATATAGAAAATGGAGGAAAAATAGTTGGTTTCCTTTTTGTCAACAATGTGGAAAGAATCACCTATGTTAATGTCTTAGAGAAAACAAGATATTTTGACTACGGAAGAAAGCACATAAAAGAAGAGACTAAAACAGAAAATGATGAGTTCATATAATTAATTGGACAAGAATATTGTCATCCCCAATACATCGTCAAAGGTTTAGTATATTGTGTGTGGAATAAAAGGTAATTATGAAACTAAATTTCCCTACATGAAATCTCATAAAGTAGATCAACAAGGTTGTATGAGTAATGGTTACATTTCTGATGATTGCAAGAATATTGATGAAATGTAAAAGGAAGGAGGCATTTTATATTAGGATGAGGTATCCCGATTAATGGAATATAAATAAAGTAGAAGAATAAAAAAAATATGTATTTGGATTCAAGATTTTTTATATAAATGGTGAAATATATAATAATTGTTCAATTAATGTTTTCCATTATGGATTTACAAGAACATGTTGAATGGTTCCAATAGAATAGAAAAATCATATAATGGAAATAATATTCCATTTAAAAAACATGATTATGGGTAAGATAAACCTTAATAAGTTAATTATGTTAGGATAATGTTGTTTGGATAATGATTTTTTATATATTAAAAACAAAATTGGAACATATTGATTACCTTAAAACTAATTTTGGGGAAGAAAATATTCTTGTCCAATTTTGTATTTAATATCAATCCACTGAATTGGGTATTGAATCAAATTCTTCCATAGGTTCTCAGCCTGATCCTATCAAAACCCTGGATATTTTGGTTGGAGGGACTCAAAGATACTTCAATCCATAATAGATGATGGTGAGTCTGGGCCAGGATGAGATTTATCCCTAAACCTATGTCGGGTAAACTGTGATAGACCTCTGTGCCATTAAGTTGAGAGATAATTTACAATGGGAAGATGATCCCCAGTAGAAGGGAGATATCATCTTATCTAAAGAAATAAGTTATGTTTTGGAATTCTTCATAATCAAAATCATTGTAAAATAAGTTATTTGTGGTGGATACCTATTTAGAATTATAGGGGGCTTCTCAAGGCCTCTATAGGGGCCTCCCAAATCTCTTTTTGAAGTTATAGGGACTCAATGATTGATATAATAGAAATTATGTTGGAGAGGTTCTTAAATTCATTTTACTTTCATGCAAGTTGAACATTTTTACGAACAAGTAGTTGGTAATTGGAATCATGAACAAAAAGAAATACATACTGAAGCTCTATATTTTGGATGGTGAATGAAATTTCATTCTATTGAATTCATAACTCACATAGAACCACCAAGGACTTCCTTTCTGATAATAGGGAATCCTAGGAGGGTTTTTCCTTCTTTTATCAGAACTACACCTACTGTATGGTTTTATTAGAATGAAAAGATAGTCATGGATAATTTTTCAAAAAATTCTTGTGATTTTCTTACCCTTGACCATTCCTTAAATAGTGTCAACTTTAGTAACCTAGAGAGCTTTTCTGACATTCATCATCATCGAGGACCATGAAATGATATAAAAACAAGATGGTATTCATGGAACTAATACACTTGGTCATCATTAGAGGATTATTCTAATGATGGGAATACTATAGGTGTGATTCGAATCTTTAGAGGCAAATAACCAAGGGTGTGAGATAGATTTGACACTAACGAAAAGATTTGGTTTCCCTTGTGCAATCAAGTCGTACTATTTTTTATAGATAGAAGGAGTTTATGTGGATGTAGAAGTGGTGGTTGGTGAAATCCTACATCATCAAGAAGTTCATGCTTTCTAATGTTTTCTTTGATAACACCATGAGTGTGAGAAAACTTTGTGTGGGCAGACCACTCATCATACTTCTGAGTCCCTCATTTTGAAACATACTACCATTCACTGGAACCATCATTTTAACTTTTAGGGTCAGTAGAGTTTTGTGCTATATATTTCAGGAAATTATTCAACATGACCACACTATTTTCCACTTGGTCTAAATGACAATCATTGAACAGATACCATTGTTCGATGGAATGTCCATGAATTCTATGGTAAGACCAATGTTTAGGGCATTCAGTGAGCTCGACCACATAGTTCTTAATGCAATATGGAAGCTTCATAATCCTTTGTTCCAGAGAACTATGGAAATAATTGTGAACATGTTATTATGTGAAAGAGTAGGGTTTTTTCTCTTATCTATGATTAGAGATCTGTGAAATTCTCATTGATGAGGGGTTGGAGAAACATTATCCCACCTACAAAGCGACTCTAGATGATGTGGAATCTGTCGATTTAGTACTGGGTGAAGTTAAACATGGTGAGGCCCATGCACACAGTGAGGTTGTTCTGGGTGAGGCTATGATAAAAAATAAATCTAATTTCTCTTGGGCCTCCACCTATACTGAAGTGGATGTCTCTTCCATGTTGAATCTTCTTCCAAGTGCTGGAAGAGAAAATGGACCTTCCCACGTGGCCTCTTAAATGGAATCAGCCATGTACATGGCCTTTTTTGAGAAATATTTAAAACAACATGGGGTGTTTTGAGTGATGATGATAGGGTAGAAATTCAATCTGGATGTTCCCCATTCTCAATGTTAGCAGATCCTCTTAGGTAAGTGAAATATCGAGTTAATATGTGAGACCCTTTTTCTTGGTGAAGATTTATGTGACCCACACATATAAAAATTTATTGCACATTAAGAGTATTAAAATACTTTTCATGTTCACGGTTGAGTTGAATTGGTAGCGAAACTAACTGTGGAGGTCTTCTCAACCATTAATGGACCCAATAGGCACCTAGCTATACCCAAAAATTCGGTCCTCCCAATGTTTGTATGAAACATTAGATCTTGGTAGCCTCCTTCTGATCTAGGGTTCTTGACATGGAATAAGAACTTTAGATGAAGTGGTCCAGATGCAATAGTGGGATTCCTATCTCATTTAAGGGGGTGAAGGTAGGATTCCAAAAATCTAGGTGTTCTTACTTGTCATCCGCCAATGCTGGATATGGCTTACCATCATGTGGGATTTCCACCTCTCATGTGTCTAGGGTGTAGAGGGTAGCGATGAGAGTGGCCACATCATCTTGGTGGGGGTTCCTTTGTTAAAGAGGATCCCTGGCCACTAGTGCATTGATAGACACATCAACGTGATAAGTAGGCTTGGAAACTCACGACACAGCCTATGGACTGGTTTGATCCGTACCTCAAGGAAGATTATCGTACTTCTCAAGTATATTTGGTGACTCATATATTGGTCTCTTTCCATAAACCATGTCCTCTACTATTTTGAGAGGTGTCAGATCATCAGTCTCGATCTATAGCTACATGATGAGAAGAACTTGTGGATGCCCCGGCAGCCCCACTGGAGGGGGAACATGATCATGTCAAGGAGATCCAAAATCTAGCTTTCACTTAGTGATGGGATTATCAATGAACCACCTCTTATCTGCTAACTGTTGGAGAAAGACGGAAATCATGGTATCAACCTCATTATTCTATACGATGTCAGAAAAATCTGAGGGAACAAGATGTCCCACTTCTTTGTTTCTTTTTTGACAAGATTTATATGATGCGTAGGTTTCCTAGTGGTTGAGTACCTACCATATATGGTGATTACAGATATCTATTTTAGGGTTCACAAGATACTACACTGCCCTAGGGGGTGAGTTCTCTTTGTCATACCATGCACCAGTGTCCTCATCCAGAGCTATCTTAGATATTAACATCATCATTGTAATGATTCTTGGGTTCATTTCCTCAATATTTTTGGGTAAATATGGATTCATTAGGATATGGATGAAGTTGTGATGATTATATATTTTCTAACCCCGAGATCTATATATGAAGAGAATCCTCTTCCAGGATTTTTTAGAGCACTGTAATGCTCATGATGTATTTTTTTAGATGGTTTGGTTTTTGTCATGTGTCAGATGGTATTGAGATAATATGATTTCTTCTAGCTCACCCATTCACCATTATAGATCAATATCGTCAATGTGATCATGGATCCATATGTACACCAACTAACAGTAAAAAATATGAAAACACATCACCCAAAATGTCTAGCATAATAATGCAACCTTATCATTGGTGAGGGATTACATGTGTTGATGTTGAGATATTAATTCATAAAGAACACTACTAACAACTGATCAGAAACCAAAGTATCTAAAATACATTATTGTTCAGAAGATATGCATTGCTCTTGGTTGGTACATGTATTAGTAGATGCCTGATGGGATACTAGAGGAGGCACAGATGTGGATCGTTGAGAAGGTTGGATGACCAATAGAGGATTCACTGAATGGGATGAGTAATCGCTACATGATGGTTTGTCACTTGGGGGAAATACCAACCACATCATTATGTCCTTATAGGACTATGTTTTCACTACTACCTCAAGTGTGAGGGAAATGTGTTCTCATCATTGGGTCCACCACATGCTCATCATCTATCAAATTCAACAATAACTCTTCGTGATCATTAGTAGTGGTAGAGAATTAAACTGGTGATGAGAGAGATGACTACACAATGATACCCTAGAATGGAGACAGCTCATCCTTGGCCTACATGTACAAATGAAGGGATATGAGGATTTTTTGTACATCACCTTCTAGGATGATGAACACCATAGGTCGGGGTCCTTCCTCAAATGATGAATAATATTACATGGGAAAACGATCCACCATTAAATCACATTCATACTTGGAATCTAAGAAGTTAATGGGATTGAAAATAACTTGGTGATTCCTAAAATTTTTACCTCAGTGTTAGTGGTTCTTTCTTCTATCTAGTAATGGTTCTTTATGGTAGGGAAGTTATTCGGCAAATGGAGAACATTGGTGTTGGTGGGTGATGGTAGGGGAGGACCTCTTCATTAATCCTTTTGGATATAGGAAAAAAAATTCATTACATTGTATTGTTGTAGGTAGGACATCATCCTTAGATTCTATAAGAATGGTTATGACCTCCACATTAATTGCCTAGGACATGGGGAGGACCACTGTGTTGGATGATGGTGATAGCATGTGGACGACCGTCAGACTTATCATCAGTGAAGTGATAAGGACATCTGTATAGGTTGTGAATAGAATGATGTGGAAATTTGTGCTGATTGGATGCATCATTATGAGAATCTCTGTGTTTTCAGGTTATAATTTTATGAGGGGCCTCCATGTTAACTATCAATGAAGTACCAATGTCCTCCACTTTGACATATGGGATCATGGGGAGCACCTCTATGTTGACTATAAGAGTGGATAGGAACTTTTCTTATGTTGGACGTTGTGTGGGGATGATCTTCATACTGAACATAATCATTATGGATTGGTCTGTGATGGCTACTGGAAATGGCCGTGTTTGATAGATTCAACCCAAAATACATGTAGGGTGGTTGAGGAATCGATCTTAACCATTAATTGATGGGTCCTACTCTATAATAGTAGGGATCTAGAGTAATGCATCAGTGGTGGTAGGATCTTGTGGATATGTGAAATATGATGCCTCATGATATGCATTCGCATATGATTTATCTAGAAATTGGTGTTGGGTGGTCTAAAATAGGGCTAGTGGAGTAGGGGTATAATTCACCTATTCTTCAGATTGGTGGACTAGTAATTGGTGGTGCAGATGAGGCCCGATGGGAGACCTCCTTGGAAACTCTTGGGTGGAAGTCATGGCTAGGGAGACCCATTAATTCCATACCTCCTCATCATCTGGTAGTGATTATAAGGATTTCTCTAGGAAGATTATCTTAAATCGGTTCATCATTGGAGTGGGGAGGATTATCTCCCTACATGACCCGTAGAGTGGTCACACCGGTGAGGCGTTGAAGTCTACAGGTCCAAATATTCCATATCACTTGTGGAAATTATTCACTCCTACTTGTTCAGATGTACGAGTGTTTCCAAACCCCTATTATGGATGAGCACTAATAGTGAGACTAGGCATGGGCACCTATTGACCATAAACCTGGCTATGGTTGTGGTGGAGGTTAATTCATTAGGTATTAATTCATTAACATTTATCCTACCCTAACATCAATAGGCATTGGGTGGCTGGTATCATGTACCTGGTGTCTATGAAATTAGGAAGATTCATCTATATGTAGGGGTAAAAGGAATAAAATTCTCAATGCCACATTTTCAACCAATCATCCATGGTCAGAGAGATAGATGTGTACTGACAATTTCATTGACAAGAATTCTGGATGATTAACTGCCCTAATTTCTATTGAGTTCCATGTAAGGCAAACAATTTTCTTGGTGGGTCCTGGAACTATATAGGTGGATCTAGTGAAATTCTATCTCCTGATGTATTGAATTATAATTATCACTATTTTGAGGAGAAGAGTTTCATTATAGTTTCCCCATTTCGATAGGTTAATTAATGTCAGCATTATTTGACTACAATATTTTATATGATGACCAAAATAGATAATCCCCATGGATGGATGATAAAATATTCATTTTGGGTTCACCATTTTTATTTATAACACATTCACAATGGGAAAACCTCGGCTATTTGATTGAAAACATTTGTATTACAATATTTTTTTCTCTATATTCCCATTTACCAAAGGCGATAGGCTTTCATCAATATCAACAACGATGTCTACTCCTTGATCGAAATTGGTTGAAAGGATTTTAGTTTCTACTTCTATGGATTCTTCCTTGCAATTTTCCACCTAATCCTAGTCATCATCATATAGTGAATTAATGTTAATGGAACCCATTCCGGATTCCATTTCATTGTGGACACCATTTATTCATACCACTTCTTTCTATACATTCTAGTGTGTCTTGATAGGGAAGAAACCTTTGGTCAAGATGGTAGTCCCTTTGATAATCACTATCATTTCCGAATGGTATGAATATCGTTCACCTGTATTCTTCCGTATAAGAGGGCATATCGTGGAGGAATCAATCGAAATAGAACTCAAGGAATTCAGTGTCGATCACGAGGAATCAGAATCTAATGGCATATCTTTTACGACATTAACCACTGGAATCACATATTTATCAAGAGGTAGATGACCCCATTAGCGCATATATTCCATGGAATTCACCTCAAGCATCACATGTTTAGACAGAATTAGTTAATGTCGTAGGCTCTTATCATCCATGGATTTTAACTCAGGAATACCATGTCAAGCATGACGTTGATGATTTCATAAGAACATATCATCCATGGATTTCACCTAAAGAATCTAATTTTTTGCATGAGGTAGTTTTCTAAGATTTGTTTCAAGATTAATATTTTTGCATAGATGAAATGAGACTGATCATAATTTCCCACATAGTTGGATTAATGAGGGGAGTCAATAGTATGGATCACTAAGAAAGTTTATCAGTATATGTATCAGAACAAACATTAGAGGCATACTAGGCAGACTTGTCCCATAATAGGAATTTTTCAAACTATGGAGGTTGATGGGAACACCCATCGAGTATGATCTGGGAGGTGCACCCCTAAGAGGATGGGGGAACCAAGGGTTTACATTGTTTTTTATTGAACCTCAAAGAGGCATCCAATGTACCCTTCCATAAGGGAGGGATGAAAACCAACATAGTTTGATGCTACAGTTTAAGGTTGTATTACTAGACTAGTACATTAAGTTTAACGTCATGCAGTAAGGATGCACATGCTACCGAAGGATCAAAATTGAAGAATGTTGTCATGAATATGCATGGAATTTACAATTTGTAAGAATATTTCACTTGGTTGGATGATGGGGGGGGTTACGCCTAGAAGCTACCATGGTTGGTGGAATGTTTTTAATGGGATGAGAAATCCTAGGGAAAATCAAGATGTATTTGGATGGAGGAAATGGTATATTAATCTGGGAGAGTGGATGGGCTACTGGGTTTGGACCTCAGGGATGCATCCTACTTATCCCAATTAATTGGAAATAAAATCGCATGTATTTCGGTGAGGAATGTGTATTATAATTAAGAATGATGTCCATTCAGAATTTTGTTGGGGCTTACGCATAGTAGCTTCTGGATTAAAGGTACTTGGTTGGGGATAACACCAAATGAGGCCCATTTGAAGGTGAAAACTGGGGCTTAGTCCAGGGATATAGGGCTTCAAGGTCACTATTAACCTCTAAGCAGACCTGAGTCTTGATAGGTGTGAGGAACTAGAAGATTTAGTAAAACTGCGACTCATGTCGTCAATGATGTGTCAACTATAGATGATATGGGTCTTATAAATGGAAGAGTCATGAAGTGGATATCATTCCATGTGGGGAGGATCTAATTTAATGTGAGGAAGATATCATTCCATGTGATTCATATATGGAGCCCCATGTTCTTCGGACACAGTGACTGGGGTTTATTTATCAAAGCCACCCTTGAGGATAGATTTTAGTCTTCTAGTTTTAGATATTACTCCATTGTTGGAGAGGGTGGAGTCCATTAATGATCATACATGTGGAGTCCCATGATCATCAGACATGGTAAGTCTATAGTTTAACATCATGTGATGAGGTCATTGGTGCTACAATTTTTTATGTCTTGTTGCATAGAAGTTTTATACTCACTCCTAAACACTTTGGGATTACATAACCATATCACATGCATACTTTGGTGATTAATGGCATCAGTAATTCCAATTTGTAACTATGTGGAGAAGTGGTATATTAGGAGAACTATCTTAAAGTGACTATGATGATAAGAAAAATAAATTAGATTTCTAATATTTGGAATCCAACAGTATGTGGGAATATTAGCCTACACATGAAGTCATGTGGACCACATGAATGGATGGCACGATCCACATTAGGACATTGGGTGTAACTGAACCGGTCTTCGATAGATGTTGCGGCTTTAGAAACTCAACCTTCTCAAGGATATGTCAAAGGAAGGTAGGTAGAATGAAGTGGACTCTGATTAGTTATTCTCAAAGAATATATCCCTGTGTAGAGGTACTTCACAAAGCATAAGGGATTCATAGATATCAGGGGATGAGAAGGAGTACAATTCACAAAACATGGTGACCCTTCCTTGAGGTGATGTTCAAGCTCAAGAAATGAGTGCTTCTCAATGTAATAATTCATCTTGAATCATCAAGTACCCCCAATGTGCATTATTCCTTCATGAAATGATGTAAACAATGAGAAATGAATCCCCATAATGGGTGGATGTTTTTAGTAACATAAAAAATGTATTTTTTGAATCCCAAGCACATTATATTGTCTATTTAGATGTGGTTCGTGATTCATAAGTGCCTCATTAACTGGGAGAAATTTGGAAGATGGATGCTCGATGTAATCATTTTCCAAAGGTCAGAATGAGCCATTTATTTATAAGAAATGGTTCTCACGAAGATGAGAATTATTTCATGAATGAAATGTGGGAATTGCGAAGGGGTGGGACTCTATATGACTCATAGAGGATACCAAAAATGTAACATGCGATCATGAAATGGAATCAGACTCATGATGGATAGTGTCAAACCGTCATACTGTCAATGAGGAACTTCTCAACTAGGTGCTTCCCAAATATTGAAAAGTAGTCAAATTTCAAAAAGAAAACTTCAAGGAGTTCTTGGGGGACTTCTGGTCTAGATTTTCTGTAACAGCCCGAGATTTTATGAAAAATATTCTTTTTAATTTTATTAATGTCTTGTGTTGTACGCTACACCAAAAGGAGCTTGCACAACACACATCCTTGACTTGACTTGCATTACACGCAATCGCGACCTTCCTCGATAGCGTGTGTAGTACGCAATACCGAGTTTCACTAAACAACGATATGCTATAAAAATATTATTAAAACTAGCCGTTATGAATAGTAATAACCACTTTTTGAAATCCAGTAAATCTTATTTTTCAAAATGAACTTTATTTTTGGATTCGGAGTATCGAATTTAGCCTAAGGTGAAATTTTGGTACTTTTCGGATAACTTTCATATTCTGATGAATAGTGAAAATTACTAAATTATAATTAAAAACAACTTTTTTAATCGTAATAATTAATAGTGATAAATCATTAATTTGAGTGGTTTTAAAGTATATTTAGAATATATTTTTACAATTTAATACAATGTTGGTCATTGGATGTAGTTTCACATTTAAACTAGACATAAACAAGTGTCAATCTTTTGATAGATATTGTTTCTTAAAAACACGCTATTTGTTTTAACAGCGGGATTTAATTATAAAATTAATTAATGCAACTTTTATGTTATGAATTTGGTAAAACAGACTTCATTTTTGAATTCGGAATATGAAATATAGCTTGGGATGAAATTTTGGCATTGTTCTGAAAAACATCAATTTTTGATTAATAGTGAAACTACTAAGTGGTAGGTTAAAAACTGAATTTTGCATAAAATTTAATTTTACCGCTTCTGTGAATGGAATTTCGAAAATCTGAGAGACACGGTTAATATCAAGGACTAAAATGTGGTTCAATGAGATGAAAATAATTTTTTGGTGAATAGTAACTTTTTACTTTTTTTACCACGGTTAATAGTAAATAGGGTAACTAAGGATAAATATGATATTAATATTACCCTAACACATGTCCTAATTCTATTGGACAAGTGTAATTCGACCAAAAACAAACTTAGGAATAAAATATGACCATTTAGTCCCACATGGATTAGATTAGGACATTTATTATTAATTTATTTAAAGAAGGGTGAAAATAGTTAAAATCACAGTTTAATAAGTAAATCATTTTTAATATGTGGTTATACATAAGATAAATTCGACTATAAATATTCATTAGCAAGCTAAAAAGATTTCCTACATGATGGTATTTTATTTGTAATTTTTAGACATCAAATAATATAATTTATTTATGACACAAAAATGATGCAGTAATTATCTTATTAATGAAATATTGACATAATTGATAATATAAATACCAAAATAAATGTAATTTAAGACTTTTTATGAATTACACTAATTTTCTAGGTTACTATGATATATTAGTGTTGATTTAATCAACTTGGTTCGAACATATAATTCTGTTATGACTTTCACAAAAATCATATATCAAATAGTGTCAAAATTGACACAAAATAGTTTTAAAATAAAATATTAAATTATTAATTGAGATTTTATTCCTAAAAATCTAAGGTTCGGCCAAATGACTTAGATAAGGATATATGTATTAATAATATACAATTTAGGGTTCTTTTGGCATGTTATAGTAAGTTTATTAACCATATACTGAAAGAAAACAAAAAGACATGGTAAAAGTTAAATTATTTAACTTAGAGTTAAATTTAATTGATAAGGTTAAAATAATATCCTAAACTTGTCTAAATTCTATTGGTTGATAGTATTTATACCCCTCCCCACCTTATCTTCTAAATAATACCCTTTGGAACCATTATAAACCGATTTTGACTTTAATATAAAATAATATTTTGAGATATTCCTAAGGTGCCCCTCTCCTCCCTTATAAAAGGACACCTCCTCCCCCTCCTCATCACACCAATTTGAGCACTCAAGCTCGGCCAACCCCTGCCAAAATCCCTTCTCCACTTCCCTAGAAACATCCTAGAGGTTCTGGTCTTCCTCAAAGACCAATTCTAGTGCCCTAAGAGGAGGTCTCAAAGAGGAACTTCAAAGAAGAGGTAATTACCGTTACCAATTCTTTCATCTTTATTTCTTCTTCCACTTCTTCTTCTTAGGTTGTTTAATTATGAAGTAATAACATCAGTATCACTCATATACTGACATGTTATAATAAGTATGAAACAACCCTATTTCACCATCTATCCATCCTACGGAAAAAGAAATCACCGCGCGTGCGTACGTACGGAATACCGTCTCCACGCCGTGGTGTAATCTATTTTCCACCACCACCTTACATGGATGGGTATAATGGTGTAAAGAATAACTATACATAGTTATTACAACATCATATTGATTCTGATATATTGTATAATCCACTCCAATTCAATTCAATATTTATAGAAATGATATCATCGCTCGTGCGTACGTACGGACTACCGTCTCCACGACGCGATGAGATTCATTCTCCATGTTATCCATTTAAGAATGATTATAATGTATATATAAGAAATAATAATGAAATATATGACATTATAAGGCTGCTGGATTTATGTATATATATACATATGTATGTCATCTACTTACTTCCATTTCAAGACAATAAGGAAAGAAAAACAGCGTTCATGCGTACGTACGGACTACCGTCTCCATGAACGGTGTTTTTTTCATTTTATTTATCTATCTATTATATATATATATATACTGAATATATATGATATATAAATCATATTTTATATTCTGGAAGTAAGTAAATCATGATATAAGTAATAATGATGTCAAGAACAACAAGTCAAAACACCTACGATAAATGAAACGATTTTACCCAAAACGCTTCTTTAACATGGAATTTACAAAAGAACGGGTAATATAATGTCATAAGTGAACCATATATGATATCATAACAATGAATATGATTCTGTAATAAGTCAATGACATTATTTAAATCATTATACAGGAGGTTAGGACACATACGAAGCAAATTGGACCTAAGGTAAGGGAAATATCACAATGTCATTTTTATCCGAGATTGTTTATTCGTAAGTATTTACTGGGGTGTATTTTATCATCCACATCCATGTTCCTTCAATATGTAATATTGTTTTCATCCACTTACAATAGTTTAAATCCAATTTTACTCTTCGGTGAGTTTTTAGTGAAGAATATGAAAGGAATCTTTTGTCGCTTTTTCATACGAGGTACTTTTTGACTTTTCCGACAAAAGTACGAAGAATGTTTTTTTTAACTTATATGGCACGAACGGATTTCTACTGTTTTATAAAGCCTTATTTTCATGAAGCTTCCTCTAAAAGATTTCATGACTATTTTCAATAAAATCTCTTTCTTTTAAAATTGCATGATGTTTTGTGAAAAGAAATTGATTTTGAAGAAGAAAGGATATTTTCCTCAAGAATTCAATTCAAGTGTCTTATCAAAATTATTTTCCATCTAAGATAATAAAGGGTTCTGTTTCTATCCATATTTTTACATTGATTTGACTATGTTGTGATGGAATTATGTTTATGAATTCCTTTATCTTATATGAATTGATTTATGATGTCATGATGTTTCAAGAATCCCATTTTTGTTACCTGTGTTATGCGATGATGTATGTTTTATGATTATGTGGCACACATAAGAAAGGATTCATTATAAGATGGGTGGGACCTATATCTCCCTCCAATGCATTGGGTAAAGATTTTATATCTCATGAGATAGACATGGCTGGAACGGAAGGTTATTTCGGTTCAGTGATACAGGATTGAAACGAGGAGTGAACTCGGTTCAGAAAGGGACTTTGTCCACTAAGATAGTCTTGCCAATGAGTCATGACTAACAAGGAATGATTTTCCATGATTATGTGTGCATGCCACAAAGTTTCAAGTTTTATGTTATGATTATGGGGATCTCATTTTCACTTCTATGATTTATTCCATGATCTCTTTTGCAGGTTTTGATTTTCAAAAAGATATGATATGATTTTTATTTCATTTATTTGCCCTTGCTGAGCATTTGAGCTCACCCTTTTATGTTTTCTTTTCCCCAGGATATAAAGAAGGGTTTTAGGTAGAAAAAGGGATGAACTTTATGGGAGATATTGAAGAACTTTCACCACGATTAGAAGATTACGTTCCGAGTTTCCAAAGACACTAAACTATTACGATCCTTGTGTGTGTGTTTTTGTTATGTACTAAGTATTCCGCAAAAGTAATGTAATGTCCATGTACGTCAAGATACGGGTCTCTACAGTTGGTATCAGAGGAAAGGTTTAGTCAACCTTTGGAAATTAGGATGCGAAAATGTTAGTGAGATCCCTAGAGATATTTCTAAGGTATGTCTAGGGATGTCCCTAAGGTTAAGTATACGTATAGGTTATAGTACTAGAATTACGCTAACGGTCATAGAATTAAACCTAAGATGTTAGATATTGAAGGTACTCCCCCTTTATTATGTTGTTTTCCCTAGCATGATTTTCGCCTCTCACACTATTCTTTTTGGGTTTTAGACGATGGATGGAACCCAAAGGAACCGTGTTGATCAATGCAATGGACAATGCAATGATTTCCCTCCTGAACAAACAAATGTTATGGGAGATGGAGTGCAAAATCTTATTGCTATACTTACACAAGCTATGAATCATTCTAGACTTCCAAATGAGCAGAGAAGGGAACAATATTCTATTGAGTCCTTCATGAGGCAACGCCCACCTTCTTTCAGTGGGTCTTCTGATCCACTTGTGGCTGAACAATGGATCAGTACTACTGAAAAGATATTTTCAGTTCTTCAATGTTCTGAACATGATAAAGTCATCTTAGCAGTATATCGTTTGGAAGGTGAAGCTGATCAATGGTGGAATCTTATCAAGAATACGAGGCCAAGAGATGAAATTGAGTCCATGGAATGGGACGAGTTCAAGAACTTGTTTTTCAGTAAGTACTTCCCTCGTATTCTTCGAACAAAGATGGATAAAGAGTTTCTTGAACTGAAGCAAGGGACGATGAATCTGATGGTACCTATGAAGCAAATTTTACAAGACTTGCAAGGTATGCTTCTGGAATTATCATCCAACCTGAAAGTAAAGTTGATCGATTTTTCAGTGGCTTAAAACCAAGTCTTCGAAGGGCATTAGCTATAAGAGACTTCAGTAGCTATGAAGAAATTGTGCGTTGTGCTATCAAGGTAGAAATGGAAGTTGGTGTTACATATCCATATCATGGTTTTGACAAGAAACGAAAGATGGAGTTCAAGGAGAAATCTCAGAATAATGGTGAAAAGAAGATGAATGTTTCCTTATGCACAAAGTGTGGAAAGAAGCATGGTGGAGATTGTCTTAAAGGGACTAGAAAATGTTTTAAGTGTGGAAAAGAAGGTCATCGAGCAGCTGAGTGTCGAAGTAATGGAAAAAGGGTTTCTAATGATGTGAATAAAGTAAACACTGCAGAGAACGCACCACCAACACTTCAATGCTTCAAGTGCAAGGAAATGGGGCATTATGCTAATAATTGCCCTAATCCAAGGGTTAGTGATGATCAACATGAGCAACCACTGAAGGCAAAGGACAAAGGGAAATCACATGCGATCACTATTGGAAATGTTGAATATGACAACGATGTGGTGGAATGATTAAGTGTTTATGTAATGGGATTCCAAAATAATGTTGTATCATTGAGTATTGCAATATTTATTGATGTGGTATTCAAAGTGATTGAGATATTTTTTGGAAATAAGATGATATGCGCATAATGAAGACGAGAAAATGAAATGTTTAATAGTATTCATGATCTCATGATTGATATAAGGACTAAGTGATATCATGGTTTGAGTATATAGAATTTTGAGGATTTTGGTATGTGGAAAGTGTTAACTTTAAACTGCATTCATGTTTTCACTATGGTATTCAAGAGAATACATGATTAAGGACTTTGAATGATTGGAATGTGACCAACAAAACATATCTTATGATATATGGGAGTGGACTGCAGTATTATGGATAAGCCTAAAGATTGGAATGGATTATGTTGGACATAAGTGAGTATTGTTTAAGGATATAAGTTTTTTTTCGATATTATTGATGGGATGTTATATAGTTTTGGAAAAAGGACAACCTGCAGGACGGGCGACAACCCATCGCTTCGGACAAGGCTGTGGGAATCGAACCCACAACCGAAGTGCGACTAGCCTTTATCGCCTACCACTGACCTACAGGAAGTCCCTGTTTAGTAGAAAATAGTTTTAAGCAGTATGATATATGAAGTATAAGTCCATTTTAGGAACCATATATGATTAATCTCACTATAGATCGACTTATGTATATAAGTTTTGCTAACCTTTTGTTTGAGACAGATGGAATGACCTGTCATTCTATCACATGATCTGCTAACACTTCACGAATAACAAATTCAACTTCATTTATTTAAGAGATGAAGTGGAAATTGTTCAAAGCACGAACAACAGTGAGATTGTACCAAAATAAAGTAAGTATTTATTCTAATTCAAATTTTCAACTTTAGGGGAAATGATCTTGAAAACCAAAAATGTTGTCCTAGTGATCTTATACCTGATGAATCAGATGGTACCTTATATCATCACAAATCTATGGATTTGTAATTACTGGCTTTTCTATAGCCATGTTCACTACCACTCTCCATCAGAACATGATGGTTAGATTTCTCTTCCATATCCATATTTTCACCTATGTGGAAACCCAGTGATTAGTTTATTTGGGTAATCGTTACATTTCATACTTTAGTTTTTAAAAGCCAAGTTTTGGTATTCCCTTTTACGATGTGGGTTTCTATTAAAGAAACTTTCAAATAGTAAACCATTTATAACCCCGACGAATTTCGAGGGTGAAATTCATTTTAAGGGGGGTAGAATGTAACAGCCCGAGATTTTATGAAAAATATTCTTTTTAATTTTATTAATGTCTTGTGTTGTACGCTACACCAAAAGGAGCTTGCACAACACACATCCTTGACTTGACTTGCATTACACGCAATCGCGACCTTCCTCGATAGCGTGTGTAGTACGCAATACCGAGTTTCACTAAACAACGATATGCTATAAAAATATTATTAAAACTAGCCGTTATGAATAGTAATAACCACTTTTTGAAATCCAGTAAATCTTATTTTTCAAAATGAACTTTATTTTTGGATTCGGAGTATCGAATTTAGCCTAAGGTGAAATTTTGGTACTTTTCGGATAACTTTCATATTCTGATGAATAGTGAAAATTACTAAATTATAATTAAAAACAACTTTTTTAATCGAAATAATTAATAGTGATAAATCATTAATTTGAGTGGTTTTAAAGTATATTTAGAATATATTTTTACAATTTAATACAATGTTGGTCATTGGATGTAGTTTCACATTTAAACATGACATAAACAAGTGTCAATCTTTTGATAGATATTGTTTCTTAAAAACACGCTATTTGTTTTAACAGCGGGATTTAATTATAAAATTAATTAATGCAACTTTTATGTTATGAATTTGGTAAAATAGACTTCATTTTTGGATTCGGAATATGAAATATAGCTTGGGATGAAATTTTGGCATTGTTCTGAAAAACATCAATTTTTGATGAATAGTGAAACTACTAAGTGGTAGGTTAAAAACTGAATTTTGCATAAAATTTAATTTTACCGCTTCTGTGAATGAAATTTCGAAAATCCGAGAGACACGGTTAATATCAAGGACTAAAATGTGGTTCAATGAGATGAAAATAATTTTTTGGTGAATAGTAACTTTTTACTTTTTTTACCACGGTTAATAGTAAATAGGGTAACTAAGGATAAATATGATATTAATATTACCCTAACACATGTCCTAATTCTATTGGACAAGTGTAATTCGACCAAAAACAAACTTAGGAATAACATATGACCATTTAGGCCCACTTGGATTAGATTAGGACATTTATTATTAATTTATTTAAAGAAGGGTGAAAATAGTTAAAATCAAAGTTTAATAAGTAAATCATTTTTAATATGGGGTTATACATAAGATAAATTCGACTATAAATATTCATTAGAAAGATAAAAAGATTTCCTACATGATGGTATTTTATTTGTAATTTTTAGACATCAAATAATATAATTTATTTATGACACAAAAATGATGCAGTAATTATCTTATTAATGAAATATTGACATAATTGATAATATAAATACCAAACTAAATGTAATTTAAGACTTTTTATGAATTAAACTAATTTTCTAGGTTAATATGATATATTAGTGTTGATTTAAGCAACTTGGTTCGAACATATAATTCTGTTATGACTTTCACAAAAATCATATATCAAATAGTGTCAAAATTGACACAAAATAGTTTTAAAATCAAATATTATATTATTAATTGTTATTTTATTCCTAAAAATCTAAGGTTCGGCCAAATTACTTAGATAAGGATATATGTATTAATAATATACAATTTGGGGTTCGTTTGGCATGTTATAGTAAGTTTATTAACCATATACTGAAAGAAAACAAAAAGACATGGTAAAAGTTAAATTATTTAACTTAGAGTTAAATTTAATTGATAAGGTTAAAATAATATCCTAAACTTGTCTAAATTCTATTGGTTGATATTATTTAGACCCCTCCCCACCTTATCTTCGAAATAAGACCCTTTGGAACCATTATAAACCGATTTTGACTTTAATATAAAATAATATTTTGAGATATTCCTAAGGTGCCCCTCTCCTCCCTTATAAAAGGACACCTCCTCCCCCTCCTCATCACACCAATTTGAGCACTCAAGCTCGTCCAACCCCTGCCAAAATCCCTTCTCCACTTCCCTAGAAGCATCCTAGAGGTTCTGGTCTTCCTCAAAGACCAATTCTAGTGCCCTAAGAGGAGGTCTCAAAGAGGAACTTCAAAGAAGAGGTAATTACCGGTACCAATTCTTTCATCTTTATTTCTTCTTCCACTTCTTCTTCTTAGGTTGTTTAATTATGAAGTAATAAAATCAGTATCACTCATATACTGACATGTTATTATAAGTATGAAACAACCCTATTTCACCATCTATCCATCCTACGGAAAAAGAAATCACTGCGCGTGCGTACGTACGGAATACCGTCTCCACGCCGTGGTGTAATCTATTTTCCACCACCACCTTACATGGATGGGTATAATGGTGTAAAGAATAAATATAAATAGTTATTACAACATCATATTGATTCTGATATATTGTATAATCCACTCCAATTCAATTCAATATTTATAGAAATGATATCATCGCTTGTGCGTACGTACGGACTACCGTCTCCACGACGCGATGAGATTCATTCTCCATGTTATCCATTTAAGAATGATTATAATGTATATATAAGAAATAATAATGAAATATATGACATTATAAGGCTACTGGATTTATGTATATATATACATATGTATGTCATCTACTTACTTCCATTTCAAGACAATAAGGAAAGAAAAACTGCGTTCATGCGTACGTACGGACTACCGTCTCCATGAACGGTGTTTTTTTCATTTTATTTATCTATCTATTATATATATATATATACTGAATATATATGATATATAAATCATATTTTATATTCTGGAAGTAAGTAAATCATGATATAAGTAATAATTATGTCAAGAACAACAAGTCAAAACACCTACGATAAATGAAACGATTTTACCCAAAACGCTTCTTTAACATGGAATTTACAAAAGAACGGGTAATATAATGTCATAAGTGAACCATATATGATATCATAACAATGAATATGATTCTGTAATAAGTCAATGACATTATTTAAATCATTATACAGGAGGTTCGGACACATACGAAGCAAATTGGACCTAAGGTAAGGGAAATATCACAATCTCATTTTTATCCGAGATTGTTTATTCGTAAGTATTTACTGGGGTGTATTTTATCATCCACATCCATGTTCCTTCAATATGTAATATTGTTTCCATCCACATACAATAGTTTAAATCCAATTTTACTCTTCGGTGAGTTTTTAGTGAAGAATATGAAAGGAATCTTTTGTCGCTTTTTCATACGAGGTACATTTTGACTTTTCCGACAAAAGTACGAAGAATGTTTTTTTTTAACTTATACGGCACGAACGGATTTCTACTGTTTTATAAAGCCTTATTTTCATGAAGCTTCCTCTAAATGATTTCATGACTATTTTCAATAAAATCTCTTTCTTTTAAAATTGCATGATGTTTTGTGAAAAGAAATTGATTTTGAAGAAGAAAGGATATTTTCCTCAAGAATTCAATTCAAGTGTCTTATCAAAATTATTTTCCATCTAAGATAATAAAGGGTTCTGTTTCTATCCATATTTTTACATTGATTTGACTATGTTGTGATGGAATTATGTTTATGAATTCCTTTATCTTATATGAATTGATTTATGATGTCATGATGTTTCAAGAATCCCATTTTTGTTACCTGTGTTATGCGATGATGTATGTTTTATGATTATGTGGCACACATAAGAAAGGATTCATTATAAGATGGGAGGGACCTATATCTCCCTCCAATGCATTGGGTAAAGATTTTATATCTCATGAGATAGACATGGCTGGAACGGAAGGTTATTTCGGTTCAGTGATACAGGACTGAAACGAGGAGTGAACTCGGTTCAGAAAGGGACTTTGTCCACTAAGATAGTCTTGGCAATGAGTCATGACTAACAAGGAATGATTTTCCATGATTATGTGTGCATGCCACAAAGTTTCAAGTTTTATGTTATGATTATGGGGATCTCATTTTCACTTCTATGATTTATTCCATGATCTCTTTTGCAGGTTTTGATTTTCAAAAAGATATGATATGATTTTTATTTCCTTTATTTGCCCTTGCTGAGCATTTGAGCTCACCCTTTTATGTTTTCTTTTCCCCAGGATATAAAGAAGGGTTTTAGGTAGAAAAAGGGATGAACTTTATGGGATATATTGAAGAACTTTCACCACGATTAGAATATTACGTTCCGAGTTTCCAAAGACACTAAACTATTACGATCCTTGTGTGTGTGTTTTTGTTATGTACTAAGTATTCCGCAAAAGTAATGTAATGTCCATGTACATCAAGATACGGGTCTCTACATTTTCTCTGAACTAGATGGTTCATCATTAACTGTTCCTATGGAATGCATTTCAGTTCCAACAACATGCCTATTTTTTGAATCCCACTAATTCATTAGATAATGTTAATTTCTCATTGGGTACCATGTATGATTCGTGGATGATAATTCTAAAAACATGGTGTTATGATGGTTGTTATCATGGGTATAATATGATTATGATAGTGGTTAGCATATATTATGTTATCATGGATGTTATTTTAGTCATATACATATGATTTATGGGTTTATTATGTTTCCACATGCTATTGATTACATGGTATTTGTATTTTATTCTTTTATTCTGTGTTATCATCCTTATTAAAAATCAATATATGATATAATGTGATGCTTCCCAAATCTATTGTTGCACTTTATTTCTTAGTTAATTCACTTATTAGGATTTACAGCTCCCCCATTCCATTGCAAATGTCTCTAAGGGAATATTATATAGTTTAAAAATATATATCACATTTAGGATCACTAAGTGGTTTTCTATATAATTATTTTTTATTATTATGATATATTTATATATTAAATCTTAAAAAGACACTATACTATAAGGTCCTTGGTTTTTATTATTGGTAATTTGTGTTATATCTCATTAATGAACATTTTATTGTGGAATGGGTGACTATAATTTGTTTTAGAGAAGGGTATATTTTTTTGATATTTGGATAATATAAAATTACTGTAAACTCTTATGATATGCCAATTTTATAATTATATAATTGAGTAAAGATTCTAAAATTCTGTTCAGTTATAGATTGTGTGGTTTTCCTTCCAATTACATATCCTTCTAGATATTACAAAGTTTTTGCATACTATGGAACATTATACATTGTGTTAAAAAACCTGAAGAGGCCATGTTATATATTAACTCAAAATTTAACAGGTGAATGAAAATAGGATTATCTATACATTTAGTGAGATACTCTTGGGAGATAAATATTTTTTAATCATGTGCTCATTATGAACAACTATGATTCATAGAAATAATCAATATTTTGATAGAGAGTTCTTATAAGTATATGATAACCCCACAAAAATTCCACTTGGTTAATAAAATTCTATATTGGATTATATAATGTAATTATTGGCCACTAAGATGAGGAAGAATGGTAAAATAATTTCTGAATGAATCCTTATTATGTTATTGATAATCCCCTATTATGATAAATATTTTCGAACAACATAACCCTTTTGGATTTACTGATGTCATGATCTTTTACATACAGTTTTAATGGGTGTAAAGTACAATATAATAATTATGCCACAGATAACTAATTATAATTGGAGACGGATTGGGAAATCAATTTATTATGATTAACTGGCTATCACAAATCATCATTAATAATTTAACCATGGTTGAAATTCATGGGACAAAAAAGGGGAATGATACAGGAACATGATAATTCAATTAATGAATATGATCAAAAAAGATATATATAACAAACTATATTTGAAAAGTTTCAGAAGTGGAACCATGAAAATTTCATTAGGTGGAACGGAAAATGAATTACATGTGGAAGGGGTCATAATACATTAAAATATATAGGAATATATCGATGTCGATTGGAATAATTTTAGGTAAAAGTGATCATCCAAAATAACTACTAATATTTCAATGCTTATTTTTGTCAGACATTGACATTATCTGTTTCAATGTTATAAATATATGAATGATAAGCATGATAGGAGTGAATAGGGACCATAACTAGGGAACGATGTAATATCTTGTTTAATTACTATCAATTAGGAAGATTATGATATTTCAATCCTCGACATTTTTATTTTGAATATAGGATCATTATTATTACAATTGAAAATTTCTTTTATTATTATATAGGTTTACCCCATTGATGATTTTTTTCTTATAAAAAATCTCGTGGTATGATGGTTAATTTTTTATTGTTTTTTATGGTAATATAAATATTATTATGGAACATTTAGATGGATAATAAATGATTCAAGTAATTGAATAACTATTTCAATATAGACTCATTATTTACCAATCATGGTTAGATTAACAGATATATCATAATTTTTATAGAAATGGTTTTATGTTGAGAGAACAACTAGACACTATCATGGGGAGATCGAAACAGCAATCTAAAAGTACATGCCAAAAATATATTATCTTCATCATAATCTATATATGTGCTACTATAATAAGTCTTTATTGATTGGGACTGGTAGAAAGTAACATTCTAAATTTGGGTGTATAATTACTCTCCCGACCACCACAACGACAACAAAGAGACATATTAGTTAAAAAAAAGGGGGAGGCCAACTGGTGCCACAAATATGGAATGAATTCAAGAATCAATAGTGATTCCCTTATGCATGTGATCACATAAGTTATTTTTAAATTCATGTTATATTAAAATGAATGTATATAACATACAATTTAAAAACACCTGGTTTAAACAAAAAATAAAATATTATTATTTGAATATAAATATTATAACCTAGAAAGTAAATTAAAATGTATGAATGTTAATTACTAATTTAAAATTTAAATAAAAATTTTAATCTCAATATAAATGTATTGAAGAAAAAAAAATTATTACTCTTTTTTGTTAAAGACATTTTCTCCTTCAAAAATACATTTTCATTAAAAATGATTTATTTTGATATCTATGAGTGATTATTGTAATTAATTTCTAGTATTTATTTGAAATATATTTGGAGAAATGAATTTGTTAATTCAATTTTAAAAATTATATTAAAATGTATTTTTATAATTTTATTCAAAAATTTAATTTTCAATGAATAATGGAATATATTTTTTTATTTTTAATTTCTTTTATTTTATTTTATAGAATTTAAAAGGTAAAATTATATTTTTGATTAGTATTATTATTTAAATATTTCATTTTTATTTAAAATAATAAAAAAATATTTTTAATCTATTTATAGATAAATTTAATATACAAACATGTTAAATTTTTTAAAAGGAAATTTTCTTGAAAAACAACTTTTCATTTTGTTTTCCCAATTTAATTTTATATCACCTTCATAAAATTTGTTTTTCTTTTGAATATTTAAAATTTGATTTCAGATTTTTAATTATAGAAGTCAAATTTAAAAATTAGGTCCAATTTATTTTTAGGCCAATAAGAATAGTAAACATAATAATTTTTGTTATCATGGAAAAGTGTAAATTGGCAATTAAAAGTTTAAAAAATAATAAGGACTACACCATTAGCATAGAAATTGGATAAATCATATCTTATGATTATATCTAATTTATAATCATCAATGGGTATAATTTTTACATTTTGGGGCCATATGGATGATATTATATATTTTATAATATTTTATTTAACAAAATATCAAACATGACACTCTCCATTTTTAATAAATAAGATATTTTTAAAATTAGTTTATCATGGAGTAATTATCATATATAAATATTAAATTTAAATATAAACAATTTTTCTTCAACATAGTAATTGATTTTAAATTTTATATATATAATTAATTACCATAACTGCTTACACAACATAGATGCATTAATAATTCATTTATTGTAAATATCAAATAAATTTTATTGAAAATAATATAACAAATATAATGGGAGATAATAATTTCAATACAATAATTTTTGTAATGTTTAAAATTATATCATTATGATATAATAAAAAATTATCTCTTTGTATATGTTTTCTTGATTTTATTAAATTAAATCTAATGAATAGTTCTAAAAATTGGTCGTATGGATATTTTAATGTAAATTATATTTTATTAAATGAAATAGAATTTATAAAAATATTTAATATTTTTCATTTATGGAACTTTTATAATTTATAGTAACATTATAGACACTGAAATTGAAAAAAATCATGTTTTCAAGGAAAAATATGATGTGATTTAATATGGGTTATTACCGATTGATTAGAGTAAAAATATAAGAAAAATTTTACTAATTTATATTATATGAGATTATTTCGGACCATAATCCTATTATAATTTAAATTAATCAATTTATTTTTATTTTTAAATGAACAATAAATATCATTAATTTGTTATTTTGAGAAATTTAAAAAGTGTCCCTCCCCTATCTTATAAAAAGGAACCGGCTATTCTTATTAAATAACACATAAAATATATTTGGGTTCATAATATTTGTAAGTAATTCCATTACTAAAATAAATAAATTCATTCTTGACTAATTATTTTAGGAATAATATTATCCTTATAAGGCTTAAGTTTTTAATCAATGAAGGTTTTCAAAAGAAGTGGTATAATTTTTATCTTCTTATTTATCTTTTGATTTTTAAACATATCCTTAAACATTATTATTTCACAAAAAAATAATAAAAATATTATAATAAATATATATAAATGTTATTATTTTAAAATAATAAACTATATCCATATTCATGATCCATCAACTTTAAGAATAATTAACTGTTCTTGTGTGTGACTGACTATCGCCTCACGAAATGATAGAATTCATTTTCCATCACTTCCTCTCAAGATATGATATACTTATGAAATTAATGTTTTTATATTATAATATTAAAATATTAATAAATTTAAAAATATAATATATCATCTACATGAATACCATTCCGTGCACTAAAAAAGGATATCATCAATCGTGCGTACATGTGGACTATGACCTCCATTAAGCGATGTGATTAATTTTTCATCACCACATATCATGGATGTAATATATAAGTACATTTTATGAATTAATATGATATATATTATAGGTTTATGAATATTTATTGATAATACAATAAATGAATTCTATCTATAATGATCGTTGATAAAGGTAAATGTTACTCATTCGTACATACAAACTACCATTTACAGGACTGTATTGTAGTTTATTTTTTATAACAGCAATTAGTGGATGAATTAAATAGTATAATTAATGTACAATAAATATAATTATATATAATTTTTTATTTTTATGATGGATTAATAACCACTTTGACCATAATTCTCATATAGAAGTCATTTTTGACTTATGTACCAAATAACAAAAAAACACTTGATGTTATCATAGATGATTAATCATGTGTTATAAAATTTTATTGAGTGAGATGAGATCAATAATACAAATTTAAAATTTTATTAATAAATAATATAATTAACATATTTTTATTAATGATGGATAAAAGAACATATGTGATTATTCAAACTCAAGGAAAGGGATTTTTTTCGCAAAATTATTTCTATCGGACACATGCCTTATACAATACCAGATTAATTTATATGATCTATATACTTCCAATATATTAATTTAATGATTATTATCAATAAAATTATAGGATATCCATATCCTTTTTAAGGTCAGTTATTACTAGGGCTTAAGACTCAAATTAAACAGAATCAGTAAGGGGTTCATTCACAATCTCATCATTATTTATGATTTCTTATGTTTAAGTCTCCATAATAAAATATTTTTCCACCATGTAAATTTTATATTAAAATGTTTTCAAATAAATATTTTACTATTATCCAAAAATTTATTAGTATCATTTTCGTAAAGTATTTAATTTTTACCAAATTGTTTGAATGGAATCTATTTTTAGTTTTTAAATTGAGGTATTATTTGACTTATCTCACATTAATATATAAGGAATATTTTTTAATCAAATATTGTATGAAATTATTTTACCAAAATCATAATTCCTAAATTAATTCAAGATTCAATTATAATTTTATATGTTTTTTCATGAAATAAAATTTATTCCTTCATATATTCATTGGTTTTTTTAAAATAATCTACCTCATTATGGAAAGGTTATTTTACTCATGATTTATTTCTTGTGATATTTTAAAATATGTTTCCATTTGGGATGATATCCTTAGATGATACATAAGGTTTTTGCATATGAATAATGGATTACATCCTTATATATATATATATATATATTTGTTTTTTGTAATTGAAATAAATTTGTTTACTCTAATTTCATTTCCATGGGTTATTCTAGGAGAAATGATTATGAAACTCATTTATTTTATTGGGGTATAATATAAATAATGATTCATGATCTTGTGACACACATATGTTTGTTTTTAATTAGATAGTTGAACCCTATATATCCATATAATTCATTGGGTAAATATTGATATCTCATCATACAAAAAATGACATTAATGGGAAGTGAACCCATTTTAGGAAAGTGTAATATAAAATATTTTGTATTAAGAGTGAACCTTGATTAATTTGATGGATTGTGAGGTTAACATGTTCTATGAAGATATTATTGAAAAATGGATAAGAATACTATGGAAATGATCTTAATTTGGTATGTGTATCCCAGAATGCAATTACATATTCCAATGATATGTCTCATGGATCATATTATATGATTCCTTTATTATTCATATCTCATGGAATATCTGTATTTATTATAATAATCGAGATTTTGATTTATGCTATACAAGATGTAATTTTCAATTTTATGTTCGTGTCAATATGACGTTATTCCAATGTTATGAATATGTAATAATTCATATCTATCATGATTAACCTTTCTGAACTTATGAACACACCATATTATTATTCTTTTATCACCCTTGTTTGAATAATTTTTTTATGTAGGGATAGTCTAATAATGGATTATACATGATGAATTTTTGGGGGTTTATATATATTTTTAGGTATGAGTTTTTTATAATTCCATGATATGTAAAATTTTGTCCTTATTATGTTAATATATAGACATAAATGACCCTTTGGTATGATTGTGATGCCATAGTTCGTATTATTTTGTATATTTTTTGGGGTAGAATTGATGTAGTGTTTCTTTGGGTCAAAAAAAAAATTTAATTAAGATTTTTTAGGACAAGATCCCAAAGTGAGGGTTCTATCCTATTATAGTTGTTATCTAATGAGGGTTAGAAAACCATAAACAATATGATGTTTTCATGAAAAGTTACTTTAAGAGATATATATACCATCAGGGGTATCTTATGTATATAATGATATATTGGGATATATATATTTAACTGTTAGGTTTAACATAAGGTTTTATTTTAGAAATAATGTATTTACATTTTAACTAAATACATTAGGATTTTATTTATGAACAATAATGTTTATATGGTCATTGATTTAGACATAACTATGTGTTAATATATTTATGTCATAGAAAATGAATTGTATAAGATAACCATTGAGGTTATAAATTTTATATAATGTTGACTATTTTTTGGTTATTTTTAATGATTTATCTCACATTTCAAGTAATGCTATATTGATTATAACAAAATAATTTAAGATAAATGAAAACTCATAGGTATAAAAAATACCCATCAAGTTTTTCAAGATGATAATAATTAAACATAAAACTGAAGGAAAAAAGAGGTTCACCACTTACCACGAGCATACATGATGTCTTAGTTAGTATGAAATTTTTTTACACCATTTATCTACATAACATATATTCGTTATGATGATTTTGGGACATATGTTTAATTATATAAATAATAATTTTATTGAAAATTTATTTGGGGTTAAGTTATTAATTTTATTTTGGATGATTTTCACTATTTTGGGAACCCTACAAAATTATGAAAAATAGAATATTATGGAATTTCATTTTAGGAACAATGGTTGAATTAGACATTAGAGTAAATTATGATTTTATTGAGGATTTATGTTCATTTGGTGTTTTGATTAAAATGATTATCATATCATGGATATTATATTATTTGGGAAATTACATTTTCGAAATGAGACATTAAGTGTTATTGATGTTACATAGAGATGAATATTAATTATATCATGGAATATTATGTGATAAAATCCTACTTTTTTTGTTTGAAATCATAGTATTGATTATTTTTATGAATATTAAATATAATTATTTATTGACTGATCTACATTAAAAATTGGGTAATAATGTTGAATTTTGGAATTTAAAGTAGTTTTCCCCATATTATTTTTATTTATTTTTAGGAATCATCATATCATGTGGGAACCATATTAGTTTTATAATGCCTAAAGACACAAATAATATAATTTTTGTTCTTTCTTAGTTTATGATTTCTATTGATATTTTATTTTAGTGATTTAGGTATAAAGAATTCATCTTAAATAGTCATCATTGTGAGAAAAATATGACATTGTGGTGGAAAATGATTAATTTATGAAAACATGCTCATTAAGAAATTATATTTAATCATTTTCTTAGACTAGTAATTAATTTAATTACTTAACTACTTGATAAGGATTGCTATATTTTAATATTATATATTTACTTTTCATACTGAAAAATCAATGGCCTTTTAATCCATTGTAGGTTTATGAATTTGTGATGATTAAATTTATCATTATAATGTTTTATATCACTCTCCAATTGTCCTTGGGTGTTAGCTTTCACTTCCGTATTCCTGTTTTCACTTGAAACCAATATGTTCATACCTAAAAATATATTATGTGTTTCTATAGAGGAACATCATACTTTCCTTTTTTTCATTTTATGTGGAAGTCTTACATACCTGTTTTATGATGTGGGATTTCATTAGTTGTTTTTATAAAAGAAAAAACCTAGTTATCATGACCATGTTAAAATAATGAGGATGTAATTTATAAAATTAAGGGATGTGATGTAATATCCTGATATTTTAAAAATAATTTAATTAGCTTAAATGATACACAATGCAGATTTAAAATGATCATAGTAATATTATTATTTAAAACTGGCCATTAAAAATATATGCTAAATTGGTAGGTATGAATATGGATAATATATTTACAAAATAAATATAATTCACTTATTCATTATAAAATTCTTGAATAATTCTTCAAAAGTAATATCCAAATTTTTATTAAAGTAGTTTTATTAATTGAAATAATTTATAATAAAAAAATTATCTTTATTTATTTTAATTAATAAATATTTTAACTATTTAATAAAATTTATAGAAATAATATTTCATAAACTTGATTTTTGAATTCATCATTTAAAAATTGTCTTAAAATTATTTTTGAAACATTCTTAAAAAGATTAATTATTAATGAGTTATGAAAAATACATATTCTTATTGAATAATGTATTTTTACAGAAATTTAATTACAAATTAAAAATATTATTTCTGGATTAGTATTAAAATTTAACTATATAATTTTTATTTTATATAATTAATTTTTTTTAAATGGATTATATAATTGAATTCGGTATAAAAACATCATATATTTAAAAGGGAAATTTTTTGAAAAACCATTTTCCATTGCGATTTTCACATTTAATTTTAAACTATATGCTACCATTTTTTTGTGAGGAATTTTGATAAATAGATTCAATATTTGGAATAATTGAGTTTATATTTATTATGTAGGTCAATTTATTGTGTTAATATATATATTAATCATAATAATTTCTTTACAATGGTAATGGGTAATTTATTTAATTAATGGAAAAAAATAAAATGATAAGGACAATAAAAATACCTTAATAGTTACCTAATTATATTTTATTTATATATCTCATCCATAATCGTACAAATGTTAAATTTATGAATTTTTATGGACACATGGTTGATACTATGACTTTTATAACTTTTTATTTAATGAAAAGTCAACCATCTCCCTCACTTTTTTTTAAAAAAGTAAAAAAAATCAACACGATGTTATATAATGAAAATTCTCAAAAGTAAATTTCATTTTTATGTATAATGGATTTAAATTCTTCATGGAAATTTATTTTTTATTTTTTATGAATAAATAAGAAACATAAATTCTTACACAACACTAATGCACTTATTATTCAATTAATGAAAATACTAAAATATGTTATATTAAAATTATTATAATAACTATAATTTTAGATCAACCATGTAATAAAAAATATTTTAAAATGAGTATGATAGTATTTTCATATAATAAAAAATATTTTTTAAAATGTAGAGTTTTTCTGGATATCATTTAATTCAATGTAATGAATATCTCTAAAAATTTATATTATAGATATTTTATTGAAAATAATATCTTATTAAATGATATAAATATTAGTGAAATTTTAAATTAGTCTAGGATAATATTTTAAATATAATACAGGGTATATTTATGATTATTATGCATTTTATAATAATTATATTGACCACTAGTGTGTAAAAAATCATGTTGTAACAGTAATAGTTAAAGGGGAAAGCATGGGTTATAAAAAAAATAAGTGTTGAAATATAATTAAGACATGTGTATATTATATTAGATGACAATAATTAAACTAATTATAAACTTATATTTATAATATATATGTTTAGATTGATTATTAATTTAATATTAATTCTAATTATTTGAATATTTTATGAAATTCTAGGACTTCTCATCCCTTATCTATCAAAAGGGGCCCACTACATCTCATTACATCACACATAAAAACTAATTATTTTATTGAGAATCCAATTAATATAACCTTCATAGATTTCTTCACATAATTATAGAGGCTGTTTTTTAGGTTGAACAAGAACCATATAAGTCTTAAGGTGTTAATTAAAGGATGTTTTCAAAATAAGATGTATAATTTTTATCGACGTATTTTAGTTTTGATTAAACATTAACCTACTTCAAATATTATTAATCCATGATAAAATAGTAACCCTAGTATAATAAATATATTTATTTATTTTTATTTTTAAATAATAACTCATTGTAATCTACTATATCAATCAAATGATAGAATAATTCAGCATTCAGGAGTATGACATACCACCACCTCACGAATTGATTTAATTAGTTTTCTATCAAAGTCTCTCATGAATTGTTATAAAAATGGAATTAAGTGTTATATATGATATTGATGAAATATTTATCTTTATAAAATGATAATATATCTTTTATCTTATTACAGTTCAATGTAATAAAATATTATAACACCATTTGTGCATATGTTTGGACTACCACCTCCATTAAGTGATTCGATCCGTTTTTCATCACCAATTATCATTAATGATATATATAAGTACATTAAAAGAAGTAATATTATATATATGATGTTATTATATTTATATCCAAACAATATTTTATTGAAATGTTTTAATAATGGTCATTGAAAAGTGGAAACTTTACACATTTGTATGTGTGGCATATTGTCTCTATGATTTTAATGTAGTTAATATTTCATTTCTATGTTTTATTTTTAGATTTAAAAGTATAATTTATATATAAAATTATAATTATTTGATTAATATTTTTTGATTATGGAATAATTACCACATTGACCATATTCGTCCTCCCAAAATCATTTTTGACTTATTTTTCACATATGAGTAAAACACTCGACCTGAACATTAATGATTAAGTTATTCCTAAAACATGGTAAAATGTTATAAAAAATATATCATAAAAATTAAAGGGTTATTATGTATCCAAATAATTAAACTATATTTAATATTCATGATGTTAATGAATGTATGTGATAAATTTCACTCGATTACAAATACACCTAAAGAATAATTGTTCTTATTTTCCTAGGTGTATTTTTTCTTCAGGTGGATCATCATTCTGCATTTAAAATACATATTATCATGTTCCATTTAATTTCTCTTGAAATTGTTTTTATTGGAATATAATGAAAATTATTGAGTCATATAACACTTTTCATTTTCATTATGTTTGCTCGCTATAAGGACAAATTTATTTTCACGATTTTTCTCTTTATCTACATGTATAATAAGTGTATGTCGATCTGTAATAGTCATAACTGTGTTATTAAAATTAAAATTTAAAAAAATGTCATGTTAATATTTTAGGTAGTGATGAAATAATGAGATTTATTCCTATTTATTTAGGTAATATAATCCATAGATAAATAATTATCTCAATGATTCATATGCGCTTCACTACATGTCAATCAGATGGTGCACCTACTTCAACAATTCTATGAAAAAGATACTTGGAGATCTGATACTGCTATTCCCTGATATATTCTATATAGATGCATAATAATTATATATTCTTCCATGTTTTTGGTAATACATCATGATTTCACTAAATATAGTTCATATAATAAAACAATAGATTTATACCACATCATTAGAATGTTTTTTAGAGTATAAGAACTCTTCTTCATATAACCCCTTGGTTGTAGAATTGTGACTTCATGTTTTTAGAAGGTAAAATTTTTTATTATAAAATCTAAATGGCCTCTAAACCATCATATATGTTACATCCATTAAAGATATAGTCTTTCACAAATATAGATCATAGGGATAGTTTGGAGGCTGAATTTTCTTTATACAATTGTGGAAGATAACATTACTAGTACTTATATCAAGTAAAAAATATTTTAGAAATGATACTAATTATGTCATTTAATAATAAACTATTTTATAATTTCCCAAGAACCCTCACAGTTAAACATGGTATTTCTATTTTCTAGGACATTATAATGTCATGGATAGATATTTAACTTAGTGTGAACCCAATAAGGGGTGGTTAAGCTACTTGATGGTATTTAGGTAGGTGGTGATTTTGAAAATATGGGCTCAATAATCATTGATCTATAGAGATGACTCCCCAATCATGATATACTGACTAGGAATTTCTTGACACATGCCTCCATGATACCGAAAATTCACCAAGGGTTATTATCTTGATGTAATATGGTTATGTTAACCCATAAACATCATAAAACCTCCTCATTAAAAGTATGTTTCCAAATGTGGGTTAGTAAAACACATAGATATAATATTTTAATTCACAATCAAGTAGTAGAAGTTAATGTCTAAATAAAAATAAATTTTAGGTAATTTAATTTTTTAGGATTTTTTTCTTTTTTGTCCCTCTAAAAACATGTTATGATTATATGGATTTGAAATAATTAATTATCCATTCTTGATATAGCATTTATATATTATCAATATATTGAAATTAAATATTTTCAAATTTATTTATTTATTAATGTGATAGAGTTCTTGCGTCCAAAATATAAATAATGAATCGTACAAAAATTAATAAATAATAAATTTCCTAGTCATGAGCTGACAATATGTTCATTTATTACACAGATAGTAAATCATGGATTGACCTTGGGGGATAAAAACATGTAATATTCTTGAAATGATTCATAGTATTCTACATGAATACCTATGTATCAGCAGAGTTTGCATGATAATGGTTTCATATTGAACCATGAGCATGCATATTAAGATACTCCATTTATTATGTGAATTTATTACTCACATGATGGTGAGGGGAACAAAAGGATTTTTATGGGTATTTCATAAAGAAAAATGGACATAAATGTTATAAATAATAATAGTGGGAGGTATCACTCAGATAAGATCGAATTAATTTTATCATAAAATAATTACTAGTCAATGTGATAAATTAAATTTTAACAACAAACGCTTACACAATTCTTATTCATACTCATAAATTATCATAGATGAAACTTATACAAAAATCTTATCTCATTAAAATTCATTTATAATATTTCTATATTATTAACATATATAAGATTTCAATATATAATTAAATTATATTTTAATTAATTCACTTTCACCTTAATTACTATCAAAATTCATAGGGAGATACCCATCCTAATGAAGTCCATCTCAATTAATGAAATACCTAATAATCAAATAAATATTACAGTAAATAAATATAATTTTTAAATTAAATTAAATCTTTTATTAAATATGAAAACAAAAATATAATAATAAATAAACTAATTTTTTAATTCTTAAATTAATAATTTAATGTAATTTACCTCTATACATAATTTTTAGACTACTTGGAGAGTACTTATGATTTCCACATTTTGTCCTGGGATACATGTTTGGGGAATTTGTGTGTACATTGACTAGACAACATGTCGTGAACTAGGAAAATAGATGTTATGTGTCACTCTTTCCATATGTCTGTGAAATATATCAAATAATATGGAATGGTAATCTGTTAGGACTACAACACAAGTATGAACAATGAACAAATTTTTAATTCTCATGCCATTGATTTTCATAAATCGAAAAATGGTTTCATGTGTTTTTCCAATGTTGGAAATGATAAAATAAATTTTGTGCCCAAAAAATAAATTTCTTTTATATATTTAATGCTTGTGTTTATTAATCACATGTGATTTGAACATGTATAAGGACATCATGGATCATGTCCCTTTTACTACTAACTAGTGCAGACATCAATATATTAAGGCTATCTACACGCCATGTAACAAGAAAATACATCTTATAGACTAGCCTGATTTAGGCATGGTGTGTAGTAAATTCAGCATATATATTTACTATTTTGAATTCAATGTATCCACATCACATCCACATTTACTTCAATTGGGTATCGATCGTGTAGTAAAGCTACAAGCTGTGTAACCCAGTCTTATGGAAAAAATTGTTGGCACTTCCCCATAAAATATATGGTAATTATTTATCTATTATCAGAAAATTAATATCATTTTACATTAAATGAATATGATTAATATGTATAAAAATTTTATGTAAAATCATATTAATGAAAAAAATATGAAATGAATTATTCCACCTAGAATGTACATAAAGATCAATAATTAAATAAATAGTTATAAATTTTAAATGAGGCCACATTGATATAATTTTTAGGTTCAAGAGAAGTAGAAGATCCTTTTATGGGAGCTATATTATAATTTCCCTTATTATTTATTTTCCTAATACCTTGATAGAGGATCGTTCATATTAAATTTAAAATAAAATTATTTAGATCAGGAAGAAATGATTTTCCCATGATATGATCCTTTAGTTAATGATGATGTTGATCATATGAAAAACTTTTTTGGATTACATTTGTTTCACTATAATGAAGCATGTGTGCATTCCATCTAGCTGTGATCCACACATGATCTATCGATCTATAAGGAACTATAATTGATTTTTGGGTGCTAGCTAATAAATTCAATTACCTTGTGTTGTTCATATTGATCCCTCATCCTTTTATCTTAGAGGAATATCACTTTTATTTATCATTCACTTGAAGGTGATTGAAATTTGAATTCAAGAGATAAATGATTTATGAACAATTATTCTTAATATCATGATTAACACTATACAAAAGATATATCCATCTATTTATAATTCCATATTTTAGGATAAAACAATATTTAATTGGATTTCGGCCCATAATGGTTGTAATAATCTTCATTATACCCATTGAAATTATTACAAATATATTTTTATTACTTTGTGTTGAACATGATAACTTGGGAAATAAAAATATTATTTTAATAGATCCTAAATTGATGTTTTTAACCTCACATGGTCTGGGTCTGTTCAGTACCATTTAAAATTTATTGAAAACATGAATAAAAATAATAAATATTTTATTCATCATTAAAAAAATTTGATTCATAAAACGTGAATAAAATTATTCCACTCTCTTGAAAATAAAATGTATTCCATTAATTAAATTCAAATTTAAATTATTCAATATTAATGGAAACACTTATTGTGTGACCCTATATGATTTAATTTCATTATAATAAAGAAAGATGGTGTAATGTCCATGATTTATTCCTAATAACAATTAATGGAACTCAATATAATGAATATAATGTGAAAATTATGAAAATCAAATATGAATTCTCACAGTTGAATATATTCCCCTTTTTTAATATCTTATCATGAGGGTTGCACATCTGTTTCATCAATAAATGTGCTTGATATGTCTTTATTGACTATTTGAACTAACCATATATTTTCATCATGAAATGGAATTCAATGAGTGGATTATATTCTTGTCAACAATATAAGAATATAGTGTGGGGGTTCCAATCAATAAATATATCTGCCTGAGTCATTAATTGTTTAATGATGTTGTTAATGTATAAGTACCATTAAACATGGTTTAATTTAGAAATATCAAATTACAACAAAATTCAAGAAATTACTACTGATGGGTATGTTCTCATAAGCTATCTTATTGGATATTTCCTAGTGTGATCTTATTAACATGAATATTATTCTCTTTATGAGTACATTAACCTAATATTTATAACGACCCATACTTTAAATTCATTGAAATTACATTAATTTTATGGAATACTTAATACATAACAAAAATAGACACACAAGGAACGAAATAGTTTAGTGTCTTTGGAAACTCGGAATATAAAAATCTAATCATGTTGAAATATCTTCAACATCTCCCATAATGATCTTCCCCTTTTTGTTTCCTTACCTAAAACCTTTATTTATTTCCTAGGGAAAATAAAACATAAAAAGGGTGAGCTCAAATGCTCAGTAAGTGCAAACATAGAGAACATAAAACAATCAAAAAACATTTGAAAGCAAAAACATGAACATGAAATCTAACCATTAAAACCTTGAGAAAAGAAATAAATCATGGAAGTACGTAAGGAATATATCATAAGGGAACATCAATCATGATAAAATAGCATGGGAGTAAAATATGTAATTTTGGAAACCAATCAGCACATGTCATGATTTCCATAGTAACCATGGCATTGCTGCCAAGACCATCTTAGTGGACAAAGTCCCTTTCTGAATCGAGTTAACTCCTCGTTTCAGTCCTGTAACACTGAACTGGATAAACTTACCATTCCAGCCATGTCTATATCATGGGATATAAATCTTTACCCAATGCATTATAGGGAGATATAGGTCCCACCCATCTCATAATGAAATCATTTTTACTTGTGCCACAAAATAAACATACATCATTCATAATAACCCAATAAATAAAATGGGTTTCATAAACATCATCCCATGATCACACAATCCATATAAAATAAATGGATATCATTTCATAATAATAAAATTTAAACCGTGTAAATCATAGAGACATTAAACTTGAAACATACACATATGAAATAATGTCATCTTAGATGGAAAATGGTTTTGATAAAACATTTGAAATGAATTCTTGAGAAAAATATCTTTTCTTCTTCAAAATCATTTTCTTTTCACAAAATTCCATGCAATTTTAAAATAAAAGTATTTTTTTTAAAATAGTCATAAAATCTTGTAGAGTAAGCTTCATGAAAATGAGGCGTTATGAAACCGTAAAAATCCATTCACGCCGTATAAGTAAAAATAACATTCTTCTCATACTTTTGTTGGAAATGTCAAAAAGTACCTCGTATAGTAAACAAAAAAAGATTCCTTACATACCATGTAGTAAAAGTGAAAAATGGGTAAAAAAGAATTTAAACATACATGAATACATTTTTAGACAACATGGGCTTGGATGATAAAGATAACCCCAATAAATACTTACGAATAAACAATCTCAGATAAAAATGAGATTGATAAATCATCCCTTACCTTAGGTCTGATATGCTTCGTATGGATCCGAACCTCCTGTATAATGATTTAAATAATGTCATTTAATTATTACGTAATCATAATCATTGTTATTATATCATATATGTTTCACTTATGACTTTATATTACCCGTTCATTTGTAAATTCCATGTTAAAGCAGCATTTGGGTAAAATCATTTCATTTATCGTATGTGTTTCGACTTGGCGTTCTTGATATTATTACTTATATCCTGATTTACATAAATCCAGAATTTAAAACATGATTTATATATAATATATATTCATCATATACATATATATTATAGATCAATAAAAGGAATGAAATACACCGTTCATGGAGACGGTAGGCCGTACGTACGCATGAACGTTGTTTTTATTTCCTTATTGAATTGAATGAAACTAAATAGATTACATACATATATATATATATACATAAATACAGTAGCATTATTATTTCATATATTTCATTTTTATTCATTATATAAACTTTATAATCATTCATGTATGGTTAACATGGAGAATGAATCTCATCGCATTGTGGAAACGGTAATCCGTACGTACGCACGAGCGATGATATCGTTCCCATAATTATGGAATAGAATTGGAGTGGATGGTATAATGTATCAGAATTAGTATGATGTTATAATAACCATATATATTTATTCTTTACACCATTATACCAATCCATGTAAGGTGTTGGTGGAAAGACAGATTACACCACAGCGTGGAGACGGGATTCCGTACGTACGCATGTGCGGTGATTTTGTTTTTCGTAGGATGGATAGATGGTGAAATAGGGTTTTTTAATATTTATAATAACATGTTAGTATATGATGTATACTTATGTTATTACTTTATTATGAAACAAATAAAGAAGATGGATTAGGAGAAGAATGAAACATGAAGAAAATGGTAGAATCTATTACCTCTTTCTCGAAGTCCCTCCTTTAAAATTTATCATGGGGCACTAAAATTCGTCTTTAAATAAGATCAGGACCCCTAGGATTTTTCTAGGGAAGTGGAGAAGAGAATTTTTCAGTGTTTGGCCGAGATTGAAGGCTAAAAGTGGTGTGATGAAGAGAGGGAGGAGGTGCCCTTTTATAAGGCAGGAGAGGGGCACCTTTGGAATAACTAAAAATATTATTTTATTATAAAGTCATATTCGGTTTTTAATTCTCAAAATTGAGTTATTTAAAAGCTAAGGTGGGGATGGGTCGTAATCCTCTCATCCAATAGAATTTAGACAAGTTTATGTTTCTATTTTAACATTATCATTTAGATTTAACTTTAAGTTAAATAATTATTCTGTTACCATGTCTTATTGTTTTCTTACACTATAAGGTTAACAAAACATACTATAACAAGTCAAACGAACCCCAAGATGTTTATTATTAATATTTAGAACTTTATCTATGTTATTTGGCCTATCCTTATATTTTTAGGAATAAAATTACATTTAATAATATAATATTTGTTTTAAAAACTATTTTATGACAATTTTGACACTATTTGGTAATTAATATTTGTGAAAATCATAGCAGAATGATTACTTCTAAAAAATCTACCTAAATCAATAATAACATGTCATAGTAACCTATAAAAGTAATGGAAATCATTAAAAGTTTCAAATTACATTTATTTGGGTATTTATAACATCAATTATGTCAATATTTCATTAATAAGATAATTACTGTATCATCATTGTGTCATAAATAATTTAAAATATTTAATGTCTAAAAATTATAAATAAAACACCATTATGTAGGAAATATTTTTATCTTTCTAATTAATATTTATTTTTGAATTTATCCTATGTATAACCCTATATTAAAAATGATTTAGTTATTAAACTTTGATTTTAACTATTTTAAGCATTCTTTAAATAAATTAATAATAAATGTCCTAATCTAATCCAAGTGGGTCTAGATGGTCATATTTTATTCCTAATGTTTTTTTGGTCGAATTACACTTATCCAATAGAATTATGACATGTGTTAGGGTAATAATAATATCATTTTTACCCTTAATTACCCTATTTACTTTTAACCGTGGTAAAAAAAAGTAAAAAGTTACTATTCACCAAAAATTATTTTCATCCCATTGAACAACATTTTAGTCCTTGATATTTACCATGTCTCTCGGATTTTCAAAATTCAACTCACAGAAGCGGTAAAATTTTGTTTTATGTAAATTTAAAAATTCTCCTAGGAGGTGGGTAAAAGACGGTGAAAAGTTCAATAAAATTTTTATATATATAAAATTATTATAAAATGACTCCAATGACTTAAATTAAACTTATATAGGTATTATTTATCAATTTTGACCTAAAATAAATTTAAATAAAATAAATAATTATTTAAATAAAAAGTCGGTTTTTGAATACTAACCCAGTGTTTTCACTATTAATCAAAAATTAAATGTTTTCAGAAAAATACCAAAAATTCACCCTAGGATAATTTCGATATTCTGAATCCAAAAATGAAGTCCATTTTAAAATATAAAATTTATAAAATTTCATAAAGTGGGTATTACGATTCCTAACGGCTGGTTTATATAACATATCATTGTTTAGAGAAACTCGGTATTGCGTACAACACACGCTATCGTGGAAGGTCGTGATTGCATGTAATGCAAGCCAAGTAAGGGATGTGTGTTGTGGAAGCTCCTTTTGGTGTAGCATACAGTACAAGACATTAATGAAATTAAAAGGAATATTTTTCATAAAATCTCGGGGTGTTACAATATTATTTTTATATATGTCACATAATAGAATGTTAATTGGCCATATAACTATATTTATGAATATAATCATACCATATAAAGGTTATCAACATAATGGTGAAATTTTTTGACCTTATCGAGGTGATAAATGCGATAGTATATTATTACATCAAATATGTATATAACAATGAACAATGTTTAACAAGATGAGTTTGATATTCAAATAATTGAATATGAATATAATCAGTGTATGAAGTATTGTTCCCTGGACACCAACTCTAATAGAAAATATCATTGAACAGATAAGTAATGAATAATTAATGGAAGAGATGTTTATAATGAACATGAATATTAGAGATATATTAAGAGTCTATCTGATAAATTATATGGAATGAAAACTCATCCTAATGCAAGAAAATAAGGGATAATGATTTCAATAATCATTATAAAAATTTTAATCCATGGGATAAAATGAAATCCAATGCAATCAAAACTCTTAATTAAGCACCTGAAAATGATGCTGTGAGAGGTATAACTGTTACTCACTAAATAGTAAATCATTTATCATATGATTATTTTTATTCACATTTATATTTATAAAAAAAATTATATTAATATTTAATCATAAATTCATGTGGTGGATATTATATTTTCAATGAAAATAACTTGTGGTAAGATGATTTCAACATTTGGTATAAATTTTTGGTAAGATACATTGTATGTATCTAGTTTTTCTTCCTTTGTGGAACTCGATGTGATATCAGGAATGAATTTTTTATCCTTATATAGATCGTACATCAATTTTCAGGATAGGAACATAAAATTTCTTATGATAAATAACCCCATGATCAAATATAAATGAATGTATATGAGAGAATTGATTTGAAAGAAAATAAATAGTATGAGTCTTGTTATCCAATAAAGAGGGATACTCACCCAGATATTTTAAAGAGATAGATGTTTTTTAATTTCATTTATGTATTGTTTTGTATGATACAAAAATAAAATCTCATGATACATTCTACACTGGTGTTGCTTGTGGTATAAAAACACTATTCTTGGATTGTGTTATAGAGAATTTCTAGTTTGATTGATAGATTTCATTTCTTACAAGACTGAGTTTGAGTGAACAACTAAATATTATTATGATACCTTATCATCAAAAGATTATAATGGATGATATGAAAAATATTAACTAAATTATAAAAATATGTTTTAAAAATGAATATATAATTAAATAATTAGTGAAAAATTATTTATACATGAAAATAAAAGTATATTTTAAATTAAAGAAATTGTTTATCTGAAAGCTATGTAAATAAAAATAAGTGATTTTATAAAATAATAAAATCACTACTTTTGGATTTTATTAATTAAATATATATTAAATATATTCAATATAAGGTTTAAAATTCATCTTTTATATTTCTTATAAATGATAAAAGAAAAATTTTAATTTTTCATATTAAAGAAGTATTTTTAAGAAAAATTATTTTTATAACCTTTTGATGGTGTATCCATTATAAATCAGATTTTTAACAAAAATTTATATTATATATGACAAAATAAACTTCTTTTTTCGATGAAGGATATAATAAATTACACTTTTTTTTTAATTTTTCATGTTTTTTGATAGTTTCACGTTTTGATCAATAATAAAATATAACACAGTTTAATTTTAAAAAACTTTTTCCAATGAAATATTTGATATGGTATTGTTATATTATTTAATTTTTGTACAATATAAATAGATTATATTACTATAATTTAGTATAATTTATCTCATTATCATTAATTTTAATATGAATTTTGATGTAAAAACATTTCAGTCTTTTGCAATGTTTAACATTTAAAACTAATTTTCGCATTCCAACAACAAGAATAAATTTATATTATTCCCGAGACATATGTGTTTTGAATCATTAAAAATGGATTCCATATTTTGAATCAGTGGGTCCTAATTATCTAAAAATATTTCTTTTATTTTAGGGCATAATGAATAGTAACATCAATTTTTTTTTATTTATATGTTCGAAATGTAAATCATGTAATTAATGGGGAAAATAATATTATAAAATTAATCTAAAACATTTCCTAATATCATAAAATATGTGTGATGAAACCTAAATAATCCATGTCTTGAAATAATATCATTTTTTAGCCCCTTGGATGATATTAGGGAATTTGATCAATTTTATTTAACGAAAACTTAATGATCATTTACAGAAATTTTAATAATTAAATTTTTTTAATATAAGGATCTACAGAATATTAATTAGACTATAAATAATAATTTCAAAGATAGAATGGTTTTATTTATCTTGTTAATTTATTAAAAAAAGTATGTTATTTATAATTACTTTAATGGATTATAAAATAATGACGAGGTGTTTACTTAATTGATAAAATATAAATAAAATAATTATAATTATAATTATAATAACCATTAAAAGGCCAAAAAATTACCATATATTATTGGATGATTATATCATGGACATAGAAATCCAAGTGGCTAATTATGAACAATTTGGTTCCCTATGGTAAAAATTTTAACACTTATAATATTTTAATTAACGTGATGTCAAAGTAGTCACAATAATGTATTGATAAATACACAATTTTTAATATATGTTTTTTCAGAAGAAATATTTGACAATAAACTATACCATTTAATATATAATTTTTATCTTCCTTATGGAATTTTATTTTTAATTTTCACTCGTCAAATAAATGTATTAAATATTACACAAAATAAATGTATTAATTATTTTATTAATAGGGTTATAAAATTAATGCAATTGACAATATTAAAATGAATATATTTTTTGGGAATTAATATATCCAAAATAATTTCAAGATGAACTTAACCCAATAGGCATATAATAAAAAAATCTCCAATGATAATATCTTATCCGGATATTTTTTAAAATCCATGAAATAAATAGTGACAAAATTGACACTATTAAATTTTTTTCATAATAATGCTTTATTAAATTATTTAAAATTAATAATATAATTTAAAAAAAATTGAATATAATTATTTTGTTGTATAATATGTTGTAATTTGTTCATTTATGGTCTAATTAACCTCAAATAAATAAAAATTACACTATTTTAATGTTGAATTATGTGTTACCTTAGTTAAAATTAAACTAGAAAAACTATAGGATAATTAAGAAGATAATGATTAAATTCAAATGAAAAATTGTCTAAAATTATTTGATGGTGATATTAAATCCTTATACCATATCATGATGAAATATATATCATTTTTTTAGATTTTCGATAGTGTTCTACTGTATTATAAAACAATATTTTTGGAGATTCCAAAAGTTCCCCACACCTCAATTATAAAAGGCCACAACCTCCCTCAATTATTCACATCACCTTGATCATTAGATCTCAGAATTAGGCATACCATTTTCCTTATAAAATTACTTAGTCACATTATAGTGGTGATGGTATTCTCAAAATAAAAATTATAGTTCCTTAAGAGGATATCTAAAGGGATCCCGCCAAAGGAAAGGTAATCTACTCTACCGATTTTTTCAAACTTGTTTCTTCTTCTCTTCCTATTCATGTATTGATTCTAGAATAATGTAATAACTCTTTTCCCACTTATAATTCTTAGATTTTATTATTTTTATGTAACATCTATAGTACATCTTTTATTCCTCCTATAAATAACGAATGTACCACGCGTGCGTGTGTATAACCAACCGTCTCCACACCGTGGTGTAATATTTTTTTCATCAATAATTTATTTTGATGGGTGTAATGGTTGATATAATTGATATAAATAATAAATATGAAATTATATTTATTATTTATAACTAACTTACCATCTAATTCACCAACCCCTTTACCATTAAGAGAATGATATCATCCCTCATGCTTACATATGACCTACCATCTCCATGACATGATGAGATTCATATTCAATGATAACCATTTCAATAATGATTATAAAATTTTATATAATGAATAAATATAAAATATATGACATAATAATTCCAATTTATTTATATATATACATATATGTAATTTACCTTTTTCCATTATGTATGATAAGAAAATAAAAACAATGTTCTTGCATACGTACGGTTACCATCTCCATGAACAATGTAGTCCATTTCATATATCTATCAGTACTATATATTTACATAATAAATATATATTATATATAAATAATTTTTTAAATTTTTTATTTAATTAAAACAATATCTAAAAATATGATCAAGAATAACAAGTCAAAACACATATATTAAACAAACCAGTTATTACCAAAAACATTGCTTTAACATGGAATTGTTAATAGATGGGTAATTTAAAGTTATAAATGAATTATATATGATATTTTAAATACTATTATTATTAAAAATGTTAACAATTTGTTGCAAAACCCTACACAGGTGTTTCAGACACATTAATAGGAAATATGACCTATGTAATGGGATTTTTGTCTAACAATTAATTATGTGAGAGACATGCCTTATACACTACATTATTATAAATCACGGTGTATATATTTCCCATGAATGTATTTTTATGTTTCATAACAATAATATTATGATATTTTAATATCCTTAAAATTGTATTCCTTTCATGGGGCATACAAATCTATTTATTATTATGTAATGAGTATTTATTTTTCAATCTGTTCACTATTTAGGATTGTTTTTGTAAGTCTATATTGTGAATTATTTATCATACATGAATTTGTTTTATAAAAATGTTTTGAAAAATGTATTAAATTAACTCATATGTCTGTTTAATGTCAATTTTACTAATTTTATAATTTTTACTAAATGGATTGAATGGAATCATTTGTCATTTTATTAATGAGGAATATTTTCTGTGTTTTTCATCAATGTTATGAGAAGAATGTTATATTTATCTTAAACATTATTAAGTAATTTTAATTATTACATTGTTAATAATTTCCTTGAATCATCCCTTAAAATATTACAAGGTTATTTTCAATGAAAAAAATATATTTTTTAAATTTGGTGGAATTTAAATAAGAGAAAATGTTTTCAAAGGAGATGTCAAATTTTGATCAAAAATTGATATCAAGATATATAAATAATTTATATTCCTTCTATGATAACATTATTTTATTTTACATATGTTTTACTTGGGATATTCTTTAGTGATTCCATTATTTTTCTTTCATAGACTAGTTTATGTTTTTGTACGAATGGTTTTTATGAAACCCAAAACATATCATGGGTTATATTATGATTAAATAATTTATTTGAAATCCATTTAATTATACGGGTTCTAATAAAATGATTGATTTTTTTTATGCGGAGAAAATATTTATTGTTTTCATTATGTGAGTAGTGTAACCTTGATATCCCTCCAATGAATTTGGTAAATATGGATAACTCATGAGGTATATACCTTATCTCTAAACTTGATTTCATGGTCAAAATTTAATGTGGGAGCCTATTTATTGGTCCATAATTTTATGTGTGGACCTGCTTTTCATGTTTATATGTTTTTTAAAGGTCCTTATTTCATTTCATTATTTGAATGAGTGAACATTTAACTATTTATACATGTTCACAATGATACAATTTTATATTGATTTTATAATTATTTTATTAGGTTAATCATATAAGTTCATAGATTATATTCTTTATTTTCATATGATTCATGTTATATGAACTACTAATATTAATTCCATGAATCAAGCATTTGATCTGTTGATATGTATAATATGATACTCAAATGTTATTATCATGTTTTCATACACTTATTTTGTTCTTATGCTTACATATCTTCCATATTTATACTGACTGAGAATCTAATCCCCCCTTTCTTAATATTCTTTTCCCAATGATACGAAGTAAGGTAATAAGTCTAAAATGTCCAAAAGGGTCTATTTATGATGAAATAAGAGAGAGTATAAGTATATGTGTTATGAACCAATTGTTTATATTTAAATTCCATAAAGAGGAAAAATTAATACAATCTTTGGGAAGATTTTTGTGTATTGTAATATATATTCAGAAAAAGTGATGAAAAATATATGTACGCCATGCATTTTAATTTTTTATTGGTATTAGAGAGAATGTTTATTAAACCATTGTGATCTAGGATATGTAAATTTTTGTGAAATCCCTCGATATATATATAAGGATATATATAAACAAGTCTCTAAGGATAAGTATAACTATAGGTTACAATCCTAGAACATTGGTAACAGACATGAATAAACTAGGATTAAGCCAAATATGTCATTGATTTAAATAACATATGTAAATTCCCTTGGTTATGTGATTTTGATCTATGATAATTGATTATCATATATTTATTTCAAGTCTTACTCAACAACCCGAACTGAATAAAACATCGTTATAATTTAATGGTTTCGAAGAGGAAAGTATGAAAATTTTGAAAATTTATTTCCTAGGTTGAAATCACATTTAAAGAATCATGATGGTGGTATGAGTAATTTTTATATGTTGAATGATAAATATATTGTAAATGACATTTGAATGGTATGGGATGTTCTAGAATTATTTTTTATGTTAAACCTTAGAATATAATTTTTATTAAGCATGAAGAAAGAATAGACATGATTCATATTTTATGAATGGCTAAGGTGATGGATCCTAAGTAATGGTTTGATAATAAACATGGACGATTGAGGTGAATATATTTTGGAATTTATATATTCTCTTATAGAAATAATGAAATTTATAAGTTATTTTAGTATAAGTTTTTCATTAAGGAATGGAAAGGATATGTTGAATAGTTATAAAGATCAAGGAATGTTATTTATGTGTAAGGTGATATATTTGTACAAACACAATATTAAGGGTTATATAACCGTTAATATATCCAATATTTATGGATTATTATATTTAGACAATTATATGTTTAATTTGAATAAGTATATTGGATGATAATAGTTTCATTGAAACTAGTTAAAGATTTTCCGCCAATAGTGTTATTCTATCATGGATGAAGTATAAATCTTTGTGGGACTTTAGGAATATATCCAACATGATTTTTAATGAGGAATAATTCAAGTTTTAAATAAGGATATTTGGTAATTAATGTTATTACCTTGACTCAAGTGAATACATGAATAAAGTGTTTGCATGTTTGGAAAGTGACCAATAAGATACACACTATGATATATGGGGGATAAATGTTTTGGAAAACTAGTGAAAATATTTATAATGTATTGTATTTTTTTATTTTCTATAGGTATTTTAATGTTATACATTTTTGTAAAGTGAATTCGAAACATCAGATAATATTTTGTATATTAATGTGTTTTCTCGACATAGGTGATCTTGTGCATGTTTGGAAGCTTGTGCAAACATTTTTGTTCAGATAAAGATAGGAGAAATGACCTATCATTTTATTTATGGGTATCATGATCTACTAATCCATTATGAGTGATGTATTTGACATAATTTCATGGAATTATATTTAAATGGAAATTAAAAATGGGGCAAAAAAGGGTTAGATTGTGCGGAAATGAAGTAAGTATATCTTCTCATGAAAATTCATCAACTGTAGGAAAATGGACCGTGAAGTACAATGGATTCCTATTATCATCATTTTTTATGATATCAATTATCTCTTTCAAGAATCTTTAGTTTATGGTTTTTTGATTTTTAACTGTATCTGGATTACCTTCCTTATTGTGTTCAATGATCTTTATAAATATCTATTATTATTTACACTTTTCCTCTATGCCCAAATCTTAACCAATGTTCTCCAACATTGTAACCTAGTTATGAGTTAGTATTGGAAACTGTTATGTTTGTAACACTATTTTTAAATATAATGTTTCATTATGTGTTTTTATGATGTGGTTTTACATTAATTAATCATTAAATTCTTAATACTTTTCTAACCTAAATGATTTCTAAAGGGAGGAATTCTTTTTATAGGGGCAGAATATAACACCCTGATATTTTTATGAGAAAGATATTTTTCCATTTATTTGAAGTCTTGGGTAATATTCTACCTCAATATAATTTTACACTATACACTATAGCGGTTTAACTTGTCATATAAAAAGAACTATTCTTGGCTTTTGTTAGACACATGTTTGAGTTATTTTGATAAAATGAATTTCACACAAGACTGAGTTTATGAGAAAAATTATATGTTATTATGATTAATTATAACCAATAAATTATAATAGTGGGATGTAAAATTGTTATCTAAATAATTAGAATATTCTTTACACATGTATATATAATTATTTCATTGGTGATTAATTAATTATAAATGAAAATAAAACAACTATTAAAAAAGGAAATATTTTTTAGGAAAACCATTTCAATGAAAATAAGTGGGTTTATAAAAACATAAACTCACTCTTGACAGATTTTATTAATGAATTATATATGTAATATATTCAATATAATTTTTCAAAAATCATCTTATATTTTTTTAGAGTTGATATAATAAAAAATTAAACTAGAATAACTCAAGGATAATTAAAATTATATAGTTTAAATTGAAAAGAAAATCTGTATAACTTTTTTTGGAGGATGATATAAATCCTTATACCATATAATATTAAACAAATATAACATTTTGGAAAAATTACATTGGGGTTTTATTTTATTATAATATAATATTTTTTGAGATTCCTAAAGTGCCCTTCACCTCAATTATAAAAGGTAACCACCACACTCAATTATTCACATCCACATGATCATTAAATCTTAGAATTCGGATGGACCGTTACCTTATAAACATATCCAGTCACATTGTATTAGTGATGGTATTCTTAAAATAAAAACTATTCTTTCTTAAGAGGATATCTAGAGGGAGCCCGTCAAAGGAGATGTAATCTGCTCTACCGATTTTTTCAAACTTGTCTCTTCTTCTACTTCCTATTCATGTATTGATTCCAGTATAATGTAATAACTCTAGTTAAATATATATTCTAATATTTTATAATTTTTATGGATCATACATATTACATCTTTTATCCATCTGATAAATAATGAAATTACCACATGTGGGTATGTTTGACCTACTATCTCCACACTATAGTGTAATCCATTTTTCCGGAAAAATTTATTTTTATGGGTATAATGATCGATATAATTGATATAAATAATAAATATGAAATGTTATTTATTATTTATAATTAATTTACCAACTAATTTTCCACCCCCTTTACCATTAATAGATTTATATCATCCCTCGTGCGTACATTCGACATACCATCTCCATGACATGATTAAATTTATCTTTCATGATAACAACTTCAAAAATATAATAAAAATTTTTATAAACAATAAATTTTATTTATATTACATAATAATTCCAATTTAGTAATATATATATACATGTATGTAATTTATCTTTTTCTATTCAGTACGATAAGAAAATAAAAACTAATTTCTTGCGTACATACAGTTTCTATCTCCATGAACAGTGTAGTCCATTTCATATATCTATTTATAATATATATTTACATAATAAATATATATTATATATAAATAATTTTAAAAATTATTTAGGTAACTGAAACAATTTATAAAAATAGGGTCAAGAATATTATGTCAAAACACATACCTTAAACAAAGCAGTTATTACCAGAAACGTTTCATTAACTTGGAATTATTAATAAATAGGTAATTTAAAGTTATAAATAAATTATATACGATATCATAAATAATAATATGAGTATTTAAAATGTTAAAAAAAAATTGAACCCCTATATAGGTGTTTCAGACACAAACAGAGTGAATCTGACCAATGGTATGGGATTTTTATCTGACCTGAAATTATGTAAGAGACATGCCTTATACACTACTTTATTATTCATCATGGTGTATATATTTCACATGAATATTTTTTGTGATTCCTCCTAATAATATTTTTTATATTTTTATATATTTAAAATTTTATTTCATTCATGGGGTATATGATTCGATTTATTATTAGGTTATGAGTATTTATTTCACAATCTATTCAATATTTGGGAATGTTTTGTTTTAAGTCTATATTGTATAATATTTATCATACATGTATATGTTTTAGAAAAATGTTTTAAAATATGTTTTAAATATAATCTTTTGTATGTTTAAAGTCATTACTCATTTTTTAATTTTTACTAAATGGGATCAATGGAATCCTTTTTCGTTTTCAAAACAATGTATTTATTTGTGTTTTTCATGAATATTATGAGAATAATGTTTTCTTTATATTATACATTATGACCTGATTTTAATTATTTCATTATTCATGATTTCCTTATAGCATCCCTAAAAATCTTACAATTTTATTTTCAATGAATTTTTTTTATTTTTTAATATTCATGGAATTTATAGAAATGAAAATTTTTTGAAAGGAGAGATGAAATTGTCATCAACAATTTATTTCAAGATATTTCATAATATTATTTTCCATATATGATAACTTTATTTTATTTTACATATGTTTTATTTGGGATATTCTTCAGTGATTACATTATTATTCTTTGTTTGAATGGTTTATGTTTATTACTGAATTATTTTTATGCAACCCAACACATTTCATGGGTTATATTAGGATAAAATGATTTTTATGAAATCCATTTCATTATATGAGTTCTTATATAATGATTTATTTTTTTCTTATGTGGAGAAAATATTTATAATTTTTATTATTTTAGGGGTGGGACCTCTATATCCCTCCAATGCATTGGGTAAATATATATAACTTGTGAGGTATATATGTTATGTTTGAACCTGATTTCATGTTCACAATTCTATGTGGTAGCCTATTTTTTAGTCCATAATTTTATGTGTTGACCTAGTTTTCATGTCCATAAGTTTATAAAGGGGCCTTTTTAAATTTAATTATTTTTATGAGTGAACCTTCCACTATTTATACATGTTCACAAAGTTACAATTTCATATTGATTCTATAATTTCATTATTAGGCTAATCATAATATTTCATGGATTATATTTGTTATTTTCACATGATTCATGTCATATGAAATGCAAATATTTATTACATGATTCAGTCATAATATCTTTTGATATGTAGGATATGATACTCAAATGTTGTACTCAATTTTTAATACCCTTATTTTCTTTTTTCTTTTACATATCTTCCATATTAACCCTTACTGAGAATCTGATCCCATCCTTTCATAATATTTTTTTCCCATGATACAATAAAAGCTAATAAGTCTAATATGCCAAAAGGGGTCTTGTTATGAATATATAAGTAGGATTATAAGTAGATGTGTTATGAACCTGTTGTTTATATTGAAATTCTCAAATGGAAAAAAGCTAATACAGAATTTAGGAAGATTTTTGTGTATTGTAATATGTATTCTTTAAAAGTGATGGAAATTATATGTACGTAAGGATTTGTTCATTAGTGATGGTATTAGAGTGAAGGTTTATTCCACCTTTTCAATCTAGGATATGAAAACATTAATGAAATCCCAAGATATATTTCTAAGGATATTTATAATTAATTTTGTATGTATAAGTCTAACTATAGGTTACAATCTTATAATTTTTGTAAAAAACATGAATAACCTAGGATGAAACCAACTGTGTCATTCATTGGAATATCATATGTAAATTCCATTGGCTGCATGATCTGGATCTATTATAATTGTTTCCCACACCTTGATTTATAGTCTAAATAAATAGCCTGAACTAGATAAAACAGAATTATAATTTAATGGTTTATATGTGGAATGTATGTGAATTTTGAAAATTCATTACCAAGGATTAAATCACACTATAAGAATCATGATGGTGGTGTGAGTATTTTTTTTTCTGGTAATGATAAATATATTTTAAATGATATTTCAATCGTATAGGATTTTCTAGAATTATTTTTTATGTTAAACCTAAGAATATTATTTTGATTAATGTTGAAGAAACATAATACATGATTCATATTTTAGTAATGACTAACATGATGGGTCATAAGTAATGGTTTGATAATAAATTTCGACAATTGGATTGAATATATTTTGGAATTTATATATTCTATTATACAAATCATGAAATATATAAGTGCTTTTAGTACATGTTTTTCATTATGAAATGGAAAGAATATGTTGAATAGTTCTAAAGACATAGGAATTTATATTTATGTATAAGGTGATATATTTAGATAACCACATGATTAAGGGATAGGTAACTATTAATATATCAATTATTTAATGTTAATTATATTTGGACAGTGATATGTTGGATATGAATAAGTATATTATATGATACTATTTTCTTGGTAACTAGTTACAGATTTGTCCTTAGTAGGGTTATGCTATATTCGATGAAGTATAAATCTTTTTGGGACTTCATGAATGTATCCAATAGTCTTTGGAATAAGGAAACATGCGTGTTTTAAACAAGGATATATGGTAATAAAGGTTATTACAATGACTCAAGACAATACATGATGAAGGTGTTTGCATGTTTGGAATATGACCAATAAGAGATACATTATGATATATGGGGGATAAATGTTATGGAAAACTAGTGAAACTTTTTATAATTTTTATGATTTTTGGATTTTATAAGGATTTTAATGTTAACCTTTTATGGAATGTATATGTTAATCATTGGATAATATTTTTTATGTTAATTTATTATCTTGATATTGGTGATCTTATGCATATTTGGTAGCTTGTGATTGTATTTTTGTTCTTATTAAGATTGAAGGATTGACCTATCATTCTATATATATGGATCTAATGATCTAATAATGATTTAGGAGTGATGGATTTGACTTCATTTCCTGGAATAATATTTGAAATTGAAATTTATAAAGGAACAAAAAAGAGTGATATTGTGCTGAAATGAAGTAAGTATATCTTCTTATTAAAATTCATCAACCGTAAGAAATGGTATCATGATGTCAAAGGGTTTCCTATTATCATAATTTTTATGATATCAATGAACTATTTCAAGCTTCATTATTTGATGGGTTTGTGATTTTTAACATTGTTTAGAACAACTTATTAATTGTGATCAATGTTATTTGTAAATCTCTATGATTATTTACACTTTTCCTCTTGCCCAAGTCTTCACCAATGTTCTCCAACATAAAAACCTAGTTATGAGTTTTGATTGGTAGATGCTATGTTTTCTATTTTAAAATAATGTTTTATTATGTGTTTTTATGATTTGGATTTATATTTATGAAACAATAAATTATTAATACTTTTATAACCTAGATGAATTCTCAGGGAGTAATTCATTTTAAGGGGGTAGAATATAACACCCTGATATTATTATGAGAATGATTTTTTCATTTATTTTATGTCTTGGGTAATATTATACATCAATATAATATTACACTATATTAAATAGTGGATTAACTTTCAGTATACACAACAATATTCTTGGATTTTGTTAGACACATGTTTGAGTTCTATTGATAAAATGCATTTCAAGAAAGACTGACTTATGTGGAAAACTAGATATTATTATGATACATTATAACCTATAAATTATAATAGTGGATATGTTAATTATTATCTAGATTATTAAAATATTCTTTACACATGTATATATAATTGCTTCTTTGGTAATTAATTAATTATAAATGAAGATAAATCCATTTATAAATAGAAGAATTTTTTTGAAAAACCTTTTCAATGAAAATAAGTTAGTTTATAAAACAATACAATCAATATTAAAAAATATTAATAATGATTTATATATGTTATATATTCAACATAATTTTTGAAAATAATCTTATATATTTTTAGATATGATATAATAAAAAATAAAACTTTTGCGATAAAAGATTTATTTTTAAAAAAAATGCTATTTTCACACCTTTTGATTGCACAACCATTTTAAACATATTTTAGAAAATTTTTATATTCTATTTTAAAATATAAACTTTTTATCTTTATTCATAATACAAAAAAATTATGTAGATTAATATTTGATATTTTCCTAATAAGACTCATGTTTTGATAAATAGTAAAAATATTCACAAAATATCCATCAAGATAATTTATGTGGTTTAGTTATAGAGTTTAATGGTTTGTAAATATAAATATATTATATTTTTATCATTTAATATGATTTAGTCCATTATCATTAAATTTAAATTAAATTTCAATGTAAAATAATTTCAATATTTTGGAATGTTTTATCTTTTAAAACCAATTTTCCCATTCGGAAAATGGGATTACTATTAAATTAATTACTTCAACTAATGTGTTTCTAATTTATAAAAAATTATTCCATATTTGGAATCAGTCTTTACAAATTATTTAAATTTATTTCTTTTATTTTTTGTCATTAAGAATAGTACCTTCAATAATTTGTTATTAATAAGGTAACATCTTAAATCCGGTAATTAAAGGTGAAAATAATTTTATAAAATTAACCATATATTTGACCTCATATATTTGGAATAGTATTTTTCTATCGATACTATCATTTGGTATATATGGTATCCCTTTGAAACTAATAAGAGGAGATTGTTTCATTTAATATATCTTATTTCATGAAAACATAAAGAAGTCATACTAAATTTTTTATAAATACATTATTTTTAAAGTAAGGTAATAAAAAAGATAAATTTGACTATAAATAATCATTTAAAAAATATAATTTTATTATTTATCATGGTAATTTATTTGAAATTTTTAGGATATAAATAATTACCTTAAATACTTATTCAATAATAATGATACAAGAATTATTTAACACATTAATACAGAAAAATAAATTTAGTAGTTCATAATAATAATTAAAAACCACAGCACTTGACCAAATATTGTTTTTATGTATTTATAGATGATAATATTCCATGGGTATAATTATTGACCATTTGGATTCACATGGAAATGATTATTGCACTAATTATATTTTATTTAAAGTGATGTCAAAGTTATCAAATTCATGTTTTAATAAAGAAAAAAAATTTAATTAAGGTTTCTCAAGAAGATATACTCAACCATAAATATCCCTCTTAAATATATAACATTTATCTTATTATTGGTATTTTTTTAATTTTCCCCTAAAACATGTGAATAATAAATAATTTCACAAAACTAATGTAGTAATTATTTTATTAATGGAAATATTCAATTAATGTTGTCAAACATCGGTATATAAATATAATTTTTTATAATTAATATATCCAACTAATTTTAATGATTAGATAAATTCCTTAATGATATAATAAAATAATTTTTTGATGATATTATATTATCTTGATATTTTTAAAAATCAAATAAATGAATAGTGTAGAAATTGTAATCTTGATATTTTTTCAAAATAATGTTTTATTAAATTATTTAAAAAACATAATAATTTTTTTAAAATATAATATAATTATAATATGGTCTATAATGTTCTAAAATTTTCTTTATGGTCTAATTGACAACAAATTAATAAAAAACACACTACTATAATATTGAATAATTCGCTACCTTAGTTCAAATCAACACAGAATATATAAGGGTTATTTAAAATGATATGGTGTGAATTGAAAAGAAAACATGTCTAAAATTAATTCTAATATTATATTACAATTTAATATCATCTCATATCCAAAAAACATTTTTAGGATTCTAGATAGGTTTTAATTTTATTATAAAATAATATTTGTTGAGATTCCAAAAGTTCCAATCACCTCAGTTGTAAAAGGAAACCTTCTCGCTCACATATTCACTTTACCATGAGCATTAATGATCATAATTACACTAAAAAATTCATTTATAAACTTTAATAGTAAAATTATAGTTGATCTGGTCTTCTCAAAAGACTAACTATAGGTCCTTTATGAGGAGATCGAGAGGGAGCTCGTCAAAAAAGAGGTAATAACCTCTACCGATTTGCTCTAACTTGTTTTTTATTATACTTAATAATAGTATTTTTAATTCATTATCATATAATAAATCAATTGTCGCATATATTTTAATATGTTATTATTATTATTTAAAAACCATATTCCATATTTTACTCATCCTATGAAAAAAAGAACCACATTTGCGTGTGTACGACTTGCCATCTCCAGGCAGTGGTGTAATCTTTAATTCATTACTGCTTTATTTAGATTGGTATTATGATGGATTAAATAGTTATAAATAAAAAATAAATCATGATATTTTTTATTTTTATGCAATATACCCTCTAATTCCCCAAAACTTTTACCATTAATATAATGATATAATCGCTCGTGCGAATGTACGATCTACCGGCTCCATGACACGGTGAGATTAATCATCTATGCTAAACATATCAAAAATGATAATAAAAATGTATATAATTAATAAATATAAATTATATGAAATAATAATTTTAATGTAAATATATTCACACACATATATTTCATTTATCTTCTTCTATTCATTATGATAACAAAACCAAAACAACATTTACACATATGTAAGAATTACTAGCTCCATGAACAGTGTATTCCATCTCATATATATGTTATATATATTTATATATTAATTATATATGATATACAATTCATATTTTAAATTATTTAATTATATAAATAATGATCTATATAATATGATCAAAAATAACAAGTCAAAACATATAAGAGAAAAAAGTGGTTATTAATCGAATCATTACATTAAGTTTGTATTTTTAACATGTGGGTTATTTAAAGTCATAAATTAATCAAATATGATATCATAAATATTACTATTCTTATATAATAAGTTAATAAATTTTTTAAAACCCCAATACAGAAGTTTTAGACACGTACACAGGGAATCAGACCTAAGGTAATGGATTTTTCTCTTGCCATTGATTATGTGAGACACATGCCATATACAATACATGGTTTTGGTCAATAATATATATATATCGCATTAATGTATTATTATACGTCTTACCCATAATATTTTTTAATTTTTAAGCCTCATCTAAGGAAAAATGGCATTTCATAAGAATTAATTTGAATAATGAAAAATGTAACATAATCATGTAACTTTTATTAAAACAATTTTTATATTGGTTTATATAAGTGATATTTTAGACAATAAATAGTAATTAGAAATAAAATATTATTTCCTACATCATTTTATTTTATTTATAATTTTTATACGTCATATAAATAAGATTAAATAGGACATAATAATGATTATGTGGTTACTTTATTAATGAATGATTTAAAAAAAATTATATTATAAATATTAAAATAAATTTATTTTGAAACTTTTTCATCAATCCACGAATTTTATGGATTATTATGACTTTCTATCATTGAATTAATTAACTATTTTTTGAAATAATCATGTTGTTATGGATTTCGTTTAAAAAAATCTTGATGTGAATAGTAAAAAACATGACATAAATGAGCTTCTATAACACATACTATTTTATTAAATGACATAATAGTCCTAAAAATATAATATTAGGTAAAATAAATTATATAATAATTAAAACTTCATTAATTAACCACTTGATGATATATTTTTATTTTATTGTATCTATATTAACCATATAATATGCAAATACAAGAAGACATGGTAAGAGTCAATTTAGTTAACTAAGGGTTAAAGTAAAAAAGATAAGTTTAAATTTTTGACCTATACTTGTCTAAAACATATTTTATGTGATTTTTTCGACCAAATAGCTTGTTATCTTAGAAATAAATTTCTTTGGGGCCATTTCAAATTGAAAATTATTTGATAATAAAATAATATTTAAATACCTTCCTAAAGTGACTCTTCTTCCTCTTATAAATGGACATCACTTTTAACCCTTAGTCACACCTATAAGGCCCCTTTTATCGTCTAAAATATGCCCAAATAATCTCTCAATATCTCTTGATTACTCCTGGAAGCCTCATCTAGGGAATAATGCTAATCAAGAAAGCCTTTTAGCTTAAATATAAAAGAGTTACCTGATTGGAGTTAATATCTTCTCTCAAGATTCATTCATTTATTTTCCTTCTACAACCCACTAAAATATTTTTATTAAATTATTTTAAAAAAAAAGTATCTTAAATATACTAGGATGTTTTATAGTAAGGATGTAAACTACACTTACACACACATCCATCTAATGGATACGAACATACTGAATCTGTGTATGAAAAACTACTGCCACACGAAATTACGATTGTTCGATTTTCCCCTACCACCTCTAATGGTGGACATTATGATGGAACTTTATTTATATAAGATATATATTTTCTTTATATTATCTCTATTATAATATAATTTTTATTTAAAAACTTACCTTTATTATTTTCCTGATATGTAAATATGATAATTTCATTTGAGGAAGTGTGAACTATCGCCCACTCAAAGTGATATGACTCATTCATTCCATACATGGAACAAATAAAGGATATTGTTAACAAAATTATGAAAAATATATAGCATATGATGTTATACTAGAATTATAACATAATTATGTATCATTTGTTTTTCTTTTCTTTAAAAAGACAAATAAATGAAAGTAGTGTTCATCCATACGTAAGACTTACCATCTCCATGAACAGTTAATCTCATTTATTATCTCAAATTGTTAGGGACTATTATACATAAACATATAACAAGTATATATGATATTTAAATAATGAGTAATATTTTATATATAATGTAATTTTTATGACATGGACAATTGGGAATTATAAAAATATCATTTTCTACTCAAGTACCCAATATTGACAAAATGACTGATATTAACTTAAATAATTATGTAATTTTTATAATGTAGTAATAAGTGATATAAAATAATTAACAAACCTAAAAAAGGTTCTTATGCGAGTATAAATTAACTTAAGTTTATTATTTAGGAAGAAAAAGTAACATACGTGATGAGTCATACTCAATGTAATGTAATCTTTCACCCTTATTTTTAGACAAATACTTGTCCTTTGTTATGCCTTTCAATTTCAATTTTCAAATGATGGGATATGTTCTACTATATCATTATTTCTATCCATTTTATTTCTATGTGATGAGAGACATTTTTCTCTTTCATTAACACATTTTCTAAATTTCTAAGGGATGACATTAGGCACTCGAATTATCTTAAGGGAATGTCTAAACTCAATTTCCACTAATTGGGTTTTACCCATAATTCGTTGACTATATAATGCCATTATTATATGTGGAATCACATTTTGTTTACTTATGTTGAAATTTACACTTCTTTTTTGTTGATATACTATCACTATATATAATCACCCAATTGATAAATTCATACAACATTGATACAATCTATGTAAAGTACTCCATCTTAATCTCCTTTCATTGAGGCATACCTTGATATTGTGCACCTTTAATATCATATACTATGTATATAATACCATTTTGGAATTTTATATCATGTAATTATATATTCTTATGATATTTAATGTTTTTTATAGTATTCTTTATTTATTTTTATTCTAGTGTTTCTCAAATGTTGTACGAATCTTTCACTAAAAATCATTTTAAATGATTTAAACATTTATTTTCCTAAATAATTCTCATTCATGTCTATGTTTTTAAAATGGGTTTTAATGATTTATTTATATGTAAATTAACATTTTAGAATGACATTCCTTTAAAACATTCAATGTGGTATGTGTTACTTTGATTAAAAAATATAATTATTAAATGTTTTAGAAGGTTTTTGAGATGGATAGAATATTTCAGTATCTTGATTTGATTGGTTATTATTGATTAGTCAAATGTTGACAACATAAATCTTTAATGAGTTATGATTATGTTATGGTACATGGTCATTTGATAGGTGGTTATGTGATTAACCAAATATGGGTGGTTCCTTGATAACCATTGGGTGGGTGGGCCCGAGATAGATCTCCAATGCATTGGGTTACATGGCGGAGGTAAAAATTAATGTTTCTCCTAAGATATTTAGGAATTATACTGTTGTGGGTATTCCAAATAAGACTCTCAATGTAGTTGTGTTAGCTATAATGTATGTATGTTATCGATTCCTTATGTAACCTATATGATTTATGATTTTTTTCATGTTATTCATAAATCATCTGATTTCATGAGGTATGTTAAAGAGTTTATATTATACGAGTGAAAAGATTTTTTTCATTGATTTGAATGAATTTATGGACTAATGTTTTATTTCCTTATTTTATAACCCTTACTGAGCATTTTATCATAATCCAATTTTTTAGAAATTTTTTTCATAGATTATAAGGAAGTCTAAGTCAAAGGAAAAGTTCGTTAAGATTTATATCAAGAAAATAATTCTAGTTTTATTTATGGAGTATTATTGTTGTGAAAAAAATAGTAAGAGTAGAAGTGTCTACTTTGTAATATTTGTGATGTATTTTAATAATTATGGACTAATTCTCTAAAACTGTAATCCTGAAAAGATAATCAATGTGAATTCTTGATTAAACTCAAGATTAAGTAATGTTTTAAGGACGGGGACTTACAGTTGGTATCAGAGGTTGGTTTAGATAACATTAGAGGTTAGGATGTTATTTAATAATAAGTGAAATAACCATAATGGTTAGAATATTTTAAAGAGTCATAGTTATTTTAGGTAAATTGAATTATTTTAAGATAACATGAATATGTATATCTTAGTGTTTACCCTCCATATAAGATATTATAAGATTATTTTCAGATATACTCATATTAACCTATTTGGTTATAGAGTAAATGGATGGATTTAGTAGGCGGGAATGTAAAAATATATGTGAAAGAAACTATGATGATTTTCTGAATGAGAAACCTAATGAAAAGGTAACTGCAATGATAACATGTCCTGTTATTCTAAACCATCTATCTAGAGTCATGATTGACCACCTGAACCTTTGTTATTTTTCTAAGGCATCATATATGAGAGAAACAGATCCATATGGAAGTTCTGGTAATAATCATAAAGGTAAGTATATTTAGAATCTTCTGTGTTAAGGATGTTGAAATAAACACCTATGAAATTGCTTCAGAGGGATGGGAAGATAATTCAGATGTGGTAATGAAGGTCATAAAGCAACAAACTGCCATTGAAAAAGAAAGCATCCAATTGACTCTATGGAAGGGGAAAATTTTCATTCCAAAGGATCAATTGAATGTTTTAAATGTGGTGTGCATGGTCATTATACAAATAGATATCCTATATAGAGGGTTCAGGGATGGGATCATCATGATCGTACATATATATGTTTACCAACACCTAATTTCATTCCAATTGATGATGATGAAACTGAAAATGCCTATGAAAGGTATGGATTATTTCCAAGCTCATGTTTTGACATTATTGAAATCTTATGTAATTTTTTTGTTTGTAAGAATTAAATATGATATAATAATATGAAAAAACATGGATAAAAGGTCACCAAGAATGTTTGATGAATAATATGACTACATTTTAGTAATTGAAGAGTTATGTTGGATCTATGGATGATTATATGTTAAAACTTATAAATTATGGGGTTACTTTAGAAGACTTATAGTATTTGCGACCCTTGTTTTTTTTATATAAAAATGTTATTTGAGGATTAACTATATTTTCTTTTGTGGATATAGTTATAAATAACCATTAGGGTTTATATGATCCTTGAATTTGATGCAATTAAGGGTTATTAATTTATGGGATGAAGAATGTGAGTATTGAAATTACCATTGAGGTTAAAACATGCTATGGATATTTTTAGGGATTTTATCTCATTTTTTAATGTTATTAGAATTATAATATTATTTTTAAAATGAAAACACACAGACCGTGTGACAACCCATCGCATCGGACAATGCTATGAGAATCAAACCCACATCCAAATAGATACATGGATTTATCACCGACAACTAGACTACATGAGGTCACTAGATAGTATGACTAATTCTTTTTAGTTAAATGATTTTATGGATCAAGAATAAGTTAATTTTGGAAAAATATGTTTTATCAAAAGGATATCCTTATTATAGGAAAATGATTTGGTGATTAACTAATAATGGTTATTTTGGATGATGTTATCTCTTTTGGTAACACAATACACCTTAGGAGAATAGAATACTGTGGGATTTTATATTTGGAGTAATGTTTGTTATTTTATTTTGGAAGATACTATGTTTTTTATTATGGAATTATAGTGATTGTGGTTATTTATGGAAATGATTAACATATATTGGAGAATGTGTGATAATGTTAAATATTATTCAATATGAGACTTTAAGAGTAATCAATGTGATTTGGAGATAAATATTAAGATTTATCATTGAATACTATGCAATGAAATTATTATGGGTTTTGGGATTCAATATTAGTTTGGATTATTTTGGAGAAATTTAAGCGCAATTTGGTGTTTAATGGTCTTTGTTGAACTTGGGTTATTGTTTGTTGAATTTTAAAGATTAAGAGTAGTATCTCTTTTTATAAAAGATAATCATTTTGGGGGATTATCTAATTCCTAATAACCATTAGGGTTTTTTTAATGTATAATTATTGGGTAAATATGTAGTTCTCATTTTTTGTATTATTTGACCCTCTAGAAGTTGATTATATCACATCAGGTGAGACCATGTCATCATGAATACTCATCGGTTGGAGAAACGATGAGTTTTTTATTGAAATTTATTAATGGGTGAATTTCTACTTAAAAGGTTAGTATATTTTGTTATGTTCTAATTAAATATCATTAATAAATTCCTCAACATTATGCAAAGGAACATAAAATATTTTTGTCCCTTTACTTTTCATATTGGTGAATTTAAGACCATTTAACTCACCACATGTTTATGGTTTTTTGGATGTTAAAGTTCTCATGATCATGGTTTCTATCACTCTTCATCAGAAATTGACACATCATTTCTCTTCCATATCCATGTTATCCTACATGAAATCCTAGTATGTGTTTTCTCGGGTGACCTTTTTACATTTCATTCATTATTTTAATGTGATCGTTTTATTGAATCTTTTTTTGATGTGGGGATTTCAATGAAGTTTCCGTGCCAAATTTTAAAATTACAAGAACACAATTTCCAAAATGTGGGATAAATTAAAATAAAAGTTAACTTATAGTCTATATGCAATAATGAGTTTCTTTGAAATCATATGTTTCACAGAACATTGAGTTATACTGAAAATTAATACAATATTATTATTATTATTTTCAATGAAAGTTAACACATAGTCTTTATATTGGCGGGAATGAACATAAATAACTATATAATGATTGCACATGTTTTTTATATGTTTTTATATTTTTCCAATAAATTATATAAGATTAAAATAAGAATGATCCTGTTTTTATGCATTAAATACTCTCATGTTTTAAAGGACGTTTTACCATATTTTGAAGGAACCCCCTTTTTAAATATAGTTTTTGTCACATTTATAAGTTCTATTTGAAAAAAAAATTATTTATTTATAAGAGGGACATAAAAATTTACTTTGGATAAAATTTTGTAATATTTTTGATAAAGTTTATTTTTTTAATGAATAGTGAAAATACTATATTTTAATTCAAAAAATCCTTTTGGTTAAATATATTTATATAGTTAGATTTTTATATTAATTGGTTTGAAAGTATAATTGGATAATATTTTTTTTCCTTTAATCCATTTTTTTCATTGGAATTTATTTCACTTTTAAATTGGTCCTAAACACATGCCAATATTTTGATAGTTATTACTTTTTAAAAACCCACTTTTTGGTTATGAAAATGGTAATTAATTTTAAATTAATTTATGAAATTTATGTGTATTAAAATTTTGAAAATTTATTTCATATTTGGAATTATGAGTTCCATTTTGTGTAAACATGTACATTTTATTTTTAGGCATTATGAATTGTAACTTCATAAATTTGTTAATTTACCATGGTTAAAGGGTAAATCTAGTTAATAAGGTTATAAAGATAATATTATAATAATATTAAACTACCCTAACATGTGTCATAATAATATTGTATTATAAATGTCTGACCATGGGAATCCTTCGGTTGATTTGGGGACCCATACAGCCTCTTGGATGTGAAAATGATATTTTATAAAAATTATTTTGAAGTAAAGAGAAATTTTACATAAACATGTATATTTTTATTAGAAAAAATTTATATGATATTATATAAGTGATATTTTGGAATATAAATAGAATTTAAAAATATAAAACTATTTCCTACATCATCATATTTATTTTTTGTAATTTTTATACATCATATAAATAAATGTATTTATGACAAAATGATGATGTAGTGATTATATTATAAATGAATGATTTAAATAAATGAGATTATAAATTTTGAAATTAATTTATTTTGAAACTATTTTCCTTAATATCATTTTTGGGATTAGTATCACTTGTTATCTTTTAATTAATGATGTTTTTCGGAATAATCTAGTTGTTATGAATCTTTAAAAAAATCATCATTTGAATAGTATAAACATTTACATAAATGAAATTTTAAAACAAATAATATTTTATTCAAAGATATAAAAGTAAAAACACATAATATTCATCCAAATGAATTATATAATGTTGAAAATCTCATTAATTAACTACTTTTGGTTTGATTGGCATTTTATAATAAATATATTTACTATATAGTATAAATATACAAGAAGACATGGTAAGAGTCAAATTATTAATCAAAGGGTTCAATGTAAATGATAAGGTTAAATTTGTGACCTATACAGGTCTAAAACCTATTGGTTGAGTTCTTTTAGACCCAAAAGTATCTTATCACTGAAATAAATTTCTTTGGGACAAACATACTGTTTCTGTGTACGACGAACTATTGCCTCATGAATCGATGATTGTTTGATTTTCCCCTACCACATATCATAGTGGACATTATGATGGAATTATATTTATATATGAAAAATATTATATTTATATTATCTATATGATATTGTAATTTTTATTTACAAACACACCTTTATGCTTTTCATTATGTGTAAATATGATAATTTCATTTGAGGAAGTGCAGACAACCGCCCCAGCAAAGTGATATGACTAGTTCATTCCATACATGAAATTTATAAAGGATAGATTTAATGAACATATGTTACATATATATATCATATGATATTATATGAGAATTATTGTATACCTATGAATCATTTATTTTTCAATTCTTTTATATCACAAATAAATAAAAGTAACATTAATATGTACGTACAACTTATCGTCTCCATAAAAGGTGGATTTAATTTCATAACTCCAAATGTTATGGACTATTATAAATAAATATAAACTGTATATATATGATATTTAAATCATTAATACAATTCTAGAGAGAATTTACTTTTGACCACATGTAAAATTTGTAATTATAATAAGATCATTTTTGAATCAAGTACCCAATCTCGACAAAACAACTGATATTAACATATATAATTAAGTCATTTTTATTACATGGTAATAAGTGATATAAAATGATTAATAAAATATATATTTGTTCTTAATAAATTATAAATTAAATTATTTTTATTGTTCCGAAAGAACAAGGAACATATGTGACGAATTAGACTAGAGGTAAGAAAACCTTTCACCCTCCTCTTTTAGTCAAATACTTCTTTTATATTATTTATTTTAATTTAAATTTTTAAATTTGGGGATATGTTCTTATATATCCTTATTGATTTACATATTTTTTCCAATTGATTAGGGAACATTTTCTCTCTCATCAACCCTTTTTATAAATTTTTATGTTACGTCCTTAGGCTTCCAAATTTTGGTAAGGGAATTTCTAAACACAATATTCACTCTTTGGGTTTTATGCATACTTCATTGATTATATTATGATATGATTATGTGTAGCATCATAGTTTGTTTATTTATGTTTAAATTTCAATACCCTTTTGTGGATAAACTATTGCTACGCATAATCACCCCATTGATATATATTTCTTACATCACTGATACAATCTATGTAAAGGACTACATCTCAATATCATTTCATTGTGGAATATCTTGATATTGTTCACCATTAATATCCTATAAGGTTTATATACAACACTATTGACAATTTATATCTTGAATTTTTATATTCTCATGATATTTATTTTTTTTGTTTGATGTTATTATTTAATTATTTTCTTTTCATGTGTTTCTCAAGTGTTAAGAAACAATTTTAATAAAATTATTTTTTAAAAGTATTAAAGATTTATTTTACAAAATCATTCTCATTAATTTTTGTTTTTTTTAAATGGTTTTAATTATTTATTTATATAGACATTAATGTTTGAAAATGATATTCCTTTAAAAAATTGAAAGTGGTGTGGGCCACTTTGATTCAAAAATATCATTGTTAAATTTTTTAAATGGTTATGGAAATGGATTGAATATGTCCGTATCTTGAATATATTTCTTTTGAATGATGTGTGAAATGTTGATATCTTCAATTTTTTCTGTGTTCTGATTATATAATTTCACATGTAATGTTGATGGGTGGTTACATGATAAAACAAATATAGTTGGTTCTGCAATAATCCTAGGGTGGGTGGGCCCGATATAGCTCTCCAATGCATTGGGTAACGTGAACTAGGTAAAAGTAATGTTTCTCCTAAGGTGTTTAGGTAGTATACTATGATGGGTATTCCAAAAATAACTCCATAAGTAGTTGTGAATGATACAATGTAAGTATTTTATAGATGCCACAAGATTCCTTTATGATTTATGATTTTTGAATGTTATTCATAAATAATTCAATTTGATGTGGTATGTTAAAGAGATTATGTTATATGAGTGAAAAAATATATTTCATTTATTTGTATAAATTGATGGACTAATGTTTCATTTCATTATTTTGTAACCCTTAATAATATTTTTATGCTCATCCCATGTTTTTGAAATGTTTTTCATGGGTTGTAAGGAAGTGTAAGAGAAGGGATAAATTTAAGAACATTTATATCAAAAAATAATTCATTTTTCATTTAAGGAGTTTTATTATTGTGAAAAATTTGGCTAGATTATAATTGTATACTTTGTAATATTGGATATGTAATTTAAAAGTTATGGACTAATTTTATAAAACTATAAACCTGAAAAGATCCTCAATTTAAATTCATTATTTAACTCAAGATTATGTAATGTTTTAAGGATAGGGCCTTACAATTACAGAATATAAATAATTAAAAATTATTTACCATCAATTTTGAAATCATTAATTAAGTTATAAAAATGGAGGAAATACCCAAAAAATCCTTACAGACAAGATATGGACACTCAACATTAATAGTGATGTAACTATCCATAAATATTCCCATGATAACTTCATTGATATAATGATAAAATCATCTAGAGATTAAATGAATAAATTATTATAGTCCACAAAAAAAATATTATCATATATTCCAACATGAAGGAAGATAATGAATAGTGTCTGATGACTATCCTACATACCATTAGAAGGTATAAATTATATGAAAAATATCGAAAGTGTGAGTTATGGCTAGATAATATAATCTTTCAATCATGTAATTATAGGTGAGGGTGTAAATACATATTATTAAAAGAGATAGGTAAGTGAATAATGATATAGACCACACACTATAATAGATATATATAGTTTTATAGTATTGGATGGCTACTATAAATGATTTTTGGTAAATATAATAGGACTATAAAATACAATAACAATGTTGACATAGAAGGGAGTTTAGTTACATTTGATAGAGGAATGCAATGATTATTTTTAAAATTCTACGGGAATGTTATTCATTATACATATTGTTACATTTCCCAACTATGGAGAAATAATTTTAAAAACAATGATGCATCAATAGAGGGATTGGGATGTTTTATCATGACCAAATTCTTAGTGTTAGTACATTACTCGCATCAATTGATTGTAAATGTGTACAATTTTCCCATGAATGATTTATATATTACTATGGTGAAATTTTCATTGATGACATGGATTCATTATCTATATGGTGAAATGTGGGAAATATATATTGACCATAAGAACATAAAGTGATTATTCTAATATAAGGTGTTAAACATATGTGAAAAAGATGGTAGGAATTGGTTAAAGATAATGACAAAAAAATAAATGACCACCATGGGAATTAAAACAAGGTAGGTGAGGCATAAATTAGGAAGTTACAAAAAAACTTATCCCTGATGAGGATTGAAAGAGACCCAATTCTCCTAAATTTGTTTACTATTGATATAGAAATCATAAGTTAAGGGGATAAATACAATATTTCCCATATATATTCTAAACAAACCATCTATTTGATGGTCATAGAGGTCCATTGTGAGGACATGAAACTATAAAATAATTTATAAAGTATTTCAGAGTTAAACTACGTAAATGATGAAATTATAAGATTTGGAAAATCCATATTTTTTGCATCGACACCAAAATTGATGTAAGAATTATTACCTGATGCATATATCTCATTAATAATTATCCATCATAGGATCATAATGATGTATAGAGATTTAATAGAGAATTTATGGTGGTAAAATATTATGTGGGAGATTGATGAGTATATATCGCTATTCTTATTGTTTTAATAAGTTTTGTTTTACTGAAAACAATATAACGGGAATATGAGTACATTACCCACACCAGTATGTAAAATATATAACTCCCCCATGGATTTCATTAGTGTTATTTTGAATACATTCAAATGTCATAATTTAGTTGGTGATGTGGTTGATCAATATTCTAAGTCCACACATTTCTTTTTTATTTTATAATATTTGTCACTTGATAAAATTTACAGGATAGATTAAATCAGAGTAATAAGTATTTATATAGTTACACTTTCCATTATATCTAATTGAGATCCTAGGTTTAGAATGATGTTATAGGAGTTATTTCAATATTTTTTTGATATATAGATTAGATTCAATAATTTATATCCTCCCAAAATTGATGGTCAATCTGAAAGGAATAATAAAACACTATAGGATTTGTTGAGATCATATTCAATTGATTATAATGAAACTTCATATCCCCAAATTCTCCAATTATATATTTCATATAATAGTTGTTTTCATTATTTTGTTAAAATAGAAAAATATGAAGCTATATATAGGAAAATCAGTAGAAATAAAACAACTCTATGTTTGAGTGTTGTGAGATTTTTAATATGTAAATGTTGATACATAGATATATTGGACCTTTTGAATTCATTGATCATGTGACGATTATAACTTATCTTATTGAACTTACATGGAACCTATCTATGAAGGATGAGTTCCACACAACACATTTTTAAATTAAATACCTAAACATTCTAATTTTTATAACACAGTTGTTGTACTATGGGAAAAATGTCTATTTTACATGGACCATAGAGTCAAAATCATGGATAACATAGATAAATTATTACTAAAAAACCACTCACTATGTAAAATTTCTATAGAAATTCCTCATGATTAATGAAATGATGTGGAAAAAAAAGATTTAATGAGCTAGAAAAACAATCATTTTTCATAATAGTTAAAATTTTCAACAGGTGCATTTTTAAGGGGTTTGAATTTAATACAACATGATTTAACTATTTATTTGAATTTAAATAAAATATTTTTTCTGAATATATTATTTCACATTCAATACCAAACTAAAATGGTGTGAAACATTTTATTGAAATAATATATTACAAAAAAAAGACGAAAATAGTTGAATTATCCAAATAAAATATGAATCGTCATTAATATTAATATAGTGGGAAAAAAACCAATATTACATAAAAATATTACAAAAATATAATATGCAACCTCATGGATTTACATGAAGATTATAATCCCAATTATGAATCTTGGTAGAATTATTAATTTTTGGAATAAAAAATAATTATTAATAGATAAGTAAATTAATAATACAAAATAATTTAGTAAATTATGAAAGTATATATATATATATGAAAGAAAAATGATTAATTTATATATTGTGTTTGGAAATATCTATTAGGTCAGAATAGTTATAGAAGATAGATTAGAGGGGGTGACTAGTATTTTCTTAAAAGTATCAAATTTTTTTAAAAGAATAAATAATTTATACTGATAGAGAGCACATGTAATTTTATTATTATTCACTCTGATTTTTGTTTACTCTCTAGAAATGATAACTGATGGAGTATAGAACACAATAAGAAAGAGATAAAGACATCTAAATTTAGTGAAACATAACCATATACTTTTACAATAGGATGAATCACATCAAAATGAATTCTAGGGAGCTTCCTCAAATTAGACAACATAGTATTCTATGGGAGTTGACAGAAACCAATAGTTTTCTACAAGGTGACCCCCTATCCTACATTTACTAGTATCTTGTTATCTAATAATAATAAAATGAATACATTTAATAGTTTCTATGATTTATTTCATAAATTATTTAAGGAATACCTCCACCATAGAGAATTATTGATTAAATATTACAAATGATGGGATAAAAAATATTGTTGGTAATGAAAATTGTGAAGTATTCCCTATTGAATGATGAATACAATATACTGTGTATATTATAGAAAATTTATAGAGAAACTCTTCATGGTTTTATGATGTCAATGAATGTTTTTCCTTCCATGATACTTTTCCATAAATGATGTAAAAGTTTGTCCATAGAATCATATGGCGGTCCCCATAGCATGGGCTATTTATATGTATTCAGGTATCATTGTTGGTAATTGTATATTATTTCATGCATACTTTGAGTCCTATTAATATGAAACTATATCTTCTTCACCCTCAAATAAACCATTAGGACAATTCAAAATAATAAAAATAGTGTCATTTAATTTTATGAGAGATTAAATAGATTCCAAAAAATATCAAAATAATTCAAAAAAAATTCATATATCATTTGAAACAAATCATATTATTCATATATATAAAATAAATCATTCCAACTTATTCTATAAAAATAAGTAAAATATTTCCAAGAATATCAGATCAAAATTAACTATAATAAAAATTATAGAATGTATTGTGTATTAATTAATAAAAAATATTAATATATTAATCACTAATATACTAAATTGATGAACACTTTGAAAAAAAATTAAAAAATAATCAATCACTTAAAAATAATTGATACAGTGAACATGATAAATAACATATAATTACATATCAAGTAGAATATATTATTTAAATTTATATGAACCTTATGATTAAAATAAAATATTATTTAATACATGTTTAAAATATGTAAAATTAATTTTTTTTAGTATAATAATTTTTAAAATATTATTTTATAATATATAAAATTATACAAAATTATAACAAAAAACCCAGTAATAAAATATTTGAAATATATCAAATATATAGTATGAATTTTTTTCAATTAAATAATTTAGATTTTAGAATGATATTAGAAAAATATAGAACCAAGAATCCAAATTATTTATAAATGGTTATCTCATATAGATGATTGAGAAAATTATTTAGAGGTAGCATATTTTTTAAACTGGTGGTAAATGATTTTTACATGGTAATAACAAGATTTTCCTACCACTGTGTGGGATATAGGGATACCACTACCCATTTGTATGTCACTTCCTTCGAGTGAGAAATATGGGAATTGTTTGTATCCCATTAAAATAGATATACCACTTCAATTGAATATAGAAGGACTGATACCATAAAAACAGGCATTAGATTCCAAATGAAGGTTATACTACATTTATACAATCTTCTATTATCTTGCTGACATTACAGGAAGTGAGCCTTTGTCAGGAACCAAGCCATAAATTCCCTCAAACCCAATAACCAGACCAATATATGACATGGTCCGAAGGGTGTTCCAAATACCCATGGGATGGTTATTTTTTCTGGGTATCAACAATATACATTGTGAATTATTTTACCCACTTATAAAATCATAATAAGAAAATTTAAATATACATCAAAAATATAGTTAATGAAACACAAATAATGGATATTAAAAAAATAGTTTTAGAACATTGATATAAAAAACCAAATGTGATAAAATAGAATTTAAACAACCCTATTATCCCTAAAATATCCATGCAAGAAGTGGGTCATCACCCTAAAGACCCCCCAACAAAACACATGCACGAAGTGGTACCCAAGAGGTCGGATGCACCATCTCCATGATACATCATTCCATTACTCAAGTCAAACATTACAAGTTCTATATAAACACAATGGTGTATACAAGGTGTGATCCAAATCCCAGTTTCATAACACCCAACAATGAGATTTCATGTGAAAACATCATAATACAAATTAATATGAATATTTTATAAACAATTAATATAGAATTTTTTAATGAAAAAAATTTAACAAAAAACCTATTTTTCAATTGAACAAAACTATAATGTTCACCATATTTTGATAGTAAGTAAAATATCAATATAGAGAACTATGTCACAGGATATCCTTTGAGGCTTTGTCTCTATGCGGACACTAAATACCTTTTATCTCGATGAAACATGGTATAAAAATTAGAATCCACAAAGTCATCATGACTAAGCCGCTAAATAGGAATTCATAAAATTTCAAGTGGTATCCAATCATAATCATAATTTTGGGAGTGTTATAATCATAAATCCTTCATGATTAATTCAAGAAATTCCACTTCTAAGTCAAATAAAAAACTAGAACTAGTCTTTCCACCTATATACATATAATTCCTTTCATGCTCAAATTTGTAACACCCCGAGATTTTATGAAAAATATTCCTTTAATTTCATTAATGTCTTGTGTTGTATTCTACACCAAGATTACCTTGCGCTATACGCAACACCGTATTAGCTTGCAGTATACGCAACACTATTCTTGGACCGTGTTACACACAATTTTGATAATAGTTATTCTATGCAACATTGAGTATATATATATATATATATTAAATGTATAAATGAAATATGGTTGGATTCTGTTATACGAAAAAATGAAGGATTCTTTCACAACACGCAACCCTGACTTGGCTTGCATTACACGTAATCACGACCTTCCTCGATAGCGTGTGTTGTACGCAATACCGGGTTTTAATAAACAATGTTATATTATTATAATATTGTCATAAACTGGCCGTTATGAATAGTATTAACTAAATTTTGAATTTTATAATATTATTATTCATCTTACACATTTCTAGAACATGGTATAAGAACAAAATAAATTTTTCGGGTAAAATAAGTATTTTTCAAAAAATGCAGTTTTACCGCCTTTTGATGGCGCACCCACTTTAAATATAGTTTTTGACATGTTTATATGTTCAATTTGACAAAATAATATTCTTCTTTTGAATCAGGATGTAAAAATTTACATTAGATAATGTTTTGATATTTTTCCGACAACTTTCATATTTTAATGAATAGTAAAAACACGCTATATTTTAATTAAAAACAACTTTTTTCATCGTAATATATTCTGTGGTTAAATTATAATATTGAATGGTTTTAAAGTATATTTAGAATATATTTTTACCACTTAATATAATGTTGTTCATTGGACACAATTTTACAATTAAACCGAACATAAACAAGTGTCAATCTTTTGATAGTTATTATCTCTTAAAAACACGCTTTTTGTTTTGACAGCGGAAATTAATTTTAAATTAATTTCTGCCACTTCTGTGTTTTGAATTTAGAAAAATGGATTCCATATTTGGAATCAGGATGTTCAAATTGTGTAAATAGGTAACTATTATTTTTAGACATTTTGAATAATTACTGCGGTAAATATTTTATTTACCATGGTTAAGGGTAAATCCGGTAAATAAGGGTTAAAAAATAATATTATAATAATATTAAATTACCTTAAAACGTGTCTTAACCCCATTGGTTGATACATGGTCGACCATGGGCACCTTTGGGTCGATTTTTGGACCCCATTGATCCACTTGTAAGTGATAATGACACTTTATTTTAATTAAGTTAAAATGAATACAAAAATGACACAAGCATATATCTTTTAGCAAAACAATTGTTACATAGGATTATATATGTTGGATTTTAGATTATAAATATTAATTAGAAAGCTAAAACGATTTCCTACATGATGGTATTTTACTTGTAATTTTTAGACATAAAATAATTTAATTTATTTATGACACAACGATGATGCAGTAATTATCTTATTAATGAAATATTGACATAATTGATGTTATAAACACCAAAATAAATGTAATTTGAGGTTTTTTATGAATTACACTAATTTTATAGGTTACTATGATATATTAATGTTGATTTAATCAACTTTGTTCGAACATTTAATTCTGTTATGACTTTCACAAAAATCATATATCAAATAGTGTCAAAATTGACACAAAATAGTTTTTAAATCAAATATTATATTATTAATTGTTATTTTATTCCTAAAAATCTAAGGTTCGGCCAAATGACTTAGATAAGGATATATATATTAATAATAAACAATTTGGGGTTCGTTTGGCATGTTATAGTAAGTTTATTAACCATATAGTGAAAGAAAACAAAAGACCCGGTAAAAGTTAAATTATTTAACTTGGAGTTAAATCTAATTGATAAGGTTAAAATAATATCCTAAACTTGTCTAAATTCTATTGGTTGATAGGATTTCGACCCATCCCCACCTTAGCTTCTAAATAAGACCCTTTGGAACCATTATAAACCGATTTTGACTTTAATATAAAATAATATTTTGAGATATTCCTAAGGTGCCCCTCTCCTCCCTTATAAAAGGACACCTCCTCCCCCTCCTCCTCACACCAATTTGAGCACTCAAGCTCGGCCAACCCCTGCCAAAATCTCTTCTCCACTTCCCTATAAACATCCTAGAGGTTCTGGTCTTCCTCAAAGACCAATTTTAGTGCCCTAAGAGGAGGTCTCAAAGAGGCACTTCAAAGAAGAGGAGCTTCGGACACGTACAAAGCAAATCGGACCTAAGGTAAGGGAAATATCACAATCTCATTTTTATCCGAGATTGTTTATTCGTAAGTATTTACTGGGGTGTATTTTATCATCCACATCCATGTTTACTCAATATGTAATATTATTTCCATCCACCTAAAATTGTTTAAATCCATTTTTACCCTTCGGTGAGTTTTTAGTAATACGTATGAAAGGAATCTTTTGTCGTTTTTCGTACGAGGTACTTTTTGACTTTTCCGACAAAAGTACGAAGAATGTTTTTTTTTAACTTATACGGCACGAACGGATTTTTACGGTTTTATAAAGCCTTACTTTCATGAACCTTCCTCCAAAATATTTCATGAATATTTTCAATAAAATCTTTTTCTTTTAAAATTTCATGATGTTTTGTGAAAAGAAATTGATTTTAAAGAAGAAAGGATATTTTCCTCAAGAATTCATTTCAAGTTTTTTTTTAAACTATTTTTCCATCTAAGATGACATTATTTGATATGTATGTTTCAAGTAAAATGTCTCTATGATTTAAATGGTTTCAGTTTTCTTATGATGAAATGATATCAATTGTTTATGGATTATGATGGCATGATGTTTAAGAATCCCATTTTATTACATGGGTTATGAAATGATGTATGATTTATGATTTTGTGGCACACATAAGAATGGTATCATTATGAGATGGGTGGGACCTATATCTCCCTCCAATGCATTGGGTAAAGATTTTATATCTCATGAGATAGACATGGCTGAAATGGTAGGTTATACCGGTTCAGTGAAACAGGACTGAAACGAGGGTTACTCGATTCAGAAAGGGACTTTGTCCACTAAGATAGTCTTGGCAATGAGTCATGACTAACAAGAAATGATTTTCTATGATTATGTGTGCATGCCACAAAGTTTCAAGTTTCATGTTATGATTATGGGGATCTCATTTTCACTTCTATGATTTATCCCATGTTATGATATTATGAGCTCTTTTGCAGGTTAAGATTTCCAAAAGCTATGTTCTTATGTATATTATGTGATTGATATTTCTTTTGTTTACTCTTACTGAGCATTTGAGCTCACCCTTTTATGTTTTCTTTTCATCAGGATATAAAGAAAGGTTTTTAGGTAAAAAAAAGGGAAGATCTTTATGGGAGATATTGAAGATCTTTCACCACGATTAGAAGATTACGTTCCGAGTTTCCAAAGACACTAAACTATTACGATCCTTGTGTGTGTGTTTTTGTTATGTACTAAGTATTCTGCAAAAGTAATGTAATGTCCATGTACGTCAAGCTACGGGTCTCTACAGTTGGTATCAGAGGAAAGGTTTAGTCAACCTTTGGAAACTAGGATGCGAAAACGTTAGTGAGATCCCTAGAGATATTTCTAAGGTATGTCTAGGGATGTCTCTAAGGTTAAGTATACGTATAGGTTATAGTCCTAGAATTGCGCTAACGATCTTAGAATTTAACCTAAGATGTTAGATATTGAGGGTACTACCCCTTTAATATGTTGTTTTCCCTAGCATGATTTTTGCCTCTCAAACTATTCTTTTGGGGTTTTAGATGATGGCTGGAACCCGAAGGAACCGGGTTAATGCGGAATGTGATGGGCAATGCAATAATTGTCCCCCTGAGCAACCAAACGATATGGGTGCCGGAATGCAAATTCTTGTAGCCATGCTCACACAACTTTCTCAAGCTATGAATCATGCAGGACTTCCAAACGAGCAAAGGAAGGAGCAACATTCTGTTGAATCCTTCATGAGGCAGCGTCCACCTTCTTTCAGTGGGTCTACTGATCCATTAGTTGTTGAACAATGGATTTGTACTACTGAAAAGATATTTTCAGTTCATCAATGTTCTGAACATGATAAAGTCATCCTAGCAGTGTATCGTTTGGAAGGAGATGCTGATCAATGGTGGAATCTTATTAAGAATATGAGGCAAAGGGATGAAATTGAGTCCATGGAATGGGACGAGTTCAAGAACATGTTTTTCAGTAAGTACTTCCCTCGTATTCTTCGAACAAAGATGGAGAAAGAGTTTCTTGAACTGAAGCAAAGGGACGATGAATCTGTTGGTACCTATGAAGCAAATTTTACAAGACTTGTAAGGTATGCATCTGGCATTATCATCCAACCTGAAAGTAAAGTTGATCGATTTTTCAGTGGCTTAAAACCAAGTCTTCGAAGGGCATTAGCTATAAGAGACTTCAGTAGCTATGAAGAAATTGTGCGTTGTGCTATCAAGGTAGAAATGGAAGTTGGTGTTACATATCAATCTCATGGTTTTGACAAGAAACGAAAGATGGAGGTCAAGGAGAAATCTCAGAATAATGGTGAAAAGAAGATGAATGTTTCCTTATGCACAAAGTGTGGAAAGAAGCATGGTGGAGATTGTCTTAAAGGGACTAGATAATTTTTTAAGTGTGGAAAAGAAGGTCATCGAGCAGCTGAGTGTCGAAGTAATGGAAAAAGGGTTTCTAATGATGTGAATAAATCAAACACTGTAGAGAACGCACCGCCAACACTTCAATGCTTCAAGTGCAAGGAAATGGGGCATTATGCTAATAATTGCCCTAATCCAAGGGTTAGTGATGATCAACATGAGCAACCACTGAAGGCAAAGGACAAAGGGAAATCACATGCGATCACTATTGGAAATGTTGAATATGACAACGATGTGGTGGAATGATTAAGTGTTTATGTAATGGGATTCCAAAATAATGTTGTATCATTGAGTATTGCAATATTTATTGATGTGGTATTCAAAGTGAGTGAGATATTTTTTGGAAATAAGATGATATGCGCATAATGAAGACGAGAAAATGAAATGTTTAATAGTATTCATGAGCTCATGATTGATATAAGGACTAAGTGATATCATGGTTTGAGTATATAGAATTTTGAGGATTTTGGTATGTGGAAAGTGTTAACTTTTAACTGCATTCATGTTTTCACTAAGGTATTCAAGCGAATACATGATTAAGGACTTTGAATGTTTAGAATGTGACCAACAAGACATATCTTATGGGGATCAACGATGGTGTTAAATCTCTGGTAATCGTTTTCACTATGTTATGAGAGTGGACTGCAGTATTATGGATAATCCTAAAGATTGGAATGGATTATGTTGGACATAAGTTAGTATTGTTTATGGATAGAACTTTTTTTGATATTATTTATGTGATGTTATAGTAATGTAGTTTTAGAAAAAGGACAACCTCAGGACGGGCGACAGCCCATCGCGTCGGACAAGGCTGTGGGAATCGAACCCACAACCGAAGTGCGACTGGCCTTTATTTCCTACCACTGGCCTACAGGAAGTCCCCGTTTAGTAGAAACTAGTTTTATTTTATTAAGCGGTATGATATATGATGTATAAGTTCATTTTTGGAACCATATACGATTAATCTCACTATAAGATGGACTTATAACTTTTGCTAACCCTTTGTTTGAAATAGATGGAATGACCCATCCTTCTATCACATGATATGCTAATGCTTCACGAATAACAAATTCAACTTCATTTCTTTATGATATGAAGTGGAAATTGTTCAATTCACGAACAACAGTGAGATTGTAACAAAATCATGTAAGTGTTTCTTTTAATTCATCAACTTTAGGGAAATGATCTTGAAAACCAAAAATGTTGTCCTAGTGCTCTTATATCTGATTAATCAGATGGTACCTTAGATCGTCACAAATTTATGGATTTGTGATTGTTGTCTTTTCCATAGCCATGTTCTCTACCACTCTCCCTCAGAACATGATCGTTAGATTTCTCTTCCATATCCATATTTTCACCTATGTGGAAACCCAATGATTAGTTTATTTGGGTAACCGTTACGTCTCATACTTTTGTTTTTAAAGATAAGTTTTGGTATTCCTTTTTTCGATGTGGGTTTCTATCAAAGAAACTTTCAAATAGTAAACCATTTATAATTCCGACGAATTTCGAGGGCGAAATTCATTTTAAGGGGGGTAGAATGTAACACCCCGAGATTTTATGAAAAATATACTTTTAATTTCATTAATGTCTTGTGTTGTATTCTACACCAAGATTACCTTGCGCTATACGCAACACCGTATTAGCTTGCAGTATACGCAACACTATTCTTGGACCGTGTTACACACAATTTTGATAATAGTTATTCTACGCAACATTGAGTATATATATATATATATTAAATGTATAAATGAAATATGGTTGGATTCTGTTATACTAAACAATGAAGGATTCTTTCACAACACGCAACCCTGACTTGGCTTGCATTACACGCAATCACGACCTTCCTCGATAGCGTGTGTTGTACGCAATACTGGGTTTTAATAAACAATGTTATATTATTATAATATTGTCATAAACTAGCCGTTATGAATAGTATTAACTAAATTTTGAATTTTATAACATTATTATTCATCTTACACATTTCTAGAACATGGTATAAGAACAAAATAAATTTTTCCGGTAAAATAAGTATTTTTCAAAAAATGCAGTTTTACCGCCTTTTGATGGCGCACCCACTTTAAATATAGTTTTTGACATGTTTATATGTTCAATTTGACAAAATAATATTCTTCTTTTGAATCAGGATGTAAAAATTTACATTAGATAATGTTTTGATATTTTTCCGACAACTTTCATATTTTAATGAATAGTAAAAACACGCTATATTTTAATTAAAAACAACTTTTTTCATCGTAATATATTCTGTGGTTAAATTATAATATTGAATGGTTTTAAAGTATATTTAGAATATATTTTTACCACTTAATATAATGTTGGTCATTGGACACAATTTTACAATTAAACCGAACATAAACAAGTGTCAATCTTTTGATAGTTATTATCTCTTAAAAACATGCTTTTTGTTTTGACAGCGGGAATTAATTTTAAATTAATTTCTGCCACTTCTGTGTTTTGAATTTAGAAAAATGGATTCCATATTTGGAATCAGGATGTTCAAATTGTGTAAATAGGTAACTTTTATTTTTAGACATTTTGAATAATTATTGCGGTAACTATTTTATTTACCATGGTTAAGGGTAAATCCGGTAAATAAGGGTTAAAAAATAATATTATAATAATATTAAATTACCTTAAAACGTGTCTTAACCCCATTGGTTGATACATGGTCGACCATGGGCACCTTTGGGTCGATTTTGGGACCCCATTGATCCACTTGTAAGTGATAATGACACTTTATTTTAATTAAGTTAAAATGAATACAAAAATGACACAAGCATATATCTTTTAGCAAAACAATTGTTACATAGGGTTATATATGTTGGATTTTAGATTATAAATATTAATTAGAAATATAAAAAGATTTCCTACATGATGGTAGTTTATTTGTAATTTTTAGACATAAAATAATTTAATTTATTTATGACACAACGATGATGCAGTAATTATCTTATTAATGAAATATTGACATAATTGATGTTATAAACACCAAAATAAATGTAATTTGAGATTTTTTATGAATTCCACTAATTTTATAGGTTACTATGATATATTAATGTTGATTTAATAAACTTTGTTCGAACATTTAATTCTGTTATGACTTTCACAAAAATCATATATCAAATAGTGTCAAAATTGACACAAAATAGTTTTTAAATAAAATATTATATTATTAATTGTTATTTTATTCCTAAAAATCTAAGGTTCGGCCAAATGACTTAGATAAGGATATATATATTAATAATAAACAATTTGGGGTTCGTTTGGCATGTTATAGTAAGTGTATTAACCATATAGTGAAAGAAAAAAAAAGACACGGTAAAAGTTAAATTATTTAACTTGGAGTTAAATCTAATTGATAAGGTTAAAATAATATCCTAAACTTGTCTAAATTCTATTGGTTGATAGGATTTCGACCCATCCCCACCTTAGCTTCTAAATAAGACCCTTTGGAACCATTATAAACTGATTTTGACTTTAATATAAAATAATATTTTGAGATATTCCTAAGGTGCCCCTCTCCTCCCTTATAAAAGGACACCTCCTCCCCCTCCTCCTCACACCAATTTGAGCACTCAAGCTCGGCCAACCCCTGCCAAAATCTCTTCTCCACTTCCCTAGAAACATCCTAGAGGTTCTGGTCTTCCTCAAAGACCAATTTTAGTTCCCTAAGAGGAGGTCTCAAAGAGGCACTTCAAAGAAGAGGAGCTTCGGACACGTACAAAGCAAATCGGACCTAAGGTAAGGGAAATATCACAATCTCATTTTTATCCGAGATTGTTTATTCGTAAGTATTTACTGGGGTGTATTTTATCATCCGCATCCATGTTTACTCAATATGTAATATTATTTCCATCCACCTAAAATTGTTTAAATCCATTTTTACCCTTCGGTGAGTTTTTAGTAATACGTATGAAAGGAATCTTTTGTCGTTTTTTGTACGAGGTACTTTTTGACTTTTCCGACAAAAGTACGAAGAATGTTTTTTTTAACTTATACGACACGAACGGATTTTTACGGTTTTATAAAGCCTTACTTTCATGAACCTTCCTCCAAAATATTTCATGAATATTTTCAATAAAATCTTTTTCTTTTAAAATTTCATGATGTTTTGTGAAAAGAAATTGATTTTAAAGAAGAAAGGATATTTTCCTCAAGAATTCATTTCAAGTGTTTTTTTTAAAACTATTTTTCCATCTAAGATGACGTTATTTGATATGTATGTTTCAAGTAAAATGTCTCTATGATTTAAATGGTTTCAGTTTTCTTATGATGAAATGATATCAATTGTTTATGGATTATGATGGCATGATGTTTAAGAATCCCATTTTATTACATGGGTTATGAAATGATGTATGATTTATGATTTTGTGGCACACATAAGAATGGTATCATTATGAGATGGGTGGGACCTATATCTCCCTCCAATGCATTGGGTAAAGATTTTATATCTCATGAGATAGACATGGCTGAAATGGTAGGTTATACCGGTTCAGTGAAACAGGACTGAAACGAGGGTTACTCGATTCAGAAAGGGACTTTGTCCACTAAGATAGTCTTGGCAATGAGTCATGACTAACAAGAAATGATTTTCTATGATTATTTGTGCATGCCACAAAGTTTCAAGTTTCATGTTATGATTATGGGGATCTCATTTTCACTTCTATGATTTATCCCTTGTTATGGTATTATGAGCTCTTTTGCAGGTTAAGATTTCCAAAAGCTATGTTCTTATGTATATGATGTGATTGATATTTTTTTGTTTACTCTTACTGAGCATTTGAGCTCACCCTTTTATGTTTTCTTTTCCCCAGGATATAAAGAAAGGTTTTTATGTAAAAAAAAGGGAAGATCTTTATGGGAGATATTGAAGATCTTTCACCACGATTAGAAGATTACGTTCCGAGTTTCCAAAGACACTAAACTATTACGATCCTTGTGTGTGTGTTTTTGTTATGTACTAAGTATTCCGCAAAAGTAATGTAATGTCCATGTACGTCAAGCTACGGGTCTCTACAGTTGGTATCAGAGGAAAGGTTTAGTCAACCTTTGGAAACTAGGATGCGAAAACGTTAGTGAGATCCCTAGAGATATTTCTAAGGTATGTCTAGGGATGTCTCTAAGGTTAAGTATACGTATAGGTTATAGTCCTAGAATTGCGCTAACGATCTTAGAATTTAACCTAAGATGTTAGATATTGAGGGTACTACCCCTTTAATATGTTGTTTTCCCTAGCATGATTTTTGCCTCTCATACTATTCTTTTGGGGTTTTAGACGATGGCTGGAACCCGAAGGAACCGTGTTAATGCGGAATGTGATGGGCAATGCAATAATTGTCCCCCTGAGCAACCAAACGATATGGGAGCCGGAATGCAAATTCTTGTAGCCATGCTCACACAACTTTCTCAAGCTATGAATCATGCAGGACTTCCAAACGAGCAAAGAAAGGAGCAAAATTCTGTTGAATCCTTCATGAGGCAGCGTCCACCTTCTTTTAGTGGGTCTACTGATCCATTAGTTGCTGAACAATGGATTAGTACTACTGAAAAGATATTTTCAGTTCATCAATTTTCTGAACATGATAAAGTCATCCTAGCAGTGTATCGTTTGGAAGGAGATGCTGATCAATGGAGGAATCTTATTAAGAATACGAGGCAAAGGGATGAAATTGAGTCCATGGAATGGGACGAGTTCAAGAACTTGTTTTTCAGTAAGTACTTCCCTCGTATTCTTCGAACAAAGATGGAGAAAGAGTTTCTTGAACTGAAGCAAAGGGACGATGAATCTGTTGGTACCTATGAAGCAAATTTTACAAGACTTGCAAGGTATGCATCTGGCGTTATCATCCAACCTGAAAGTAAAGTTGATCGATTTTTCAGTGGCTTAAAACCAAGTCTTCGAAGGGCATTAGCTATAAGAGACTTCAGTAGCTATGAAGAAATTGTGCGTTGTGCTATCAAGGTAGAAATGGAAGTTGGTGTTACATATCAATCTCATGGTTTTGACAAGAAACGAAAGATGGAGGTCAAGGAGAAATCTCAGAATAATGGTGAAAAGAAGATGAATGTTTCCTTATGCACAAAGTGTGGAAAGAAGCATGGTGGAGATTGTCTTAAAGGGACTAGAAAATGTTTTAAGTGTGGAAAAGAAGGTCATCGAGCAGCTGAGTGTCGAAGTAATGGAAAAAGGGTTTCTAATGATGTGAATAAATCAAACACTGCAGAGAATGCACCGCCAACACTTCAATGCTTCAAGTGCAAGGAAATGGGGCATTATGCTAATAATTGCCCTAATCCAAGGGTTAGTGATGATCAACATGAGCAACCACTGAAGGCAAAGGACAAAGGGAAATCACATGCAATCACTATTGGAAATGTTGAATATGACAACGATGTGGTGGAATGATTAAGTGTTTATGTAATGGGATTCCAAAATAATGTTGTATCATTGAGTATTGCAATATTTATTGATGTGGTATTCAAAGTGATTGATATATTTTTTGGAAATAAGATGATATGCGCATAATGAAGACGAGAAAATGAAATGTTTAATAGTATTCATGAGCTCAGGATTGATATGAGGACTAAGTGATATCATGGTTTGAGTATATAGAATTTTGAGGATTTTGGTATGTGGAAAGTGTTAACTTTTAACTGCATTCATGTTTTCACTAAGGTATTCAAGCGAATACATGATTAAGAACTTTGAATGTTTAGAATGTGACCAACAAGACATATCTTATGGGGATCGACGATGGTGTTAAATCTCTGGTAATCGTTTTCACTATGTTATGAGAGTGGACTGCAGTATTATGGATAATCCTAAAGATTGGAATGGATTATGTTGGACATAAGTTAGTATTGTTTAAGGATAGAACTTTTTCTGATATTATTTATGTGATGTTATAGTAATGCAGTTTTAGAAAAAGGACAACCTCAGGACGGGCGACAGCCCATCGCGTCGGACAAGGCTGTGGGAATCGAACCCACAACTGAAGTGCGACTGGCCTTTATTTCCTACCACTGGCCTACAGGAAGTCCTCGTTTAGTAGAAACTAGTTTTATTTTATTAAGCGGTATTATATATGAAGTATAAGTTCATTTTTGGAACCATATACGATTAATCTCACTATAAGATGGACTTATAACTTTTGCTAACCCTTTGTTTGAAATAGATGGAATGACCCATCCTTCTATCACATGATCTGCTAATGCTTCACGAATAACAAATTCAACTTCATTTCTTTATGATATGAAGTGGAAATTGTTCAATTCACGAACAACAGTGAGATTGTAACAAAATCATGTAAGTATTTCTTTTAATTCATCAACTTTAGGGAAATGATCTTGAAAACCAAAAATGTTGTCCTAGTGCTCTTATATCTGATTAATCAGATGGTACCTTAGATCGTCACAAATTTATGGATTTGTGATTGTTGGCTTTTCCATAGCCATGTTCTCTACCACTCTCCCTTAGAACATGATGGTTAGATTTCTCTTCCATATCCATAATTTCACCTATGTGGAAACCCAATGATTAGTTTATTTGGGTAACCGTTACGTCTCATACTTTTGTTTTTAAAGATAAGTTTTGGTATTCCTTTTTTCGATGTGGGTTTCTATCAAAGAAACTTTCAAATAGTAAACCATTTATAATTCCGACGAATTTCGAGGGCGAAATTCATTTTAAGGGGGGTAGAATGTAACACCCCGAGATTTTATGAAAAATATTCTTTTAATTTCATTAATGTCTTGTGTTGTATTCTACACCAAGATTACCTTGCGCTATACGCAACACCGTATTAGCTTGCAGTATACGCAACACTATTCTTGGACCGTGTTACACACAATTTTGATAATAGTTATTCTACGCAACATTGAGTATATATATATATATATTAAATGTATAAATGAAATATGGTTGGATTCTGTTATACTAAACAATGAAGGATTCTTTCACAACACGCAACCCTGACTTGGCTTGCATTACACGCAATCACGACCTTCCTCAATAGCGTGTGTTGTACGCAATACCGGGTTTTAATAAACAATGTTATATTATTATAATATTTTCATAAACTAGCCGTTATGAATAGTATTAACTAAATTTTGAATTTTATAACATTATTATTCATCTTACACATTTCTAGAACATGGTATAAGAACAAAATAAATTTTTCGGGTAAAATAAGTATTTTTCAAAAAATGCAGTTTTACCGCCTTTTGATGGCGCACCCACTTTAAATATAGTTTTTGACATGTTTATATGTTCAATTTGACAAAATAATATTCTTCTTTTGAATCAGGATGTAAAAATTTACATTAGATAATGTTTTGATATTTTTCCGACAACTTTCATATTTTAATGAATAGTAAAAACACGCTATATTTTAATTAAAAACAACTTTTTTCATCGTAATATATTCTGTGGTTAAATTATAATATTGAATGGTTTTAAAGTACATTTAGAATATATTTTTACCACTTAATATAATGTTGGTCATTGGACACAATTTTACAATTAAACAGAACATAAACAAGTGTCAATCTTTTGATAGTTATTATCTCTTAAAAATACGCTTTTTGTTTTGACAGCGGGAATTAATTTAAAATTAATTTCTGCCACTTCTGTGTTTTGAATTCAGAAAAATGGATTCCATATTTGGAATCAGGATGTTCAAATTGTGTAAATAGGTAACTTTTATTTTTAGACATTTTGAATAATTACTGCGGTAAATATTTTATTTACCATGGTTAAGGGTAAATCCGGTAAATAAGGGTTAAAAAATAATATTATAATAATATTAAATTACCTTAAAACGTGTCTTAACCCCATTGTTTGATACATGGTCGACCATGGGCACCTTTGGGTCTATTTTGGGACCCCATTGATCCACTTGTAAGTGATAATGACACTTTATTTTAATTAAGTTAAAATGAACACAAAAATGACACAAGCATATATCTTTTAGCAAAACAATTGTTACATAGGGTTATATATGTTGGATTTTATATTATAAATATTCATTAGAAATCTAAAAAGATTTCCTACATGATGGTATTTTATTTGTAATTTTTAGACATAAAATAATTTAATTTATTTATGACACAACGATGATGCAGTAATTATCTTATTAATGAAATATTGACATAATTGATGTTATAAACACCAAAATAAATGTAATTTGAGATTTTTTATGAATTCCACTAATTTTCTAGGTTACTATGATATATTAATGTTTATTTAATCAACTTTTTTCGAACATTTAATTCTGTTATGACTTTCACAAAAATCATATATCAAATAGTGTCAAAATTGACACAAAATAGTTTTTAAATCAAATATTATATTATTAATTGTTATTTTATTCCTAAAAATCTAAGGTTCGGCCAAATGACTTAGATAAGGATATATATATTAATAATAAACAATTTGGGGTTCGTTTGGCATGTTATAGTAAGTGTATTAACCATATAGTGAAAGAAAACAAAAGACACAGTAAAAGTTAAATTATTTAACTTGGAGTTAAATCTAATTGATAAGGTTAAAATAATATCCTAAACTTGTCTAAATTCTATTGGTTGATAGGATTTCGACCCATCCCCACCTTAGATTCTAAATAAGACCCTTTGGAACCATTATAAACCGATTTTGACTTTAATATAAAATAATATTTTGAGATATTCCTAAGGTGCCCCTCTCCTCCCTTATAAAAGGACACCTCCTCCCCCTCCTCCTCACACCAATTTGAGCACTCAAGCTCGGCCAACCCCTGCCAAAATCTCTTCTCCACTTCCCTAGAAACATCCTAGAGGTTCCAGTCTTCCTCAAAGACCAATTTTAGTGCCCTAAGAGGAGGTCTCAAAGAGGCACTTCAAAGAAGAGGAGCTTCGGACACGTACAAAGCAAATCGGACCTAAGGTAAGGGAAATATCACAATCTCATTTTTATCCGAGATTTTTTATTCGTAAGTATTTACTGGGGTGTATTTTATCATCCACATCCATGTTTACTCAATATGTAATATTATATCCATCCACCTAAAATTGTTTAAATCCATTTTTACCCTTCGGTGAGTTTTTAGTAATACGTATGAAAGGAATCTTTTGTCGTTTTTCGTACGAGGTACTTTTTGACTTTTCCGACAAAAGTACGAAGAATGTTTTTTTTTAACTTATACGGAACGAACGGATTTTTACGGTTTTATAAAGCCTTACTTTCATGAACCTTCCTCCAAAATATTTCATGAATATTTTCAATAAAATCTGTTTCTTTTAAAATTTCATGATGTTTTGTGAAAAGAAATTGATTTTAAAGAAGAAAGGATATTTTCCTCAAGAATTCATTTCAAGTGTTTTTTTTTAAACTATTTTTCCATCTAAGATGACGTTATTTGATATGTATGTTTCAAGTAAAATGTCTCTATGATTTAAATGGTTTCACTTTTCTTATGATGAAATGATATCAATTGTTTATGGATTATAATGGCAGGATGTTTAAGAATCCCATTTTATTACATGGGTTATGAAATGATGTATGATTTATGATTTTGTGGCACACATAAGAATGGTATCATTATGAGATGGGTGGGACCTATATCTCCCTCCAATGCATTGGGTAAAGATTTTATATCTCATGAGATAGACATGGCTGAAATGGTAGGTTATACCGGTTCAGTGAAACAGGACTGAAACGAGGGTTACTCGATTCAGAAAGGGACTTTGTCCACTAAGATAGTCTTGGAAATGAGTAATGACTAACAAGAAATTATTTTCTATGATTATGTGTGCATGACACAAAGTTTCAAGTTTCATGTTATGATTATGGGGATCTCATTTTCACTTCTATGATTTATCCCATGTTATGATATTATGAGCTCTTTTGCAGGTTAAGATTTCCAAAAGCTATGTTCTTATGTATATGATGTGATTGATATTTCTTTTGTTTACCCTTACTGAGCATTTGAGCTCACCCTTTTATGTTTTCTTTTCCCCAGGATATAAAGAAAGGTTTTTAGGTAAAAAAAAGGGAAGATCTTTATGGGAGATATTGAAGATCTTTCACCACGATTAGAAGATTACGTTCCGAGTTTCCAAAGACACTAAACTATTACGATCCTTGTGTGTGTGTTTTTGTTATGTACTAAGTATTCCGCAAAAGTAATGTAATGTCCATGTACGTCAAGCTACGGGTCTCTACAAAATTCCATTCCCCATATCACATAAGACATCACTTTCACTCATCCACAATCCAATCGCTATAAAATCACATGATAAATCCCAATTTCTACTACCAGAACCTCTTTCAAATCAAAAGCACACCAAATCAATTTAAAAACTTGTTTCTCACAATTTACAAATTTTATCAAACAGTTGTACGAACAAAAATAAAAGAACATGTTAAACTCACATGGAACATAACTCATTTCTTTTATAAAACCATCATTAAAAACAAATGAACATTGAATACTTTAAAAAAATGTTTCAAACAACATTCAAAATTCATAGAACATATTCAATAAGAAAATAATGCATATCAAAATCAAAAAAATTGTTTAATAATGGAACCACTTACCTGATGGTTTCATGAACAATCCCAACCAAAATCACCTAAAAAAGAGATACATGGGAGAAATGAAGAGGTTTATAGGCACCTAAGGTCAAAAATACCATGTGTAAAAGAAAATGGGTTGATTTGATGTCAAATTTAAAAGGGGGAAAAGGTAAAAAGCAAAATGTTATTGACCTAGAGAGGACGCATAGTTTGTGTTCATGGATTTCCAAACCATGCAGCAACCGTGGACCCCTCACTCTACAAGAGTAACCAACAATAAATTTTACCCACATTTCAAGACTAGGATTGTTCTTACCATGTAGTAACTACTATCCAAACCCATCATATGTCACACAATTACATGGGAAGAGGTGCACGATTTCCTTTAAACGTGCACCAACTGTGTGCCAGATGCATCCAACCCAAATTTTTCACATATTCATATATAAAATAAGGGGTCACAATGGAAAAAATATAGAAAAATATATAGAAAAATACCTCATAATGAATTTTAGGATGTGACATTTCTCCCCACCATGAGACATTTTTCCCCTAAAAAGTCTGCTCAATGCTTGATTAGAAAATAAAAATGGAGACTCTTTCTAAACCCACAACATAAACTCAAAAGTCTTATATAAATAATTATGATGTTGAAAATAAGTTATAACAATGGAATAGACATCCAATAGATTAATTTGTTTTGGGTATCCACAATCTATACCTATTATTCATACATGGAAAAATCATGCTCCAAAATTAACTCTTCCCAATTCGACATATGAGATGGATCCAGGTAGTACATTTTTAGCTAAGAGACATGGAACAAGTTTTGTATTGATGTCAACTAAGAGGTAAACCATATCCTTTATTCTGAAATAATAATTATCTCGTTAATGTCCTATGTTCTGGAAAATATCAACATTATCCTCCCTTACATACCGAAATAGAGATGACCCAAGAATGGTGCCAATTTGAGGAACACCATGTCACCCATAGAAAACTGCAAAACACTACGAATATTATTTTGATGATATTTATAAAAAAATTTATATGTGAAGAATCCTTTCATGATCAACTTAACTTTATCAGACGTCTCTTGAATAAGGCTCAGTCCCAACAGAGAGGTCTCCCACTTCAGTTGAAAACAACAGAGACTAGCATGGATGACCATTAAACTCCTAAAATGTGTCCACTGAACTCGAATACTAGAAACTATTTTTTATAAAAAAAACTCAAATAATCCCAAATTTATATCCCATGAACCATTTAAATCCATCACACATGCTCGTAACATGCCTTTTTTGGTTTACTTCACCCACTCTATGAGACTATCCATTTTAGGTTGTTATGGAATAATCAACATGACCTATGTCACCATTTCCTTCAGAATTCCTTCCCAAAAACATGAGGTAATGTATGGGTCCCTATTAGAAACAATTTCCAGTGGTACCCCATGATGCATCAAAACATCCTGAGTATATAATCTACCTAAGTCATCCATTATCGGTGAATATATAACATGAATGAAATGGGATAATTTTTTAGATGATTAGTCACTAACCCAATGGAATCCCTCCCTTCGGGTGTAGAGGGTAAACTAATAATAATGTATATAGTTACCTTTTTTCTCTTATAAGCATGACTATGTTTTTGATGAAGTAAAATGGAGAGCCTTTGGTCCTCTTCGTTCACCTTCTGCAATGTATAACATTGCTATACAAAGTCACCCACATACTACCTCACACATGGCCACTAGAACTATCGATACATGTCAACTACATCATGGTAGAACCATGATGAATGTCTCACTAAGACATGCCGTAATCCTACGTCACACCTTTCACACAAAAAACGACACCACAAAGAGACCATTTAAACATAAAACTATCTTCGAAGACAGTGAAAATTTACAAGGTCTCTTCCAACATTGTAGTAACATTATATACTATATAAAAAACTCAACACCTTGATACTATTTCCAAATAATTTCTTGAAGAGAAAGAGGTATCTGAACACAGGACAATAATGTACCTCCATAGTTCTCCACGGTCTCTAAATTATCTTGAGAAAAGAGACTCTTCCAAGTACAATCATTACTGCACTTCTTCAACAATTTCACTAGAACCCTCCATCATAAGGAATCAGTCACAAAATTACTTTTACATGGGTTATATACTATATCAAAATCAAACCACTAAAGTTAATCGACCCAACGAACCTACACGAAATTCACATCATTATGGGAGAAAATGCAGTCTATGTTCTTATGATCCGAATAAACTAAAAATTGTTCCCCAAGAAGATAATGACTCATGTTTTCAGGGTATGCATCATTTATTCTATCTCAAGGCCATTGGATGTGTAATTTTTTTATTTGATCAGATCTAGAAAAAAAATAATCCACTACATGATAATTTTGCATCATCACACACTCAAGACACATACTTGAGGCATTGTAATGAACCACATACCCCTTTATAGGTATTGGATAAGTCAAAAAAGAGGATGTAGTAATCTACCACGTAATATACTCTATAGATTCATGACACTCTAAGCTATATTAAAATTTTACCTCTTTCTATGTGAGCATAGTCATGGACAAGGTGAGAAATTAAAAATCTCAAAAAACCAACTGTAATACCCTATCGGGAATAAAAAGATTTTGACCTCAGAAAAGTCTTTGGCACCACCCATAACATCACCACAATAATATTATTGGGGTCTAATGAATCCCCTTGTTCCCTGATAACACAGAAATGAAATGCCACCGACTAAATTCAGATGGTGAACTTATAAAATTCTCATAGAAGTTATTATGTTGATGGTTTCTCGAAACAATTTGAAAATTTTTCTCATGATTCTTATCTATCCCAGAGTAGACCACGAAATCATCAAGAAATAATGGGGAAAAAGAGTCATTATAATGATGGAAAAAACATGTTCATAAGTTTCAGGAAGACTGATAGAGCATTATTTAATACTAAATTCATAAAAAAACTCAAATTAGTCATAAATGCATTAGAAGGATATTTTACACATATCTTTGTCTCTATCTCTGACTTGATAATACATGAAACACAAATCGGTCTTAGAATAACCTTTTCTTATAAGCTGGTCCAAAATATTATCGATTTAGGGAAAATAATAATTAATCATTATTGTTATATTATCATATATAAGTAATCCATGAACAACTAGATTGAAACATCATCCTACTTTGAAAATTTCTCTTCGGCAGCCCAAGGAGGGACTCCAATGTGATTGAATCCATTGGATTCCAAATCCTCTAGATATACATTTAATTCCCTCAAATTGGTAAGGGGACATACGATATGAGGGATGAGATATCTACTCTGCCCCTTATTCCAAATAAATATATAAATTCACATCCTATTGTGGAGGAAAACCCAAATGACCCTATAGAAAAACTTTTGGGAGAACATCCACCATAGGAAAAAAATAACTGTCAAGAAAACTATCATCATCCTCCAACATGATCGATGAGATCAGATAAACAAAAGTTCCCAAATTTTTAAGTGGAGGTCCAGCGCTACCTAACCGAGTATCCCATTCTCCCTGAATAACTATGATACTTCCATAATGTGGCACAAAATTCAGCCACCACTAATAAAAATCAATGTGATACTGACAACACACCATCCAATCCATTATAAAGATCATTTCAATGTGGTCCATATCCAATTAAAAAAAATCATATTCTAGCTTGACCATAGATATGGTAAGTTCACAAGGCAATTGTCTAAAACCATAATCTTTGTTCATACCAATTGGTGTTACCAACTCCAACACATATGGAATAAGAACAGTTTGAAACATTAACACATCAAGATGGAGGGAAGAAATAAAAGTATCCAACACACCCGTATAAAAAATAGATAACTATAGATGATTGAATAAGAATGATACCACAAACTCTCATAGGCCCTACATCCGATTCTTCTAATTCTCAATCCAAAACTTGAAGATTCCATGTCTCATCCTTAAACTGAGAATAAACTACTAGCGAGCAACTCTTCCATGCACTAACACTACAAAGAAGAAGACCCAACTTTGCAACTGTGACCTCCCATTTGAGAACTCAGTATCTTGGTTTTCTCTTACTATGAAGATATTCCTCTAGAATCTATAAACCATGCATAGGTCTGATAAGAACTTGGGGCCCAACAAAAATGTTGCAAGTGTCCCATAAGTAAACATCAAGTAACAAATTTACGAGGATATGTGAAAATTGGTCCTATGTTACCTTCCATTCAAAACTAGTTGCACATGAACAACACCACATTAGAATCCATATACAATGATAACTGGGAAGGATTTCCTAAACTACCACCTCTCTTCTTCCTCTGATCATCCTCCTTCCACTTCTTCTCTGACGAACTGCTTCTTTACATAACTAAAATTGTTCAACAGAATCCATTCTAGTCAATAAAATAAATCTCTTAAATCATGTCATGGTGAATCACTTCATCCTAGGTGTTATGTTTGAGAAAAAATACATGAGATAAAATATCTATCTTTAACCCCTTTCCAAACCTTTGAGCCTTCATTTTCTCGTTCCAAAGAATATTGAATTCATACTAAACTAACTCAGCAAAGGAATTATCATATTACATCACAGACTGGCCTCTCAGGTTACTATTCATAAACTCTAAAGTTCTAATTTTATCCATGACCTCAGGAAAATACATGTCATTGAAAATGACTATAATGTCTATCCAACACATTTTTTATGCTTTCTATATTTCACTATTGAGTCCCACCATTTCCGACTAGAACCTTCCAACGTGAATGAATCACATTTCACTCTATAAACCTCAAGTGTATCGACGAACTAGAACATTTATTTTACTGTCTCATGACAATCCTCTATTTTCATAGGTTATGTGCTTCCTCATAAAGAAAGAGGATTTTTCTTATGTATATCCTTGTATTTTTCCTTACCCGGACCTGGTTCGGCTTCTCTAACCTAAGCATGACCAATGCTCGCTCCATGTCATAATGCATAGGCATCCTAAAAAAATTATTTCATCAATAAATGATCAATTAGTGAGGGAGAAAACTCTCTGACCTCTTCTCATTGTTTCACAAGAATTTTTTTCGGAGGCATTTTTCTACAAGAAGATACAATCTCAAAGAAACCCATGAATAAAACTATATGAAAATTTTTCACCAACAACATCAACATCACCAACACTGTAATATATCAAAACACAACCAAAGCCTTCATAGTAACATTTCAACCAGAATACTCCACCACCACCCACTATCCATATATAGTCTTCATCCTATACATCTCACTCTGTGGAGAAGTAAAAAAACACATCATTCCATGGTGACTCAAGATCTTTCATGAGGTCTACCGTCCAAGAACCCCACCCACAACCAGAACATGAAGCCATGATAGTCCTAAGGCCTTTATATCTATAATCATCCAACATAAGATGACCGAAAAAGAGCATTATGATATTGATACCATTTTTCACAACCCAAACCAAGAATGTTGTCCTACCCGACACCCATCCCAGCTAGTGTCATGGCTTCAAGGGCATCCCGATCCCAACGGGATAGAAACTAGTGATGAGTATCAAAAATATAATTTGGGAATAAAGTTTACCATTTATATAATCATAAATATATAATTATAATATATATAAAATAATATATAACCAAGGTCAAGTGAGGAATAAAAGTTTTCCAAATCATGTTTACCCCATTTATCAAAAAACTAAAAATGCTACCACAAAATGGAAAAAATAAGACACTCCCAAACACCTCTGTAAAAAAATAATAAAATCACCCTCAAGATAATAAAACCAACAAAAGCACAAATTTTATCTTGAGAAACTAGATCGACCATCTCCGTGATATATCTTTCTTTTACCAAAGTCATACATAATAAGGTCTACATACACCAAAAGGTATATGATGGGTGTGAGCCATAGTATAGTAGGAACACACCAAAATATAATATTCTATTCCATTATATCATAAGGACTATTAATATATATGTTTTATAAAAAATTTATTTCCAATTTTTTTGAAAAAAATAAATGAAAACATGCTTTTCCATTGAAATTAATAGCAATGTGCATTGTATGCGAATAGTAAGGACAGTATCACAAGAGAGCACTGTGACATATTAAATCCCTATAGGCTCTATCTATAGAGGCACAATAGGTACCTCATACCAAAGTGAAGCATGGAATATCAACCACAACCAACAATTTCCCCATGTATTGGCACTAGATAGGAATCCATCCAATGTTTTAGTGGTATCCAATCATTATCATGACGTAGTTTGTATTTCAATCATCATTCCCACTATAAGACTATAGGCCAAGCCAATTCCAAGTCAACTAGCATACTATTCCTTTTCTACCCACCTAGATACCAATGAAACCCTTAGTTCTCAATTTCTATTCCACATATAACATAAGACACTAATTAAAACATGAAAAATAAAATCACTATAAATTCACATATTAAACAACCATTTACATAACCAAATTGTCTTTTAAATCAAAAAAGACACCAAATCCAATTCAAAAAAAGTTTCACACCATTTAAAAATTTATAAAATTAATTTAATAATAAAAACAAGTAATTTCACATGAAACACATATGAAACATAACTCATTTCCTTCAGATAACCATATTTTATCCCAAACACACCATGAATCCTTTTAAAAACACAGTTTCCACCTCATGACCAATTTATAGAACTTAACCCAGAAAACAATAATGCATAACAAAATCACCAAGTAATGTTTAAGCATGGAACCACCTACATCATGTTTAGAAATACCCCTAAATTGGTGTTAAACCATAACTGAACCACCAAGGGACTTAATAAAGGCATGAATGAACAAAAAACACAAGATTAAACCGTAAGAATCATAACCCAACCCTGAATAGTTCACCAAACCTATTGGACATATGAAACCCCAAGTTAAAAGAATAGAAACCCTCGACCATAAGAGAAATCAAGAAGTAAAACCACATACCTTAATGATTCATGAATAATTCATGCCAAAATCTCCTAAAAATAGAAAAATATGGGATCATAGGGGATGGTTAGAGGTGACTAAGGGTGGAAATCCTGATTGGTGAAAAAAAGTGGTGAATTTCTATTAAATACCAAAAGTGAAAAAGGTAAAAACCCATATTTTAAGGAAATTGATAGGACACATGGTTCTCCTGAATTTTTTCCAAAATGTGTGGAAACCATGATCTGCTCACATTCTTAGAGGAACTGACTTCAAGGTTTAAAAACATGGAATAACTAGTTGTGTGCTAACCATACGATAGTTTCTGTCCAAACACATCATTTATTATGTAGTTATGTGGGAAGGGGTGCAAAGCTTCCCTTAAAAGTGAACCAACCATATACCACATTCTTCCAAAGACAAAATTTTCCCATTATCCTTCATAATAGAAGAGAACTCAAGGGAAAAAATACATGACCAAAAACAAATAAAAATATACATCATAATAAAATTACGAATGTGACCGTCTACTACAATTTTCCTTATTTGGGTGCCACTACACATCATATGAAGAGAAACACTACTAAATATGTGTAATATGTGGAGTAATTCTATCTTTAATTCAGTACATACTGATGCAAAAACAGTGTGTGAAGAGAAATATTGATAAGCGAAATATTGGAGGAAGTTTTCTTGATGGTCCAAATAAATTTTATTATAAAACATCCATGGAAATACTTTCATGTATATGTTTATACCAATGTTTGTGGAGTTGGTTATAAAACACTTGATAGGTTGATAACTAATCAATAATCTTGAAAGGAATATTAATAGGAACCAAGAATTCCCTGTAGCAATCAACTGGTGAAGGTTTATTCAACAGAACCCAATGCATGCATGAAGAGGTGATGTAGCTGAGGGAAAGAAATAGATGATGGTGCACTGGGTGGATCTATGAAAATGAGTTAAAGGATATATATATATATAGAAAAGAGAAAAAAAATGTATAAATATAACAATATATATTTATATAAAAAACATAAACAAATAAATGTGAGGCATAAGACCTTAAAATTATTTTAAAAACATAATTATGCACAATAATATATATATATATATATATATATATATATTTGAGTAAACTATATTAAACTTTAATATATGTATATATGAATAAATAATTTTACATAAGCCTATACATGCGACAAAAAATAATTAAACATTCATAACCCCCTCCCCCTATTTATTCGTTACAAAGCCGATCATGGAAGGGTGAAGACTTCTACATTGTTTGTAAATAAACAAGAAGATAAATAAAAATTATATGTATTAATATTAGATCATAATGTTCTATTATTCACCCTTTTTTACATTAGGAAGAAAAATAAATTAAAAAATAAAACTAAAACTTCATGTAAGAACACACAAGTTTAAAACTAAAATTAATGTGAAATATAATAATATAAAAAGTTAGGGCTAATAAAAAATTAATAACAAGGTAAGAAGTTTAGAAGAGCCCCCTGAATATACCCATTTCATGAAAATATCCTCATCCGGAAAATATAGTTATACAAGATAAAAAATTTGTACATCCTATATTGAATAATTTTCTCTCTATGATGTGAAGCATTATTTTTAGGTCATACACTAATTTATTAAATAATGAAGAACATGTTGTCTGGTTATATAAATTTAAATAGATACACATTTTGGAACCCATTATATTGAAGTTCTAACTGGGTTAGTAAAATAATTTTTTATATCTAGGTTGAGTTAAGAAGTTTATTAAAATATACATGGGATGATCAAATTTTATATTTAGAAAATATAATGATACGAAATGTTTTAGAGAAAATTCATCGACATAATTTCCTTGAATGAACCCTAGTAAATAATTGAATTTTCAAACCATCTCGGTAGAACTCTAAATAAATAAGTTTGATAGATATTATGAATCTATTGATCAATACCACAATTATTATTGCCTCTATTTTGTTTATTCACAACTACAATCTTATAATAATTATATTTACCTTGAAAAAAGGAACACCAAATTTCATTAAGATATAAAATTTACATTATCATATTTAAAATCTCCAAATATATAATCTTAGTATCATAATATAATCTATCTTAAATAGATGAATAATTGTTTCTCAAAATATGTTTTTTGTTTTTGTTGTTGGAAGGATTATTCTACAAAATAATTATTTTACATTTTTATTTATCAAAAATAAAAATAGAAATTCTAAGGATTTAATTTTCCAAAATTTGAAAATTATTTTCTTGGTAACATTTCTAGGGTCTTTTTAATTTTTTTATTAATTTTATCAACAATGACAATTTCCTATTAAAATTGTTAAAATAATTTATAGGACTTTAGAACATTATATTGCTCACAATATTAACATGAAGTAGATTCCAAAATTGAATCCTAAATCAAAATATTATTATATATATTTAATGAAACCATTAAACAAAAAAAATTGTTTTATGAAATCATAAAGGGATATATTTCTTGAGGATATTTTTTCCTTAGTGCCACATTACTATTCAATTTATCAATTCATGAAACAATACTAGAGACTGATTATTCGTTATAACACAAAAAACCATTATAAGAGGGATTAATTTCATTATTTTATCACATAATTTTCCCTTAATTATTAATCATTTGAAACTAATAGTTTGTATGGATTATTTTCATGCATTTATGACAAAAAAGTATATTTATTTTTTCTACACTTTCTTTTTAAAATATACTTGTGTCTCTTACTTTTCCATTTATCCTTTCTACTATTACTCTATTTCTATCTGAATCCTTGAATATATTTTTATCTCAATTTAGATAATATTCCTTCATTAAGCTAGAATAAAATGATGAATAACTAGAAGTGTTAATATAAACATGTTTAAATTTAATATCAAATCCCTTTATTTTTTTAGATGAGTCATACTCAATGTTCAACATATCAATCTCGTATTGAAATAGAGATCCAATCAGCTCATCTAGAGAGAATTCCATAATATATTTTCATTCATTACTGGGTAATTTCATTGAATTCAATTTATTTGGTAAGGATCAATTTATCATTTCAATTTGTACTTGATTATTTATAGATTCACCATGTGTAACTATGATTTTGATAATCTGTATGAATCTATAAAATATTTGAGTAGCACATTAATCATTAGAAAATGAAAATTCCTTAAATTTATCCATATAAATTCCAAATTATGATTTATACCATTATAAATTTACTCAATTATTTACTTAGTAACCCATATGATATAATTATTTTTAATATAAATTAAATGATTTAGACACCTATATTGATAGTACAATAAAGATAATTCATGAAATTTAAATTCAAAGCTTGTTTTATAGAATCATTTCCATTTAGTGTATCAAGATCAAATTCAGGTATCTTTTAATGTTTATTAATGGGCGTGTAATATTAAATACCTATATTTTTTTAAATTTTCCTTTATTAAATCATTGAAATATACATAATGAGTTTCATTGAAATGAGATGGTTTCAATAGATTCACAATTTATGTCCTAGAACCTACCATCATAGAAGATGGTCTTTAATTATTATTCATAAGAATTATGATAAATCATAAATCAAATAATCTATGAAATGTAAAAATATATATAACAATAAAATTAATGGAAACCTGTAATACCATTTTTTGGTATAAATAATATAACAACATAGTTGAAATGAATATTACAAAAAGGGTATCAATTAGAGAAAATTTGATTTTTATTAGGAGAATAATTATAATGATAAGAAATCCTTAATAAGGTTCTCCTATTGTACCTTACGTTTGGTTGTAATGGTTATGGTTTATAGTATAGGGGTGAATATATTTTTATTGGAGTTATAAATGTTTTTAAAAGTAATAAAAAAGGTTGAATAAAATTAATTAGAGAAAACATAATACTTTTATAGTTCTTCAATATAATCGACTAAGTCCACACATCAAACCCTGAAAAATTGAGTATAGAAAAAAATTAAAAGATATAATGAATTTTTCATTTGGATATATATAATCCAAAACTTTTAGAATTGGATGAATACCAATCTAGGAAATTACGATGAGAATCCCAAGACATAACAAACACAACCTTTTCTGAGGGAAAACAATTACCCGACCATTTTTATAAGGAAAAGCCATAACATAAGTGTAATTTTTTTTTAGTTATCCAAAACCAATGGCATGAAATTTATAGTTAGTATAACCTATGTGAGAAATAAATTTGTGTGTACCTATATATAGACAGATAGTTAGAAGAATGATCAAAACTAAAAAAAGGTTGAAGGGACTTTTTCACTGAAAATGATGCATCATGCATTTAGAATGATGTATAAAGTATACACCAAGTGTTCTATAAAGGGTATGGATGAACTCTCAAATGTGTTATGAAGTTAAAGAATATTGGTTCTTTCCTTGATAGTTTTTCACAAATGAGGAAAACATCAGAGAATAGGATCTATTGAAGGATTAATGATTAAGATATATTCATATTATTTTGACTATTATCATAAGTAATAATCATTCATTTCATGCATCTTTAAATTCCATCAATTAAGAAACTATATTTCTATATAGTTGAATAAACTATTAGAACAATAAAAAAAATAAAAACAATGTAATTTAGTTTTATCATAGAAAAATATTATTTAGAAAATATTGATGGAATTCATCCAAACATAAAAGATCATTTGAAAAAATTTATACTAGTCAAACTAATTAAATAAATAATGCAGACTAATTCTATTGAACTCAATGAAAGAATTCAAAGAAAATAAACTGAAAATTTACAGTAAATAAACCTACAGAAGAATCACTATTAATGAATTGCGTATTAAAACCATATCTATCAAATATTTAATAAATTTAGAACAGATTTATCATACACTTAATACATTTATAATATTTATGAATAGTCCATGTTAATTTATTCCTTTTCTTCTATAAAATATTAGAAAATCTTTTACTCTAATGGTAATTGTATCATAAAGGAGATAATTCACATAATTAAATTCATACATCTTCATAATCACATTAAAAAACTATCACATATAAAATATTTCTCAATATATTATCCATTATATATTTTATATTTTTTTTAAAGGTTGGGTCTGAGCCTTAATTTATTATTTAAAGCAAATACCTCTTTAGACTGGGTAGAGGGAGACCCATTACAAAATCCGACGGCCCAAGGCCATGTGGCATGAATACAAGGCTTGGAAGCCCATTTTTTTTCCCAAAGGACCCCTCGTTGAACAGTACTGCAATAGTACCTGCGCTACTACAGTACCTGCTACAGTACATCCGCCGCTACAGTACCTACCCTAGTCCATCCACCGCTTGAGTGTCGTTGTTTCTATAGTCCCACCACTGCTACAGTACTTCTAGAGTGCCCCCGCTACAATACTGCTACAGTAATCTAGAAATTCTCCCCATCCTTGATTTGATCCTAGGTCTTTTGGATGTCAAGCAACAGCCTGTACCACTAGGGTACAGGCTCGTTGGCGAAACGTGTGTAAGGGTAACGTTCGCCTCCCACTAGGGGGGCCCTCCATGCCCAGAGCACGCCGCACATTCCCCGACTTGGAAAATGGCTTTGTATCGCCATGTGCATAATATGCATAGTGTTAGAGTCTGGCGGGACTCGAGCCTGGGTCAGTTCCCACGGAGAGCGAGGGGTACAACCAACGGGTACCAGTCGGCTAACACCCCATGGGAAGTTTTATATATTAATACAATTGTTTTATTAATAAAATTTAATTACTAATATATATCTCTATAATCTCACTCATTCTATAGTATAACAATTTAATGTTTGGGTTTGTTCAATTATCAATATGAATGATTCCATACTATCATTAAATCAAAAACCTGAATGGTTTTCATAATATTAATCTTTTTAATATAATATTTGATGTATTAATTTATGATATGAAAATGTATCAATTAGTGTGTCATTAAATTTAATGAACAATATAAATTAACTTGGTTTTATATGTAAATTACCTAAAATATCTTCATCAGGGATTCCATTTTCAAAAACCATATCCATACCTTCCATCGAGAAAACATGACACTACATTGATAATTGAAACATAATGTTTCTACTACATTAAATAATCTATTAATGATTACATAAGAATCAAATAAGTGTACCCACATTAACATGGTATAACTAATACGAAGCAATCAAATTTAATTACATTTGATGATGTAAATTAAAAACTAAATAGCTAATATATGTGTAATGAATAAATATAAGTAGATAATATAAAATTTCATATATACTAATAATATTATAAAAAATGTGATTATGATTTTTATGGTTATTATAAATGAGGTTAAAAATAAATCATGAAAATTGGACGTAAAGGTATGTGTTCTTTATCTCAATTTCCCATCATTGATACATAGATAATATTCAAACAATGTTTTATTTTTTATTGTCTATATAGTTTCCATGGATGTATTTTTATCATTATTCTCATTAAATTTATTTTTGTTACATACATATCATTTTTTATTTCTTTCTGGATAATTTGATTAAAAATTTACCAAATGACTATGGTATTTACTACCAATCACACATTAAAATTCAGTTTATTTATGGAAAAATTTACATGGGAATGAAGTATATATTATTTATCTCTAAAACTTAATATATTTAATTATACTCATGTTTTATTAGGGTTTTACAATTATTATTATCATATTACCAACATTTTATATACAATTAATTCAAAATTATTCGCCTAAATGGTATTGACCATGTATATTATTTTTGTTAAAAAGCATTCTCCAATGTGAACATATTTATTATTTCTATTATGGATGTCCATTTATTTACATATAATATTTCTTCGGTTCATTTTAATTCATATTTTTATTTCATTGATAATTTTAGAATTTATTTTCTTTTTAGTTTTCCTAGGGTTCATTTTCAATTAATTTGGATTTATTTTCAAACATGTGAAAAAATATTTATTTTTAACACCTTCTATATGAACACATATTCCAATCATTATGTCACTTTTACATTATAAATAATCATCCCTAATGTTTTAGGGATTATAAATCTTTTTATATTGCAATTTTTTATATGTAATTTCTTTTAAAATATAAGATACAAACATTAATGGATAATAAAATAATAAAAAATATATTGTTCTAATGATTAGATAAAATTATTCTTAATCTATGTAAACATCAATTAATGTATCTTAGGCTTCCCACATTGTAACATCCCGATATTTTATGAAAAATATTATTTTAATTTCATTAATGTCTTATGTTTTATTCTACACCAAGATTACCTTGTGCTATACACAACACTGTATTAGCTTGTAGTATACGCAACACTATTCTTGGATCGTGTTACACACAATTTTGATAATAGTTATTCTACGCAACATTGGGTATATGTATATATATATATTAAATGTATAAATGAAATATGGTTGGATTCTGTTATACGAAACAAAGAAGGATTCTTTCACAACACGCAACCCTGACTTGGCTTGCATTACACGCAATCGCGACCTTCCTCGATAGCGTGTGTTGTACGCAATACCGGGTTTTAATAAACAATGTAATATTATTATAATATTGTCATGAACTAGCCGTTATGAATAGTATTAACTAAATTGTTAATTTTATAACATTATTATTAATCTTACACATTTCTAGAACATGGTATAAGAACAAAATAAATTTTTCGGGTAAAATAAGTATTTTTCAAAAAATGCAGTTTTGCCGCCTTTTGATGGCGCACCCACATTAAATCTGGTTTTTGATATATTTATAAGTTCAATTTGACAAAATAAAATTATTCTTTGGAATCAAGAAATAAAAATTTACTTTGGATAAATTTTTCATATTATTCTGGTAACTTTCACATTTTAATGAATAGTAAAAACACGCTATATTTTAATTAAAAACAAATGTTTTCATCGTAATATATTATGTGGTTAAATTATAATATTGAATGGTTTTAAAGTATAAATAGAATATATTTTTACCATTTAATATAATGTATGTCATTAGCATTGATTTTACCTTGAATTCGTAGGTTAAATCAATTCAATCTTTTGCAATGTTTTAAACAAAAACCCGTTTTTTTTCGACAACGGGATTAATATTAATTTAATTTCTGAAACTTCTGTGTTATGAATTTTAAAAAATTGATTCCATATTTGGAATCAGTGGGTCCAAATTATGTTAATAGGATACTTTTTATTTTTGGGAATTATGAATAGTAACTATGGTAAATTTTATTTACCATAGTTAAAGTTAAATTGGGTAATTATGGTTAAATATAATATTTTAAAATTACCCTAACAAATTTTAAAATCATATTGGATAACTAAAAAACGACCAATATCACCTAAGGGTCGGATTAGATTAATTTAATTAAATTTTGTCAATGAAAATAATTTAATTATTATTAAAACCAAAGAATGTGACAACATGTCACTTTCTTAAATATTATAAGTATAATAATTTTAATCTAGTGATAAACATCATGAAACATCGAACATGAATAGTCTCCAGAAATATAATACAATTATCTACATCATAGGAATTTATTTAGAATTTTTAGGTATTAAATAATTATCATTTATTATGACAGAAAGATGATGCAGTAATTGTCTTATTAATGAAATATTGACATAATTGATGTTATAAATGCCCAAATAAATGTAATTTGAGACTTTTTATGACTTAAAATAATTTTATAGGTTAATATGACATGTTATTGTTGATTTAAGTAACTTGGTTCTAACTTATCATTCTGTTATGAATTTCATAAAAATCATTTACCAAATAGTGTCAAAATTGACATAAAATAGTTTTTAAAACAAATATTATATTATTAATTGTTATTTTATTCCTAAAAATCTAAGGTTCGGCCAAATGACTTATATATGATTATATATATTAATAATAAACAACTTGGGGTTCTTTTGGCTTGATATAGTAAGTTTATTAACCATATAGTGTAAGAAAACAAAAAGACACGGTAAAAGTTAAATTATTTAACTTAGAGTTAAATCTAATTGATAGGGTTAAAATAATAACCTAAACTTGTCTAAATCCTATTGGTTGATAGTATTTCGACCCATCCCCATTTTACCTTCGAAATAAGACCCTTTGGAACCATTATAAACCGATTTTGACTTTAATATAAAATAATATTTTGAGATATTCCTAAGGTGCCCCTCTCCTCCCTTATAAAAGGGCACCTCATCCCCCTCCTCCTCACACCAATTTGAGCACTCAAGATCAGCCAAACCCTGTCATTTTCTCCTCTCCACTTCCCTAGAATAATCGTAGAGGTCCTGGTCTTCTTCAAACACCAATCTTAGTTCCCTAAGTGGAGGATTCAAGGAGGCGTTCCAAAGAAGAGGTAATATCCATTACCGATCTTTTCAATTTCTTTCTTCTTCAACTTCTTCTTCTTTAGTTGTTTCATGATAAAGTAATAAAATCAGTATTAATTACATACTGATATGTTATTATAAATATGAGACAACCCTAATTCACATTCTATCCATCCTACGGAAAAATGAAATCACCGCGCGTGTGTACGTACGGAATATCGTCTCCACGCCGTGGTGTAATCTATTTTCCACCACCACCTTACAAGGATGGGTATAATGGTGTAATGAGTAACTATTTATGATTATTATAAATTAATATTGATACTGAAATAGTATACATACACTTCAACACAATTCCACGACCATGGGAACGATATCATCGCTCATGCGTACGTACGGACTACCGTCTCCACGACGCGATGAGATTCATTCTCAATGATTAACCATTCATGAATGATTATAAAGTATATATAATATGTACTAATGAAATATATGACATAATAATGATACTGGATTTATTTATATATTTATATGTATGCAATCTACTTAATTCCATTCAATTCAATAAGGAAACGAAAACAGCGTTCATGCGTACATACGGACTACCGTCTCCATGAACGGTGTATTTCTTTCCATTTAATGATTTATTATATATATGTATATCCTGAATATATATATATATATATATATATCATGTTTTATGTTCTGGAATTAAGTAATCATGATCTAAGTAATCATATGAATAATTACAAGTCAAAACACGGAAGACAAATGAAACAATTTTACCCAAAACGCTCTTTAACATGGAATTTACAAAAGAACGGGTAATAAAAAGTCATAATTGAACCATATATGATATCATAACAATGAATATGATTCTGTAATAAGAAAATGACATTATTTAAATCATTATACTTTGGTATTTACTGGGGTGTATTTTATCATCCACATCCATGTTTTCCTCAATATGTAATATTATTTCCATCCAACTACAATTGTTTAAATCCAATTTTACCCTTCGGTGAGTTTTTAGTAAAAGATATGAAAGGAATCTTTTGTCGTTTTTCGTACGAGGTACTTTTTGACTTTTCCGATAAAAGTACGAAGAATGTTTTTTTTAACTTATACGGCATGAATGGATTTTTAAAAACATTATTTCTAAGAAGATTCCTTTACAAGTTTTCAAGTTTATTTTTAATCAACTTATTTTAGTTTATAATTGTATGACATGTTAAGAAAAGAAAAGTGTTTTTTTGAAGTAGAAAGGATATTTTCCTCAAGAATGGAGTTCAAATGTTTTATCAAAATTATTTTCCATCTAAGATAATATAGGGTTCTGTTTTTATCCCTATTATTACATTGATTTGATTATGTTTTGAGGGAATTATTTTTATGAATACATTTACCTTATATGATTTGTTTTATGATGTTATGATGTTTCAGGAATCCCATTTTTGTTATATGTGTTATGCGATGATGTATGATTTATGATTATGTGGCACACATAAGAAAGGATTCATTATAAGATGGGTGGGACCTATATCTCCCTATAATGCATTGGGTAAAGATTTTATATCTCATGAGATAGACATGGCTGAAATGTTAGGTTATACCGGTTTAGTGAAACAGGACTGAAACGAGGGTTACTCGATTCAGAAAGGGACTTTGTCCACTAAGATAGTCTTGGCAATGAGTCTTGACTAACAAGAAATGATTCTTTATGATTATGTGTGTATGCCAAAAAGTATCATGTTTTAAGTTATGATTATTGGGATTTCATTTCACTACTATGATTTATCCCATGTTATGAAATTATGCTCTCTTTTGCAGGTTAATATTTCCAGAAGTTATGTTCTTATGAATATGATGTGATTGATTTTTCTTTTGTATACCCTTACTGAGCATTTGAGCTCACCCTTTTATGTTTTCTTTTCCCCAGGATATAAAGAAAGGTTTTAGGTAAAAAAAAGGGAAGATCTTTATGGGAGATATTGAAGATCTTTCACCACGATTAGAAGATTACGTTCCGACTTTCCAAAGACACTAAACTATTACGATCCTTGTGTGTTTGTTTTTGTTATGTACTAAGTATTCCACAAATGTAATGAAATGTCCATGTATGTCAGGCTTCTGGTCTCTACATTTGGTATCAGAGGAAAGGTTTAGTCAACCTTTGGAAACTAGGATGCGAGAACTTTAGTGAGATCCCTAGAGATATTTATAAGGTATGTCTAGGGATGTCCCTAAGGATAAGTATACGTATAGGATACAGTCCTAGAACTATGGTAACAATCATAGAATTTAACATAAGATGTTAGATATTGAGGGTACTCCCCCTTTATTATGTTGTTTTCCCTAGCATGATTTTTGCCTCTCACACTATTCTTTTTGGGTTTTAGAAAATGGATGGAAACAAGATGATTCACGATAATGGAGGATTTGATGGACAATGGAATGATATTATTCATAATGAAATGGGATTTGGGAGTCCAAACATCATTATTATGCCGAATCAGCAATCTCATAATATGATCAATAAAGTAAAATTTGGTAAGTTTCCTGACTCGGCTAATAAGAGAAAGATGGAGTTTCATGATGATCATAGAGGAAAGAAAGTTCAATTTCCCCTATGTAAATCATGTGGGAAGAGGCATCAAGGAGAATGTTTCAAAGGAACTGGAAGATTCTTTGGGTGTGGAAAATAAGGACACAAAGATAGTAAATGCAAAGGAAAAGGTTCAGTTAACAACATGGATGAGGATAATGGTATTGCTACGACATCAACAATGGTTAAATGTTTGAAATGTGGAATGTACGGGCATTATGCAAACCAATGCCCTAAGGGAAAGTCTCATGAAGATAATCAGTATGGTCGTATGGGAAGTATTTATGTGGATGATGATGAAGAGACTACAAATGATATGTGAGATGAAAGAATTGTCGAAGCTCGGTCAATGGTTTAAGAATGTAGTGGAATGATTACATGTTTATCATGTGTAATGTTGTATAAGTAATCTCATGGTACTATGGAATAAAGAGACATGTAAGGATTGTTACACTGTTGTCTGATTAATGTTACTAGTATCCATGAAAGGTTATTCAGATATTTTTGGAATGTAGATGATATGCGCATAATGAAGGGATAAGGATAAAATTAAATGTTTGACAGTATTCATGAGCTCATGACTGATATAAGGAGAAGGTTATATCATGGTTTGAGTATATAGAATTTTTGGATTTTGGTATGTGGAAACAGTTAACTTTTGACAGCATTCATGTTTTCACTATGGTTTAATGGGTATTCATTTTTTTCAAGAGAATACATCATTAAGGTATTCACATGATTGGAATGTGACCAACAAGATATATGGGGGATAAATGATGGTATTCACATGCTTGGTTGGCGACATTTCAAGTAATCATTTTCTTTATACTATGAGCTTGAACTGAAGTATTTTAGATAAGCCTAAAGACTGTAATGGATTATGTTAACCATAAGTTAGTATTGTTTAAGTATAGAACTTTTTTTTGATATTATTTATGTGATGTTATAGTAATGTAGTTTTAGAAAAAGGACAACCTGCAGGACGGGCGACATCCCATCGCTTCGGACAAGGCTGTGGGAATCGAACCCACAACCGAAGTGCGACTGGCCTTTATCTCCTACCACTGACCTACAGGAAGTCCCTGTTTAGTAGAAACTAGTTTTATTATATTAAGCAGTATGATATGTGAAGTATAAGTTCATTTTAGGAACCATATATGATTAATATCACTATAGATGGACTTATGTATTTTTTGATAACTTTTCTAACCTTTTGTTTGAGACAGATGGAATGACCCATCATTCTATCACATGATCTGCTAACACATCACGAATGACAAATTCAACTTCATTTCTTTAAGAGATAAAGTAGAAATTGTCCAAAGAACGACAAACAGTGAGACTATACCAAAATCACGAAAGTATTTCTTCTAATTCCAATTTCAACAACTTTAGGGAAATGATCTTGAAAACCAAAAATGTTGTCTTAGTGCTCTTATATCTGATGAATCAGATGGTACCTTAGATCATCACAAATTTATGGCTTTGTGATTTCTAGCTTTTCCATAGCCATGTTCTCTACCACTCTCCATCATAACATGTTGGTTAGATTTCTCTTACATATCCATATTTTCACCTATGTGGAAACCTAGTGATTAGTTTATTTGGGTAACCGTTACGTTTCATACTATTGTTTTTATAGATAAGTTTTGGTATTCCTTTTTACGATGTGGGTTTCTATCAAAGAAACTTTCAAATAGTAAACCATTTATAACCCTGACGAATTTCGAGGGCGAAATTCATTTTAATGGGGGTAGAATGTAACACCCCGATATTTTTTGAAAAATATTATTTTAATTTCATTAATGACTTATGTTGTATTCTACACCAAGATTACCTTGTGCTATACACAACACCGTATTAGCTTGCAGTATACGCAACACTATTCCTGGACCGTGTTACACACAATTTTGATAATAGTTATTCTACGCAACATTGAGTATATGTATATATATATATATTAAATGTATAAATGAAATATGGTTGGATTCTGTTATACGAAACAATGAAGGATTCTTTCACAACACACAACCCTGACTTCGCTTACATTACACGCAATCGCGAACTTCCTCAATAGCGTGTGTTGTACGCAATACCGGGTTTTAATAAACAATGTTATATTCTTATAATATTGTCATGAACTAGCCGTTATGAATAGTATTAACTAAATTTTTAATTTTAAAACATTTTTATTCATCTTACACATTTCTATTACATGGTATAAGAACAAAATAAATTTTTCGGGTAAAATAAGTATTTTTCAAAAAATGCAGTTTTGCCGCCTTTTGATGGCGCACCCACTTTAAATCTGGTTTTTGACATGTTTATAAGTTCAATTTGACAAAATAAAATTCTTCTTTAGAATCAAGAAATAAAAATTTACTTTGGATAAAATTTTCATATTATTCTGATAACTTTCACATTTTAATGAATAGTAAAAACACGCTATATTTTAATTAAAAACAACTTTTCTCATCGTAATATCTTATGTGCTTAAATTATAATATTGAATTTTTTTAAAGTATAAATAGAATATATTTTTACCATTTAATATAATTTATGTCATTAGCATTGATTTAACTTGAATTCATAGGTTAAATCAATTCAATCTTTTGCAATGTTTTAAACAAAAACCCGTTTTTATTCGACAACGGGATTAATTTTAATTTAATTTCTGCAACTTCTGTGTTTTGAATTTTAAAAAATGGATTCAATATTTGGAATCAGTCAATCAAAATTATGTTAATAGGATACTTTTTATTTTTGGGAATTATGAATAGTAACTATGGTAAATTTTATTTATCATAGTTAAAGGTAAATCGGGTAATTAAGGGTAAATATAATATTTTAAAATTACCCTAACAAATTTCAAAATACTATTTGATGACTAAAAAACGACCCATATCACCTAAGGGTATGATTAGATTAATTTAATTTAATATTTTCAATGAAAATAATTTAATTATTATTAAAACCAAAGAATGTGACAACATGTCACTTTCTTAAATCTTATAAGTATAATAATTATAATCTAGTGATAAACTTCATTAAGCTTCGAACATAAATAGTCTCCAGAAATATAATACAATTATCTACATCATAGGAATTTATTTAAAAAATTTAGGGATTAAATAATTATCATTTATTATGACAGAAATATGATGCAGTAATTGTCTTATTAATGAAATATTGACATAATTGATGTTATAAATGCCCAAATAAATGAAATTTGAGACTTTTTATGACTTACACTAATTTTCTAGGTTAATATGACATGTTATTGTTGATTTAAGTAACTTGTTTCGAACTTATAATTCTTTTATGAATTTCATAAAAATCATGTACCAAATAGTGTCAAAATTGACATAAAATAGTTTTTAAAACAAATATTATATTATTAATTGTTATTTTATTCCTAAAAATCTAAGGTTCGGCCAAATGACTTAAATAAGATTATATATATTAATAATAAACAACTTGGTGTTCTTTTGGCTTGATATAGTAAGTTTATTAACCATATAGTGTAAGAAAACAAAAAGACAGGGTAAAAGTTAAATTATTTAACTTAGAGTTAAATCTAATTGATAAGGTTACAATAATAACCTAAACTTGTCTAAATCCTATTGGTTGATATGATTTTGACCCATCCCCACTTTACCTTCGAAATAAGACCCTTTGGAACCATTATAAACCTATTTTGACTTTAATATAAAATAATATTTTGAGATATTCCTAAGGTGCCCCTCTCCTTCCTTATAAAAGGGCACCTCCTCCCCCTCATCCTCACACCAATTTGAGCACTCAAGCTCGTCCAAACCCTACCATTTTCTCCTCTCCACTTCCCTAGAATAATCCTAGAGGTCCTGGTCTTCTTCAAAGACCAATCTTAGTTCCCTAAGTGGAGGATTCAAGGAGGCGTTCCAAAGAAGAGGTAATATCCATTACCGATCTTTCAAATTTCTTTCTTCTTCAACTTATTCTTCTTTAGTTGTTTCATGATAAAGTAATAACATAAGTATTACTTAAATAAAGATACGTTATTATAAATATGAGACAACCCTAATTAACCTTCTATCCATCCTACGGAAAAATGAAATCACCGCGCGTGTGGACGTACGGAATACCGTCTCCACGCCGTGGTGTAATCTATTTTCCACCACCACCTTACAAGGATGGGTATAATGGTGTAATGAGTAACTATTTATTATTATTATAAATTAATATTGATACTGAAATATTATACATACAATTCAACACAATTCCACAACCATGGGAACGATATCATCGCTCGTGCGTACGTACGGACTACCGTCTCCACGACGTGATGAGATTCATTCTCAATGATTAACCATTCATGAATGATTATAATGTATATATCATATGTACTAATGAAATATATGACATAATAATTATACTGGATTTATTTATATATTTATATGTATGTCATCTACTTAATTCCATTCAATTCAATAAGAAAACGAAAACAGCGTTCATGCGTACGTACGGACTACCATCTCCATGAACGGTGTATTTCTTTCCATTTAATGATTAATTATATATATGTATATCCTGAATATATATATATATATATAAATCATGTTTTATGTTATGGAATTAAGTAATCATGATCTAAGTAATCATATGAATAATTACAAGTCAAAACACGGACAACAAATGAAACAATTTTACCCAAAACGCTCTTTAACATGGAATTTACAAAACAACGGGTAATACAAAGTCATAAGTGAACCATATATGATATCATAACAATGAATATGATTCTGTAATAAGTAAATGACATTATTTAAATCATTATAAAGGAGGTTCGGACACTTACGAAGCAAATCGTACCTAAGGTAAGGGAAATATCACAATCTCATTTTTATCCGAGATTGCTTATACTTTGGTATTTACTGGGGTGTATTTTATCATCCACATCCATGTTTTCCTCAATATGTAATATTATTTCCATCCAACTACAATTGTTTAAATCCAATTTTACCCTTCGGTGAGTTTTTAGTAAAAGATATGAAAGGAATCTTTTGTCGTTTTTCGTACGAGGTACTTTTTGACATTTCTGACAAAAGTGCGAAGAATGTTTTTTTTAACTTATACGGCATGAATGGATTTTTAAAAACATTATTTCTAAGAATCTTCCTTTACAAGTTTTCAAGTTTATTTTTAATCAACTTCTTTTAGTTTATAATTGTATGACATGTTAAAAAAGAAAAGTGTATTTTTGAAGTAGAAAGGATATTTTCCTCATGAATGTAGTTCAAATGTTTTATCAAAATTATTTTCCATCTAAGATAATATAGTGTTCTGTTTTTATCCCTATTATTAAATTTATTTTATTATGTTTTGAGGGAATTATTTTTATGAAGTCATTTACCTTATATGATTTGTTTTATGATGTCATGATGTTTCAAGAATCCCATTTTTGTTATATGTATTATGCGATGATGTATGATTTATGATTATGTGGCACACATAAGAAAGGATTCATTATAATATGGGTGGGACCCATATCTCCCTCCAATGCATTGGGTAAAGATTTAATATCTCATGAGATAGACATGGCTGAAATGGTAGGTTATACCGGTTCAGTGAAACAGGACTGAAACGAGGGTTACTCGATTCAGAAAGGGACTTTGTCCACTAAGATAGTCTTGGAAATGAGTCTTGACTAACAAGAAATGATTCTCTATGATTATGTGTGTATGCCACAAAGTGTCATGTTTTAATTTATGATTATTATGATTTCATTTCACTACTATGATTTATCCCATGTAATGAAATTATGCTCTCTTTTGCAGGTTAAGATTTCCAAAAGTTATGTTCTTATGAATATGATGTGATTGATTTTTCTTTTGTATACCCTTACTGAGAATTTGAGCTCACCATTTTATGTTTTCTTTTCCCCATTATATAAATAAAGGTTTTAGGAAAAAAAAGGGAAGATCTTTATGGGAGATATTGAAGATCTTTCACCAGGATTAGAAGATTACGTTCCGAGTTTCCAAATACACTAAACTATTACGATCCTTGTGTGTGTGTTTTTGTTATGTAATAATTATTCCACAAATGTAATGTAATGTCCATGTACGTCAGGCTTCGGGTCTCTACACTCATGATATTATCTGATAATATCATTTACAATTTTCCCTTTTAAGTCTTATGATAATATATTGTGGATGTTTTTATGGAATACATTTCACCACCACATATTAATTAAACTATGAAATATTTTTGATTGTTTTAATGTTAATGTGCTTCACATATGTATTTCATATCAATATGTGATGATGAGACCATTATGACCCTCAATTTCATTGGGTAAATAATAAGTCCCTTGAGATGATTGGAATTTGGTACAAAATCCAAACCCCAAATGGACTCTATCCACTCATTGATGGGTGTGTTAATTATATCCCTCCATTACAAGGAGTAGTGTCTTATATCTATATAACTAAAATTTAGGAAATTTATGAATAATAATAATCCATTATGAGACTTTGTTCACTATGTGTTGGTGGTATTGTTGGTGTGACTTTAAATATGCAATGATTTTCTAGGAATATATATGTGCCACATTATTTTTTCAATGTTATTTTTTATGGTTCATGACGATTGAATTCATTATTCCACTTTCATATATCTCATTTTTTAATTGATTCCATGATCCTTATTAAATTAATCATGATATTGTATCTACATTTTATTTTGAATAATTATATTATGTTATGATCATATTCCTTGATTATATTCACATACCATCATGTTCATCTTATGCTTCCTTAGGATCTTCAATTTATACCTATTATGTTTACCCATAATGAGAACCAAATATTACTATTTATTAAGTTTCCTTTCCCATGTATATAGAATAGATTATCATGTAGTATTTTTATAAAATGTTATCATGTGAGGATAATATTTATAGAAGTTATTGAAAATGTTTTAAAATAACTCATTTATGTATGTAATATGTGATGGAACTAATCCAATAGGCTCTATGACATGTTTTACTATGATATGTAAGTAATAATCATGTAAAATTATAAAATAAGTATATTTCTAACACATTAGTTTCCACATCTTGACAATATTACTTGGTTATATATTTCACTAAGAACATTTTCTCCATTATATTTATTCTATCAAGAAAACAAGTTATGGAATGGTAGAATAATAGTGGTTTAATAGGGTAAATGATGAAAAATTATATTAGTTAATTGTATCCCTATACAACAGTTTAACCTTCAAAAAAGTGGATATAAGTTATATGGGATATTTGAATCATATAATTTGGGACATTGAAATAATGGGGGAAGATAATGTATCATTGAGATAATTATATGAGGGTTTTATAGTTCTCTACATGTAACATGATAAATAGGAATTTCGACATTCCATATCCATATTTGTTTAATTTCGGGTTGTTGAATTTCAATGTCGTTTGTGCCTAGTATTGGAAAATAATGTCAGTCTTCTAAATAAATGTTTAAGTGTGATTTATAAATAATATATTAAATTATGGAATATTTAAAAATTAATTGATGAATTGTTTGATTGTTTTGGTGATGTTGTGACCCATTATGAACCATTATATAAACCTCTATTGTGTTCTTATATGGTGGTGTGATCATAATAGGGTGAATTAAAATACAAGACTCCATTAAAACAATTGATACGATATTGATAATGATGAGGATGTGGTACTAGTATATTTTTTAGTACATAAAGAATGTTAATAATGATAAATAAGACTATTGGATCTAGATTGTGGTAGGTCTTGGTGGGAGTTTGGTATATCTACTTTATTTGATTTCATATTCCCTAGGACCTATATATCTATATATATTTAAATAGAGTATGTGTAATATATAATGGATGGTGGGGGTAGAAATAAATTATCAAGATTATACTCAATTAATATGGAGCTTGTTGTTTTGAAAGGAGGGCTAACTTATGATGGTGGAATATAATATAAAATTGATATAATATAGGTGGTGGTGGGGATAGTTTATAAGGGTTGAAGCTCAATAATAGTGAACGTCTTTATATGTGAAAAACATACAAAATGTGATATTATAGTTGAGATGTATTAATATACAGAGGTCCACAATGATAAGAACCTAGTTAAAGTGAGAATATATGTGGGTGGATATATTTATAGACATTAATTTTTTAAGTGTGTTCTATACGGGTTATAAAGGTATTATATATTTATATATAGAGGTCCATGTACATAGAAAATTGACATTTTTTATTAATGATATATCAATGAAGCTACATAACATCCATTTAGGCATTGGTGGTTGAAATTATTCGCAATAGGTATGATTTATTTTTTATATGAGGATTTCATGCAATGATATTTTAAAGGGGATTAGATATAAAATTAAAATTATCTTTGTGAATGGATGCTAGATTTTTTTGGTTTGGTTTACATATTTCTTGGATTCATTTATATGATTAGTTTAATAAATAAACATTGATGTTTGAAAGAATAACTTAATAAGTATATTTTAATTTTCATCCTTGATTTTTATAATTTAATTTTCTGATCATTTATATAGATTTAGGGGTGTAGAGAATCCATAAGTCTAGATACTGGTTACTTCGTGGGAGACAATTTGGTAGTGGTGTTACACATTATAATTGATAGAAATATAAATAAGTCTTGTAATTCTTATTGATTTACAGAATCTATTTTACATTATTATTTCCTTCATTATATTATAGGGATTTGATTATAAATTTTCCAACTTTTTTTCCATGAAATGTATTGATACTATTTATGGATATGTGAATCATTCATTCAATGGAAAATTGATTCGATTTGTTAAATGATGAACCCTCGGGTATAGTCACTACACTATAGCCTATTAAAGGTATAATTAATGGATATAGACCACTAATTTTCATACATTTATATATCAAAAATTATAAGAATAGTCATTACCATTAATAAATACATGAATGTGGACTAAAATAATTTAGTGCCTTTAGAAACATGTACAAATAATATATCAACTTAGAGAATTATATTTATAATCTACATTAAAGGTCTTTCTATTTAGTCCTATTTACATACATACCCTATATATTATCTCTCATCTTAACCTTGGGAACAAAAACACAATATGTGGTTAGATAAGATGCTCAGTAAGGATGAACAGTGGATATACATAAGCATATAATGAACATAAATATATGAGGACTTTATCCTAACATTTTGAAAAGAGACCCTATAGATCTAATAACATAAAATGGATTTAGGGAATAATAACTTTCATATAATGATGCATGAATCATAATTAAATATGGAACATAATCATTTAGAGAATGATAAGAGAATAAAATATAGTTTATTAGAATACATATGTGCATAGAAATAATTATATCAAGGATACCCACCAAGACATTTAAAAAAAGTTATGCTTGGGAGAACCACTAGTGCACCTAATTCAGGATTAGGATAACCACTTATGTACCCTCTTTTTTAGAATTTGGATTACCACCCATATACACTCATTTTATATCTTGTGTTTACCACCTATGTACCCTCGGAGCTCGTAGTGAATTTATTGTTACCTAATTCATTGAATACAAAGATAGGTCCCACTATTCTCATAATGAAGATAACCAAATTTATGTGTGCTAAAAAATCGTAAAATATTCGTCATATCATAACTGATGAAATTTAATGTAATTCCTAAAAATTTTCTTATATCATTCCTTATAAATAATATAAAGGATTCATAGTCATTTTACCCAATGATAAAATGTGAAAAAAGGTGGGTCTCATAATCAATTTATAATATAAGAACATGTGGAAGGGAAATGGTTTTCAATAAAAACATGTTATCATACACATAAATAATTTAGACAAATAATATGAATGTTATCCATGTATCATATCCCTAGTAAGTACAGGTAACATCTATGTGTGTCATCTTATATGGAGAATTATTTTGAGGAATCATTTAACAAATTTTTTTATGAAAATATCCTTTTTGATTTGAAAAAAATTAAATGATATTTTATTAAAAACATTCATTGAAAAAATAATTTTTCAAAAATATAAAAAATCCCAAAAAAAATAATTTCATGGATGATGGAAAATTATATTCATTAAGTACATGCTAAAAGAAGGATTCCATTCACAATTTTAGTAAAATAAAAATGGGGTTTTTTTGAAAAATTATTAGAATAATCCTTTAAAAAATTTTATAAATATTCATATGGTTATTACTGTATTATAAAAACCATAATATCATACAACATTTTTTTATACCATATTTAGAAATCGTGTTTATGGATGAAAATGGATTTTCAATTGATGATTGAAATAAAGTTAGATTCTCATCAAAACATTATATTAATTATATTATATACCAAAGAGTGTAAGAATTGTACCATTAATTTATGATTTCAACAAAAACATAATGATAAGAAAATTCATGACAATTAATTTGAAGTATATCATCATCTCTCAACATTGGAGACATAGGCATTATCCATCCTGAAAAAATGATAAGATTGTAAAATAAATTCCATTCAACTTTTAAATTTTGAATCAATATTCCCATGATGGAATAACATAAAAAAACATGAAATATGAATATTATGAACAAATTAACAATGTTAAATGTAAAAGGTTCCGAATATACCCCTCCTTTAAAGAATAAACATCCACAATATATCATACATCTCAATGAAGGGAAATTGAGACCAAAATCCCCTTACTAATCTGCTAACTTTTGAACTCTCAACCCCAAGAAACATAGATCCTAAAATTTATATATAATCCCTAATAATTTTTATTATATGTATCATAAAATAAATCCATGGAATATATATACACTACATCAATCAAATATGTGATGAATATTGCTTCTACTTCACAGAAAATAATGCTGATATGAAATTTCCTTACCATTAGTCTTAACTTGAAGAGCACTCGTTCAAAACTATTTTATAATTAATATAATAATAATATAAATATAAAACACAACTATATTCATTAATATATATATACCATATATTATTTTATTATGACCTTTTATTAACCATTTATTAACAATTCCATGATAATATTATGTTTTGGATGACAACTACTCCATTTTTCATATTTATTTTTATTTGTAATATTTTTTGTCTAACTACATTGATAAATGTTCATAAATATAAATAATTAAAGCCATTATATAAATATAATATATATTTAGTATATAGTTATTTAAATTAATGCATAAATGTTTGGGATAGTAATTAAAATACTATAAGCATGGATATAGTTGATAGTAAGTACACATGAACGCTATTTTTTCATTTTATTGCGAGGATAAAATAAAGAGACATAAATGATATATTATAATTAATTTTATTTATTTCATATATATCTAATATTTTCCTTATAACCATCCTTAATACATTCTATGTAATGTGTGAACAAATCACAACGCTTCGCGAGGCGGTATTCCACTATACACTCGTGCGATATAATCATATTACAACAAAATGGAAAGATTAATGTTTATTTTGAGATAAGAATTAAAGAAAAATAATAACATCTTAAATATAATATATATCATATATAAACATTAAATCAATAATTTTGACTAGCCTTCATATGTGGTAATGGAAAAATGAATGGCATCGGAATGTGAGGTGGTAGTAGACCTGAAACATGAATGATGATTCTGTAACCCATTAGATTGAAATGGAGGTAGTTTTAGGTAACTAAATTAACATAAAACATCTATTTATTTATAATATAATAATTTTATTATATATTCATGATAAAAAAATGTTGAAAGGATGGAGTAAAAAACCACGATGTTGGTTGATATATGTTTACTCTTCTTCAGGTATCCTCCTTAGGCTATCACTAAAAGCCTTATAGGATGGATTTCACCCAAAACTAATATTTATATAATGATGATAGGGATGGTTAGAGGGTAATTTAGTGTGAAATGACTATTTTAAAAGGGTGTGATGGTGTGATACATGGTGGAGATCTAGTGCCTTTTGTAGTAGAAGAGTAGTGGAATTCATGAAAATACTGAAACATATTCAATATTATGATGTCAATATTACCTAATGCAGAAAACAATGATAATTAACATGTTGAAAGGATGATATGGTTGAAAAATACCTCAAAAATATAGTGAAACAGATGTTGTAAATTTTTTATCCTTAACTAATATGTTTCCTTATTTGTACCATTTTTTTCATGATGGTTTCTAGTTTGCTAACCAATATAATTTATCATTTAATACAAAAAAAAATTAATTACTAGTTAATTTTTACCCAATAATTCTTAATATAATAACTAGTTTAAAAAAACAAAAATCCAATCTTTTTTGGTAATTAATTTTTATCACAATAATATGTAACATTTAAAAAACCAATTTAACCATAACCACAATAACAAGGTTTTACTATTTAGTGGTAAATATATTCATTAGAAATGAATATATTTTCCATGAGGGGAAAATAATTTTTATTTACAATAATTTAAAACTTCCTTGTAAAAAATTAATATATTTTTAAATTTTAAATCATTTCATTAAATATATTTTATCTTAAATTGAATTAATGAAAATATTGAACTCATTCATTTAAATTTATTATTTTCTAAAAATGATGCAAATGATGTAATTCAAATATATTATTCTCTCAAATATGTAAAATGATATATTAATATAAAAAAGTAATGTAATAAAACAATTCACTCAATTTACATCTATATTAATTTTTTATTATCATATTTATTTAACTATTAATTAAATAATTGCAGAGTCATTATTTCTTATGAATTTAATGAAATTATTTCTTCTAAAAAAAATTAAATAAATATTCCATATAATAAAACACATTTATTTTTAAAAATAAAACTTATAACTAAACGTATGTTCTTTTTCCCTATACAAAATCATTATAGATAATAAGTGTAAGAAAAGTATATTCTTTTTGAATTTCTTTACATCACTAATTATATGTGTCATATTCAATGGAAAGTAAAAAAAATACATATATTTAATATAATTTTATGTGAAATATATAAATAAAATATTTCAATAAAAATATGCTATCATTTTAGGTTATTTTCACTCTAATAACTCTAGTTTAACCCCCGGGTAAAATTATTTTTACCTTAACCGTGGTAATTAATTTCTTCTATATTCACAAGTCATTTTTACTAAAAATTAATATTCCCATATTAGAAATTATGAATTATTATTATTAAAATATTTAATCCATTTTACCAAATTTGAATTACTTATTTTTAAAAAATTAATATAATACTAATCCCACATGGGTGACAAGAAAAAATGGTTTTGAGGATAAAATGGTCAAATGTTTATAAAAGTTTTTATTTCAAATTTAGTTGGGAAATTTATTTCAATTACCTAAATTGGTTTGATATATTTATATATGGTCTAATTATTATTTAAAACCAATTAAAATTTTTTATAACTTTATAAAAAATTAAACGAAAAAGAAATTTAAAATTATTTTCACTATTTATCACTATTACTCAATAAAATGAAAACATTCCTAAAAATACAAAAAATTAACCTTAAGATAATTTTGAAAATACTAATTCAAAAAAGGGTTTTATTTTATATAATTTAATTTATAAAAGTGTAAAAAATTAATTTAATAATTGATCAAAGAATTATTAAATTAACATTTCATTGAGAAAATCAGATTTTGAACAATATTAAGACTTTAGAGAGAATTCTATATTTTATTATCAATAAGTTTTCTTTATATAAAAAACTATACTTGTTATTTCTAAAATTATTTAGTACTAATCATATTATTATGTTTAATGTATTTTTTAGAAAATTTGTGTTTAAATAACAAAAGTATTAATATAGCATGGTTTCATTAAAACTCAATGTCGTGTGTATTGGAATATAATACATTATTACATGCAGCACAAGGTTCACATGGGATTTCATAAAATAGAATATTATCTTGGTGTCGCATGAAATTCAAATATTTTAATATATTTTAATTTGTTTTAAAATCTTCATTCATATCATCAAATATGGTTATAGAATGACACCATTTTATGTCAATATCATTTTCCAAATTTTGAATAATCTTTAAGAGAAGATACTCTTAATAAATTTAATTCCATTTAATAATAAAAATATCACTCTATGGTTTTCCAATGAAATGTTTCCAAATCATATATTACTTCATTAAATTTAGGTGAATGTGTTATGCCTAATGCACTAACAGATCATAAGATACATATATATAATGATAATTCCGTTATTATATCTTTAGTTACCATAAAACAAATTATTATCATATGTCATAAAATATGAATAAATCATCTTATGGTGAAATAATAAATCAGTCTCTATAAACTCATTAAATTATTAGAACAAACAATTTCATAAATGGATAACATTTTGAAAATTCTGAATGTTGAAAACCAAAATCATTATAAATTAGAACAATAAATTTCAAAAAATGAACATAACGTTAATAACTTCAAATATCATAATGTAACTCTTCATTGTAACATACTAATCATGTTAATACTATCATCACACATGCTTTTAATGCATGGTAGTAACATGAATTTTCATGGAACATCAATAAAAACATGTTTTCTTCCTCAATCCTTGAAAAAAACTATAGATTATAGAATATATTCTTTTGATCCCATAAATTTTTTAACATGATCAATGAAAACATAAGCCACTTTGCCAAAATTTCATTAATTTTTTTCAAAGTTGTTGATACAATCAAATTTAAATTATCCAAATAAATCATATCTTTATCCTTTAATCATTATAAAAACATCATGAACATATTAAGAATTATCATTTCCATAATAATATGTTTTCCTAGAATATCACCTTGTAATTTAATACATTTTCTACGCCATCAAAACCATTCAACATATTCTTTCAATTTCTTATTGAAAAATGTATACTGAAAAATCATTATATAATTCACGATTCTAAAATATAAGTAATTAAAGACTTCAATGCTTCCACATCAATGACTGGAATGGAATAGGTCCTTTCATGGTAAAAAATTTAATTCTTGGGTCAGGGAATTATGTTGGGTAATTCCCATGATCCCACAAATAAGAAAATGAACCTCTCATAAACAGTTCACTATACAACCAACTTTTTTCACACAGATAAAATATGCCCCTTTTTTAAATATATTTCTCTAGGTTTTTATTCCCACCTTCTTTACTTATAGGAAGATAAATATTCTTTCCTCTATGTACATTACAACCAAAAATTTCCTAAAATATTATATTCCTCTAATTCAATGTGTTAGGAATCTTACAAATGATCGTGATTTTAATTATACATCATTATAGATGATTAGGAATAATCACAACATCTTTTCACTATTCATCATATTATTTTCCTTCTCATCAGAAAATTCCCATACACATTAAATTTTTCCCATATCCTTCTATTTCCCACCATTGACTAAAGAAATCATATTATGAGAAACTCAAATCATAATAGAAATCAACATAATAATGAAAAAACACATAGAGTATATCTAAATCATGAAACCCTCTTTAATATATAACAAATTGGTTTATCATAGGTCATTGATATTCATAATATATTTAAATCCATTATGATGGTTCATAATGAGTTTGTGAATTTCCAAATCATATCCCTCAAGTGTGTCAAACCTTGTGTGCAGCAAGGGCCATTAATGTGCACCACTATCGATTGATTATAGATCAACACGTTGTTTTAGGTGTTGTCACCCCTGGGTAAATATGTGCTAGATCCACATTTATATATAGTACAAAAAAATAGATTTAATTAATTTGAAACCACTCAATCTATCATTTACCAATATTCCAGATAATTTAAATACACATTAACTCATCTTTAGAGTTATACTTAGAGACATTCCTAGGTATATCATAGCAAATTTCCCTAGTAATATCACATAGTTTATCTTATCCTTATTTTTAAATTTTGGAATACCCATTCTTTTTATACCAACTTCATTAACTTAGTCTTTTCATACATTTATTTTACATCTTATTTTATAAATGCCCATCACATTACAAAAATACATGACTAAGTACTTTAATAGTTTTTTGCATATGGAAACTGGGATACATAATATTTGAACATGTTGGATGATATTAAATATGTATTTCACGACCCCCTCCCACCAAAGATGCCCCTCCTGAGCTGGAAATGGTGAAAGGGAGATAATGACCCCCAAGTCGCACCTCCAGTAGTCCCCGGGGTGGCGACTAGCACCAAGGGTATGAGTTTTCACAAATATGGGAGGCATTACCCTTTTTACTATTTAGGATCGAGAAATAGGACAAGTAGACCACCGAAATAAAAAGAACATGTGTATAGAAATAAATCCAAACCAAGCCCACGTGCATGTTTAAACAATTTTATAACAAGGTACAAGTACATGAAATCTCAAAGTATAATACCAAAAGAAAACAAGAGTACAAAAACAGCAACAACTACAACTGTCCGACTAGTAGGGTCCCGCACGGCCCTGGTAGTCCTCCAGGAAACCTGAAAGTAAACGTAGGGTGAGCATAAAAGTATTATCAGTAGGGAAACCTAAATCTCTTGTGCACAAGTGGGGAGACATCCTAATGTCCTGTGAGAACAACAGAAGAAACCTAGAAAGGAATTTTATCCACCCATCCTCACCAGCCACACTCACCAAAACACAAGCATAATAGGTAGTAGTATATAAGATATAGGAGTATTGGGTACCTCGCACCACTTCCCATTAGTTAGCTGCTCTTCCTAATGGAGAACATCCTAAAGCTGCCACACTCTCCCCGCCCGCACACACCTGGTCCTCACAACCACGTATCCCGCCCGCACACACATGGGCCTCATCCCAAAGATTCTTGGGAAACAGTAGAATCTGCCCAAAGAGTCTTGGGCTAAATCCACCCCAATAGAAACCTACCCGAAGAGTCTTAGGTGTAAGGTCGCCTCAAGCCATCACAGGCTAGGGGAGAAGGAGCGGGAAGAAGCTAGTAACTAAGGGGAAAACACCCTCTCCCATGAAATGGGAGTGTTCGGCACTAATTGCTCATCATGGGTGGGGTGCGATAAAACACAAAAGATATAGATATATATATATATACCAACCACACATCCCAACCTATGGATTCTAAATAGAGAAACTGAGCACATTCCTCGGCACTATTACTACGAATTATGCATACAACAAACAACCCCAACCCCATTTAGGTTTTCACGTTTCAGCTGAAGTAGTTTATTTAGTTCCTTAACTACTGGGAAACTATCCACAACCAACCACATCAATCATTCATAAAACATATCCCTGCTATCCACAAATCAAGTTAGGAAAACACAAGCAACATAACCAAGTCATCCTTATTAACCAAATATCCCCATTTATTATTAACTCTGTTTCATTACCATGACCCACCATTCATTAACTCTTCAAATTTTTATTTATTATTCACAACCCATAGTCCGTTCACATTCAACCCATCCCCGTAGCCCCACTGCCATCCACCATAACCACAACCATACCAAAACCTGTACATCATTATCCCTTTAACACAACTTATCGTAGCCCCGTTGCCCGTCACCAACATAGCATTTACACCAACCCACAACCAAGCCAACCGCAGCCCTGCTTCTCACCCTATCCACAACAACCCACAAAACAAGTTTCGTGCCACACCATCGCCCCCTTTTAACATCATTTACCGCAGCCCTAATGCCCGTTCTATTCGTAACAACCCAGGATTCACCCCCCAATCATACACCACGTAACCAAGCCAACACCCACATGTTCATTATTCCATTTTTTTTGAACCGGGGTGATCACACAAGGGTTCCATATTTTAAATTAGCCAACTTTACATGATTAACCAATTTCCATGTTAAACAATGTTCCATTCACAAAAACGGTCTAGAAGATAGGGAAACATTTAATTGTGCAAGCAAAGGCCCCCAACGACCGTGATTTTCTGTAGACATAAGCCTATTTAATTCATACCATATCAATAGGATAAACAAAGATAAACATAACAAATTTCTCATCCCCGTTCTTTAACCAGTTATTAACTTTATTTAATGGTTCGACTGTTTCTCATAAAAAACAAGAGGATAGCCATCCCGTATGCTGCACAAATTGGAGAGATGATGTTAGGATCCCTACCTCAACAGGTTCCGATCGCAACGCTCCACCGGATCAACCTTAGAAGATGTCTGTCGGCGTCCGTCACTTCTGTCGGGTCCCGGCAAAACCGCCTCTGGTGGATTTCATAAATTAAAGGCCAAAGGAAAGAAAAAAAATCCAAGCTTGGAAGTTCTGCCTTGTCGTTATGATCTCATGGCCGCTGACGGATCGTAAATCGGAGCTCGGACGAAGAAGTTATGGAAGAAAAGAATCCTTCGAGTCTATTGGGAGAACTCTGCTCAGAGGAAAGGAGAGGAGATGAGTGAATTGAAAAGGAGGATGGGACCCATCCTTTTATAGGCATGAAAAGGAAAAGTAAACGGTGTGTAATTTATTGTACACAGCATGTACTCAGTTATTTTACACGGTCTCCACGCGGCTTCCAACACGACTCTGCAGCCGTTGACTGGTCAACACACGGTTTGATGGTAACACATACGCGGGGAAGGACTACACGACATGTGGTTTGAACACACGGCATGTATCCATTTATTGCACTCAGCAAGGATATGGCTCTAACACGACACATGACTGTTGACAGGTAACGTGTACCCGGGGAAGGACTACACAGCATGTAGTTTGGACACACGGCGTGCACCAATTATTTCACACAGCAATGACACGGTCTTCAACATGGGGTATAGCCGACAAGGTGGTACACGTCGTGTAGTTACAATACACGGCGTGTAGTTTCAAAATTTTGGAAGGTGTGGGAAAAGTCCATTCTACCCTCCAAAACACTTCTTGACCTTCTTTTTGACAAAGGAATGGGCCGGAGAGGTCCGAGCCATTACATCAGATACCTCTTAAAACATTCTCGTCCCCGAGAATTCAAAAACCAACCCAGAGGAAACCCAAAAAGATACCTCTTAGGGTTCTCGTTATAACAGGAACCCATCCAACAACCCTAATCATATGTGTTAGGAATTCTTTTTCCTATGTTGAGATATTATCCACTTTAGGTAGCACTAACTCACCAGCACGGATTCAATGACATCCTCATTAATGCATCTCAATTAAGAATTGGGTCTTCCCACTTTCATACATTAGGATTTTTTTTCAACTCATACTACCCCCAAAACCACACAACCAACACACTGCCCGAACACGTGGTTTTGGGAAATTCCTTCTCCTATTTTGAGATATTATCTGCTTTAGGCGGCACTGACTCGCCCACACTGGTTCAATCACATCCGCATTAATGCGTCTCGATTAAGGGTCAGGTTTTTCCCTTTCCCCACACATCCGAACATGTCACACACTTCTAGAGAAGAAGGAAACAAAAGGTCTCACAATTGACAAGCCAAGATTTCCATATATCAAAGGTACAAAGTACAACATCAACACAAAGCTCAGAAGAACAAGGGAAAACACAAGTCAAAACAACTCCGGGTTCTGAGCATGCATCTGGGCATCCCGCTCCCAAGTGCTCCCCTCGAGGCTACCATGCCTCCACAACCCACGAACCAATGGAATGGTTCATCCACGAAGTACCATCTTTTTACGATCCTAGATCATGACTGGATGTTCCTTGAATAATGCTTCGTCTCCCATATATAACTCTCCCCAGTCAATAACGTGAGAGTCGTCGTGTAAGTACCGATGAATCTGGGAGACGTGAAAGACATCATGAACCTTCTCCAACTGAGGTGGCATGGCTAGCTGATATGCCACCTCGCCGACTCGCCTTAGCACCTCAAAAGGTCTGATGAACCTAGGTGAGAGCTTTCTCCCTTTCCCAAACCTCTGATGCCCCCATCGAGGGGAAACCTTCAAGAACACATGATCTCCTACCTCGAACTCCAAGGGCCTCCTCTGACCATCAGCATAAGAATTATGTCGGTCCTGATCCACTTTCATCCTCTCACGTACAAGCTAGACTTTCTCTGTGGTTCTCTGCACTACCTCTGGCCCAAGAGAACCTGTCTCACCAACCTCTATCCATCAAATGGGTGAACGACATGGCCTTCCATACAAAGACTCAAACGGTGTCATGCCAATAGTAGAGTGGAAGATGTTGTCGTAAGCGAACTCTAATAATGGAAATTTTCGTACCCATGATCCTCTGAAATCCAGAACGCATGCCCGCAGCATGTTCTCCAACGTTTGGATAGTCTGCTCCGTCTGCCCATCGGTCTGGGGGTGGAAAGCAGTGCTAAGGCGTAGCTGGGTGCCAAAAGCATGATGTAACCCCCTCCAGACTCGTGAGGTAAGCAGAGTATCCCAATCTGAGATGATAGTCTTTGGGACTCCATGAAACCACACAACCTCGTCTACATACCTCTGTGCTAAGGTACTCACTGGGCCTGACTCCTTAATTTCTAAGAAGTGAGCTAATTTCGTCAGTCGATCCACCACCACCCAGATAGCATCATAACCACCCTGAGCACTGGGTAGTCTTGTGACGAAGTCCATTGAGATGTCATCTCACGTCCACTCGGGGTCATCTAAAGGATGCAACAAACCATTGGGAATACGGCGTTCAGATTTCACTTGCTGACACACTAGGCATTTTTCCACAAACTCTGCGACTGCCTGTTTCACCCAAGGCCACCAAAATTGTTCCCTCAGGCCTTGGTACATTTTTGAAACTCTTGGATGTACCACCAAGGCTGAGCTATGGAACTCACGGTGAACTCCCTCACACATTGTCTCTGGGACAAACAACCTTCCATGGAAAAGCATCTGATGTCAGCTGTCCTCTGACCATCCTTCTGGAGCATTACCCTGATCGACATGATCATGCATCACTTCTGCCTCGGAGTCCCCCCACTAAGACTCTTCCACCTGCTGCAACAAGGAGGACTGCACCGTCATCTGAAACAAACTGCCTCTAACACCTTCTTCCCTGACATCCATGTGCAAGGCAGCCAACTCTCCCATCGCCTTCCAAGCGTCAGCGGATTCCCGAACCACTTCCTTATGAAACATCCTGCTCAGGGCATCAGCCACAACATTGACCCTACCATCAGTGTAAGACATGTCAAAGTCATAGTCTTGGAGAAACTCGACCCATCTCTGCTGCCGCAGGTTCAAGTCATGCTATGAGAAGATATAATTCATGATCTTGTAATCTAAGAAGACCACAAAGTGCTCCCCAAAGAGGTAATGTCGCCACAACTTCAGTGCGAACACTACTGCTACAATCTCTAGGTCATGGGTGGCATAGTTATGCTTGTGAGGGAGTAACTGTCTAGACCCATAACAGATCACTCCCTTCTTCTGCATCAGTAAGCACCCCAGACCAAGGCCAGAAGCATCACAAAACACTTCATACAACAACCATTCCTCTGGATACCTGAGTACGGGAGCACGGACCAACTTCTCATTTAGGTAGTCAAAAGCTTTCTGGCAGTGCTTGCTCCATAGGAAGACCTGGTTCTTCCTCATCAAAGCTTTCAATAGAGCAGAAACTTGAGAGATGTCCAAAATGAACCTTCGATAGTAACCTGCTAACCCCAGCAAACTACGAACTTCTGTAACGCTCTTGGGTGCTTCCCAAGAAACAACTGCCTCCACCTTTGACGGGTCCACTAACACTCTATGATGAGACACTACGTGCCCAAGGAAGTGAACTTCTTGTGTCAAGAACTTACACTTCAACAATTTCCCATAATGCTGGTGGTATCGAAGGACTTTTAAGACTGCCCTGAGATGATCAACGTGCTCCTCCTCTGATCATGAGTAGATGAAGATGTCATCAATAATCACAATGATGAACCGGTCCAAAAACTCTCGGAAGATAAAGTTCATAAGTCCCATGAACACAGCCGATGCATTCATAACTCCAAACGGCATCACTACAAACTCGAAGTGCCCATACCTGCACCTGAAATCCATCTTCGAGATGTCAATGTCCTTTACCCTCAGCTGATGATATCTAGATCATAGATCAATCTTGGAAAACCAACATTCTCCCCTCAGTTGGTCGAAGAGATCATCTATCCTTGGAAAGAGGTAACGACTCTTGACCGTTACCTGGTTCAACCTTCAGTAGTCTATGCATAGCCTGAGACCACCATCTACCTTCTTCACGAACAAAACTGGAGAACCCCATGGAGATACGCTGGATCGAACAAAACCCTTCTCCATCAGATCGTCAATCTGAATATGCAACTCCCGCAACTTCGAAGGTGCCATCCGATAAGGGGCCATCAAAATTGGACTAGAACCAGGCTCTAAGTCTATACCAAACTCAACGTCGCATCGGGGGGGGGGGGTAGAGTCACAACCTCCTTAGGAAAAACATCGAGGAAATCCCCAACAACCTCGAGGACATCCATCATCTCTGTATCAGCTGGAACTGCTGATATCCTGCCTAACAAGGAAAGGCGAGGCTCGACACGCCGGGTTCCTTCCTGATAGGTCATCTCTCCAACAAAAGATATGTGTTGCCCATCCATGTCGGAGAACGTGAATCTTCTCTGGAAGCAGTCGATAATGACAATAATAGAAAACAACCAGTCAATGCCTAGGATGACATCATATGGCTGCATCTGTAACAGAAGAATTTCCCCACTGGATCGATGTGGTCCCAAGGTCAGCACACATCCCCGGCAAACACAAGATACGCTGGTATGGCCTCCAACTGGTGTACTCAGTACCAGTGGTATGGAAAGTCTCTCGACGTCTAGTCCCATATAATGGGCTAGACCAGGTGCAACGAAGGAGTGTGAATCTCCCGAATCGAACAAAGCAGAAACAAGAGTGTTGAACAAACAAATCATACCTCGCACCACCTCTGGTCCTGATGGAGCTGTCAACTCTGCTGCGTGCAACTGTCCACGCCAAGCTCCTCTGCCTCTCTGATGTCGTCCACCTCCCCGACCATGCCCTGGTCGAGGAACCTGAGGGGCACCCTATGGTCAGCCTCCTCCCGCAAAGTCTGCCCTCGAAGGAGCATGGTCTTTCTGCTGCTGGAAGGGCCTAGCTGGTGACTGGTGCTGCTGAGGTGGGTGTTGAACCTACCCACCTCCACCGTACTGAGCTCGGGTTGGGCACCGACTCTGAACGTGCCCGAAACCTCCACATGAAAAACACCTCGGTCCTGGGTTCGTGAAAAAGGGATGAGGACCCGAAGTTCTGAACTGGAATTGCTGGGGCCTACTCCCCACTAGCATGAACCTAGAAGGTCCCGTCACAGGAGACCTTCTACTAACTGCTTTCCATTTCGACGAGCCCAGATGGATCCCGTCTTGGGGTGCACCTCCCAATGAGTGCATCCTCTCTACAACCTCTTCCTTCTTCTGCACTGCCAAGTACGTCGGAAGGGTGAAGGGGTGACAACATACTGGAGCGAAGGACGAAGCACCTCCTTCAAACGTCTCGCCCGAGACTCATCATCCGGATAGAGATCCTGAGAAAAGCGCAGGAGATCCTTGAACTTGATCCCCTACTCTCGTACTGACATACTCCCCTGTTGAAGGGAGAGTAACTCCTATCGCGTCTCCACCTTGATCATGGAAGAAAGAAATTTCTCTCAGAATTCCTTCTCAAAGTCATCCAATGGACCCTCTGCCTATATCCTCTCTCTGAGGTAGAGCGTCCACCACTGTCACGTAGCACCTCTCAGCTGACTGACTGCTAGGGGAACCCAGTACTCCCTCGGAGCACGGATCAAGGTAAACGCGATCCCTAGCTCCTCAAGCCACCACTCTCTCTCTCTGTATCCGAAGTACTACCCTCGTACTTCTTGAGGGTCTGCCCCTGGAAAGAACGGAGAGTCTTCTACCACTGGATATCTTCCTCATCTCGGTCAATCCTCAACTGATCGACTGCCTGAATCTGCTGGGCCTTGGCCATCTGACCCACCCGGGGATGTCGTCCAGGTGCCATAGCTGTACGGTAAACAAGGATCGCCTAAGCCCAAGTATTAAGGTTTTATTTTATCATTTTATTTCAATTTCTTTCCCAGAATACCAAAATCAAGTAAAACACAATCATGATGATGCATGTACCTTCCCTAGGGTATCTACACTGTAATCAATTTAGTCTCACTTGGTCGTTCGGTAGGCTCAGAGTCCTTGCATCGGATCACAGGGGGCTCTAAAATCTTGTGTCCTAGCCAGTCTTCCCTGGCCTATGTCATACACCAAGATTAAGTAACACTGTTTCCCTACCATCCCATGCAATCCTCACTGTGCCTAACTCTAGACTCCATCCTATCTCTCAACCATCACCTATGATACCACTCATTCCTGACCCCCTCCCACCAAAGATGCCCCTCCTGGGTTGGGAATGGTGAAAGGGAGATAATGATCCCCCGAGTCCCGCCTCCATTAGGCCACGAGGTGGCGACTAGCACCAAGGGTATGAGTTTTCACAAATATGTGAGGCATTACCCTTTTTATTATTTAGGATCAGGAAATAGGACAAGTCAACCACAAAAAGGAAAAGAACAAGTGTATAGAAATAAACCCAAACCAATCCCACATGCATGTTTAAACAATTTGATAACAAGGTACAAGTACACGAAATCTCAAAGTACAATACCAAATGAAAACAAGAGTAAAACAATAGCAACAACTCCAACTGTCTGACTAGTAGGGTCATGAACGGACCTGGTAGTCCTCCTGGAAACCTGAATGTAAACATAGGGTGAGCATACAAGTATACTCAGTAGGGAAACCTAAAGCTCTCGTGCACAAGTGGGGAGACATCCTAATGTCCTGTGAGAACAACAAAAGAAACCTAGCAAGGAATTCTATCCACCCAACCTCACCAGTCACACACACCAAAACACAAGAACAACAGTAAGTAATATATAAGAAACAAGAGTATTGGGTACCCCGCACCATTTCCCTTTAGATAGCTGCTCTTCCTAATGGCGAACGTCCTTACGCTTCCACACTCTCCCTGCCCGCAAACACCTAGGCCTCACAACCACGTATCCTGCCCGCACACACCTGGGCCTCACAACCACGTATCCCACCCGCACACACCTAGGCCTCACAACCACGTATCCTGCCTGTACACACCTGGGCCTCATCCCAATGATTTGTGGGAAATAGTAGAATCTGTCCGAAGAGTCTTGGGCTAAAGCCACCCCAATCGAAACCTACCCGAAGAGTCTTATGTGTAAGGTCCCTTCAAGCCATCACAGCCTAGGGGAGAAGGAGAAGGAAGGAGGTAGTAACTAAGGGAAAAACACCCTCTCCCATGAAATGGGAGTGTTCGACATTAAGTGCTCAACATGGGTGGGGTGCGATTAAACAAAAAAGATATAGATATATATATACCAACCACACAGCCCAACCTATGGCTTCTAAACAGAGAAACTGAGCACGTGCCTCGACACTGTTACTACGAAGCATGCATACAACAAACAACCCCAACCCCATTTAGGTTTTCACATTTTAGCAGAAGTAGTTTATTTAGTTCCTTAACTACTGGGAAACTATCCACAACCAACCACATCAATCGTTCATAAAACATATCCCTACCATCCACAAATCAAGTTAGGAAAACACAAGCAACACAACCATATCCTTCTTATTAACCAAAGAACCCCATTGATTATTATCTCTGTTTCATTACCATGACCTAGCATTCATTAACTCTTCAACTTTTTATTTATTATTCACAACCCATAGTCTGTTCACATTCAACCCATCCCCGCAGCCCCGCAGCCCCACTGCCATCCACCATAACCACAACCGCACTGAAACCCATACATCATTATCCCTTTAACACCACTTATCACAGCCCCACTACCCGTCACCAACATAGTATTTACACCAACCCACAACCAAGCCAACTACAGCCCCGCTGCTCACCCTATCCACAACAACCCACAAAACAAGGTTCGTGCCACATCATCACCCCCTTTAACATCATTTACCACAGCCCTGCTACCCGTTCTATTCATAACAACCCAGGATTCACCCCCATTCAAACACCACGTAACCAATCCAACACCCTCATGTTAATTATTCGATTTTTTTTTCAACCGGGGTGATCACACAGGGGTTCTGTATTTTAAATCAGCCAACTTTATGTGATTAACCAATTTCCACTTTCAACAAAGTTCTATTCACAAAAATGGTCTAGAAGATAGGGAAATATTTAATTGTGCCTGCAAAGTCCCCAAACAACCGTGATTTTTAGTAGACATAAACCTATTCAATTCATAACATATCAATAGGATAAAGAAAGATAAACATAACAACTTTCCCATCCCCATTCTTTAACCAGTTATTATCTTTATTTAATGGTTAAACTGTTTCTCAGAAAAAAAAAAGAGGATACCCAACCCACATGATGCACAAATTAGAGAGATGAAAGTAATATCCCGACCTCAACAGGTTCTGATCGCAACGCTCCCCCGGATCAACCTTAGAAGAATTCCATCAGCATCTGTCACTTCTGTCGGGTCCCAGAAAATCCTCTTCAGGTGGATTTCAGAAAGGAAAGGCCGAAGGAAAGACAGTGGATCCAATCTTTGAAGTTCCGCCTCGTCATTACGATCCAGTGGCCGCTGACAGATCGTAAATCGTATCTCGGACGAAGAAGTTATGGAAGAAAAGGAGCCTTCGAGTCTCTTGGGAGAACTCGGCTCAGAGGAAAGGGCAGGAGAGGAGTGGATTGAAAAGTAGGAGGGGACCCCTCCTTTTATAGGTGAGAAAAGGAAAATTACACGGCGTGTAGTTTATGGTACATGCCGTGTACTCTGTTATTTTACACGGCCTCTACGCGGCTTCCAACACGGCTTTGTGGCCGTTGACTGGTCAACACACGGTTTGAGGGTAACACATACGTGGGGAAGGACTACACGGCATGTAGTTTGGACACACGACGTGTATCCATTTATTGCACATGGAAAGGACACAGCTCCAACATGGTACACGACCATTAACTGGTAACACATACGTGGGGAAGGACTACACGGCGTTTAGTTTGGACACACAGCATGCACCCATTATTTCACACAGCAAGGACACAGTGTTCAACATGGGGTATACCCGGAAAGGTGGTACATGGCGTGTAGTTACACTACACGGCGTGTACTCAAACTACATGACATGTAGTTTCATAATTATGGAAGGTGTGGTAAAAGTCCATTTTACCCTCCAGAACACTTCTTGACCTTCTTTTTGACAAAGGAATGGGCTGGAGAGGTCCGGTCCATTACAATGTACCATAATGTTATTACACTTTCACATTCTTCTCAAACATACCCAACTAAAAATATTTCCTCATAACTTGTGTAAAGTAAACATAAATGAATGTGACCTCAGATTCTCAGTATGGATAGACAAGGGAGATATATATTCATAACATGAATACAAGGGTATGAGGAAAGGGGCATAAAATTTCAAAGTCATACCCAATATATCAAAGAACATAATATGAAGTAATTGACTAAAAATATATATTTTATTAGAAATTTATCATATTGAAATCAAGAACAGGAGCCATGAGAGAGTGAGATTGACAATAAAACGCAGATTTGTGGCATAAACCTAATCATATAAAATATTATGTCATGGATATCCACCAATACATTCATACAATTGTAGTTTTGGGCTAACCACCCATGTAACTACATCAATCATTGGATATCAACCTATGTACCTTCCTTTTTAGGCTTGATATGAGCACACTTATACTATCTTTTTTGGGATTGAGCAGACCACTGGTGTAACCTATGATCTCATTGAAAAAATTTCTTTACCAGTTATATTTGTGTGAGATATAGGTCCTACCCATCTTATAATGAATAAGATATTAATGTGTTTCAAGAAATCATAAATCATTCATCTAATTATAACCCATTAATTGATATGGGTTTCATAAATATGCCATCCTATCATAACTTGTATAAAATAGATATGTTTCATAATCGTTTCATTATATCATAACCCATAAAATGAAGAGGGTTTATATAATAAATTTATCATTTAATAAGCATGGGAAGATAAATGAGATTAATAAATATTTTTTTATAATAAAAAAAACCATTGAGAATGTAATAATAATTGTATCCTTGGATCATTTACCTTGTAAATCATATGTAATATAAATATGTGTCATAATATATGAGAATGATTTTGATCAATCAGGTGAAACATTTCTTGAGGAAAATATGTTTTCAAAAATAAAAAAAACATTTGAAAATATTTTTTTAAAAACCATTTCCTTTGAAGGTGTCCTTGATTAATTATAATGGATGATTTGAAAAATGACTGGTTATGAAATCAGAAAATTTTGGGCATGCGAAACACATTAAAATAAATACTTATTTAACATTTTAGTTAAAATAAAAATGTTTGTTTTTTGGTAAATTACCAGGAGATTCCATTACAAACATTTTATAAAAAGGAAAACTTGCGTAAAAATGTATTTTAAAATTGTATCATCTTAAATTATGGGGCACATGTCGGTTCCTTAAGTCATATATTCACATTTCTATAGGCATTCCTCCTCATACACTAGAGGATTAAGACTATTAGTGAGTGTCTAATATGTATTTTGGGGAGACTATACCCTCTTAATCATATAATCACAACATTTTAAATCAATAAACAATAGTTAAATAATAAAAAAAAATAACCAAGATAATACCCAAATCATTAAAAATAAAAAATAAATAATAAAAAAAACATTGAAAAATGAAAATAAACCAATTTAATTGAAATTTCATGTCATAATTAATTCCAAGTGACTAATAAAAATTTAAAATAAAAAACAAACTAAAAATCCAAGGTAGGTAGTAACATCATGTCCAGTTGCCTCATCCATTCCCCATCTTGATTACTAACTCTTCCATCTATCATTGGGATCTGGCCACTATCTTTTCTTTCAATATGAAATCTATTTTGGTACTGGTTAGGCATCCCAAGTAGGGTGTGAGTAAAACATAGTATACCACCACTAATGAAATATAAAAAAATATGAAATCTATAAAAATGTATGTATTTCTATATAGTATAATGTATAATTTATAATGTAAATATTTTTCACATTAAATTAATTGTTAATTGACCTCATAATCTGTGGGTCCATGGTGACACCCAGATAGGTAATATATTATTCTTCTTATTCCCAAGTCTAAAACATCAAATAATTGGATATCACATTTCATTTTATAATGGGATTCATTAATAATTTATCATTATATTCACATTAATACAATGGGGCATAGAGTGGAATTCTGGAACCTAATTGGTTTTGATCGGGAGTCCCTATCTGACAATTCATTGGTCATATATATATATATATCATTGTAGCCTAGAGTGAGAGTCTATAACCTTGTGGGCATTTGAAGATGAATTCCATGTCCCACAACTCAGTGATGAATGACATATATCATGGTTCCACATTCACAACCCATTTATCTACCAGTTCCACACATCATTACACTTCTAATTTCATAAATTTTTTTATCAATCAAGTATAATTTATAAATAATCATTTCAATCATATCAGCACAACCCATGGGTTTCCATAAATTTCCTAATCCGTTTAATCAATAAATATCATAAATTCAATATTCTATTAATTTAATTATAACATTTATCTACCAATTAATTAATTTAATTTAAAAAAATGAAGCATACAAACATGAAAGTTTCAATTTCATAACAAATACACCCAAATACAATCAATACTATATGAACTGGTAGTTAGACCGCCAACCTAATGTTTTTTGATGACTGATGGCCAAAATGAAATCCCCAAATTGATGTGAAATGATTGAAATCATAATGATGTAAAAGATATCATATAAAATCATATGACTAAGATCTAATTAAATAAAACAAAAAAACTTTATTTTTAAACCCATTTTAAATATAAGAGATCATCCTTCCCGAAGATGATATAAATACAAGAGATAAATAGAGAGATGAATCCAAATGAGATGATATTACATGCTATATTAGGAGATAATTTTTCCTTCAGATCATCAATTCACCATGAATAGGGTTCTAAAGAGGCTTAAAATCATCATAGTGGCCTCTAAAAACTAATTAATACATGTTAAGACAGCATAAGGTGTTTGGGGATAATAACCGGGTGTTTGGGACAAAATTCATGGAATTGATTTTCTAAAAACACTATTTCATGGAGAAGGGAGCACCGTTATCTAGAACATATTACCTAACCATGGGACACTATTTATTGGTTTTAAGGATACTCCTTCGTTGAACATGTTTAAAAAAAGTTTCAAAATCAGGCATTTACCCTCTATTTGGGATGCACCACTGTTTAGGGGTGGACGCACGGTTTGGGAAATCGTGCTTCAATCGTACACATCCCAAAACCCCTCCCAAAACCCAAATAACTCTCCCAAAAACACCCATGATAATCCTCATCCTAAATATAAAAAAAACAAGTTTAATATAATAATATAAAGCATGCATGATGAATCTCTAGAAAGTATGAGATCTTACAGTAACCCTAACTTATAAAAAATCATCCTCGATATGTACTCCTACTCATCTGTACGATTTATAGGTAAACAAGGTGGACCATAGATTCTTCTTATTTTCTTACCTATCATATGTCTCCTCTTGAAAAAGACCATGTTTAAACAATGCATGAACAATCATCATGGTCATTCCCCACAACACTATCTCACTAATATCCATCACACAAATTATATATATTAAAAGGACACATGATCCTCAAGCTCAACATCAGAAATATGGATCACATGATAATGGTTTGGGTAATACTTAAAAACATGTGAAACATGAAAATCATCATGTATATCACTATACCTATTTGAAAGATAAAACCAGTATTCCACTAGTCTGATCCTCTGTAAAATCTCAAACGTTCTATCAAATTTGGGTGCCAACATGCCTTTCCACAAAATACTATAGTGTCCAAATATAGGAGATACCCTAAGGCATACTTGATCACACACTATAAACTCAAGGGGTCATTGAAGTCATCCATCATATTAATTATTCATACTCTGAGTTTTTTTCTTCTCGATCTAAATAAACTAAATATGCTTCATTGTATCCTATATGAGACTTAGTGCCAACAACTTAGAGTCACCTGACATTATCTAGTATAATGGTAATCTTCATGGCCTCACATAATGTTCTTCTCATTGTTCTATTTGAATGGTATACAAATAACAATTAATATAATAGAACACATTTAGCTCTATGTTCTTCTCCAAAGATCCACAAAAATTGAGAATCCATGTCTGTAGAATTTATTCCAATACATAGAAAGTATTATCTAATATCCCATATTTATATGTGGATTATCCATACCCAGATTCACCTACATACCAAGTGTAATCTATAAGACATGCTGGAAGCATGAGTTAAAATGTGAGTCATGATATAAAACAATGATCTCTAATCCCTATGGAAATGAAATATCCCATGATCATAAACATTCCTCAACTGATCAACTCTGAATGTCCTCTTGATTTTAGATAAATGAGATACTTTCAACAACTGAAGCACAATCACCCATATAGAATCATTATTCTTGATGAGTACTCATTTGTCCCAGAAAAAACTCTATAGTAACATCATCCCAATTCCATTTCAGAATGGTCAATGGTTTTATTAAACCATGGTGTCGTTAAAACATTTCCTTAACATTCTAAAAAGTGTATAATAATTTTATGAATATTTTTATATCCATTTTTCATGCATAGCCACCAATACTATCGATGAAGGTTATGGTACATTTTTTTCCAACCAGTATCCACCACATAATTTGAGGCATGAAACTCAGGTATCATATCATCTCAAATTCATGTATGAACAACACTATTATTCTTGACATAATTAATATCATCCCTATAAATTTTCCATTATAAAGGTGACTCCCCACTATTAAAGAATTTTTTAAGGGCCAAACACACTAGATCCTCATACTAAAACTCCATGATCTAACATTGAAGTGTGGACTCAACAATTAAGGAAACATGGTACATCTAATATTGGCCATCGTAAACCTCAATATTCATCTCAGAAGTTAAAGTCGTCATCATCAACATAATTCTAGACTCTTGTATTGCCAGAGTCGGTATATTCATTATCAATGACTCAGCGACACAATTTCTTTATCTACACATATATTCAAGCTCAAAACAAAATTAATTCATATACACTCCCATAATTACTACTAGGGATTCAAATATCATGATAAAATATAATCATTAATCTTTTGTTGTCAGTAAACATATTAAAATTCTCACCGAGAGACAATTTCACCAACACTTTAAGCCATAAACTACAATAGAACACTTGACGCCGTGTATAGGGTAATTCCAATCATTTGGCCTCAACTAAAATCACCCATAATTCACAAATGGATCTCCCTACACTGAAAATACTCTATTTTTGCCCTTGGATACATCATAGAACATAGAATACTACTCACCCATCTCAAGTTGGATCAAAACTAGGATAGCAGTCAAGTGTTTCTTTCTTTAACTCTTAGAAATCATTATCGCATGATGTAGACCATTCAAACCTAATTCTGTTCTTGGTCAATCCTAATAGTGGTAATTTCAAGTTGTAAAATCCCAGGATAACTTTTGATAATAACATTAAAACCAAAACTGAAACATATATCAAAAATAATATTAGGCTTCTCCTAAAAAACCTCTCCCTTCATCGTATATGGGTCCACATACACAGATTCCTCGGAGATGAGGTGACCCAATAAATGTACCTAGTCAATCAATATTTGACACATAAATTTCTTGGTTTATATCTGATTCTCCCTTTATGTGCTCAAGATGATGTCAAGAAGTTTAGAATGGTCTTAATATTTCTTGGAGTAGACCAATATTTCATCCACAAAAAACTGATACACATATGAGTGGGAGACTCCATTCATCATGTCCATAAACATACTAAGAGAATTAAATTTCCCAAAAGGCACCATGAAAATCTAATATAGGTTATACCTTCTTCTGAATGAATTTTTGGAGTGTTAGAAGGTATAACTCTCAACAGAAGATACCCTGATCTCAACTCACTCATATAGAAAAAACAATATCAGATCAACTGGTCATATAAGTCATTGATACGTGGAGAGTGTACTAGTTCATAACTATCATCTGATTAATCATCTATGAATTTATAGATAAACTCCATGTACCATCAACATAATTAGAAAATAAGGCTAGAGAATCACATGTTTGTGTTCATGAATGGATATATATTCTTTCCATCAACTCTTCAACTAGATTATTGAGATATTGATGCATTTTTTTCTATTCAACATGGTGGAATACAAATTGGTTAGGCTCATTCAATGATTTAAAATGATAACATAACATCCCTCTCATATTGAATCCTTTATAAGTATTCAAGAAATAAATCCCGAAATTGTTCCACTATAGGTGGAATGACATCATGCTTTACACCTCCATCAACTTGAAAAATACTTAAAACATGGGAAGTGAGCTCTTACAGCTGTTGATGAATGGGACATGTATGACCTATATGGATTTTCCACCATCAATGATGATCAAAAATGATACCTTCTTTAGTCATAAAGATTACTTTCCCATGACAATGATCAATATGGGATCAATAAGACACCAACTAGTCTATACCCCTAATAAAGTCAAACATTGAAAAGAAAATTAGATAATTATCCCAAAAGTAGTGATAATCCCAAACCCAGAGAGAACACCACTTATATAAATAGATGCCTCTCGACAGTACTCACAATAGTTTTTCAATCATCATAAACCCACTCAAAAACACCACTTTATAACTCAAGCCACTCATTCACTTGTGTTGTAGACATAAGAGGATGAGAGACTCATGTATCAAATAAATAAATAGAAAGAATTGAATTTCCAATAATAATACCTATGAGAATTGATGGAACAACCTCTCATTCCACAAGTTCTAGATGAACTACATGATATTTTCATCCCCATTTTCCCTATAATGTAGTTTGAGCCCCCTGAGTTGCACCAATCTACTGATATGGGATCTCTTTTCCCGAAGTACCATGTCCACTACATTTACCTCTAGGGCCAGAAAAAAATAAAATTGGTCAACTGATATGGGGTATAAGTAACCCTCTTGGTACAATTACTCTTCTTTCCTCCTCCATTATTACCCATTAGTTGATGGTTTCTACAATACCATCATAAGGGACTGATCCTGCCCTAGGCACGATGGTCCACTTGTGGTGGGGGAAATTGGATACAAATGTAAATCAACCTACCACACATGTTACAATATACATGATTATATATCTGATAATCTAATCCTTCTCCCTGGCCACTCTATTATCCACCTCCCTAGAATATTTTCTAGTAGCGAATCTTCAAATAACAGAAATAAATACTTCTTTCTCTTCTAGTACGAACTGCATGTATTCCAATAGATGCCTCCTTCATGTTCCCCTCATAAATGAGAGATTGGTTCAACATTCAGAATATTTTTTAGCCAAATGATGTTATTCAAGGACATAAAATCACATTTAATCCCATCATGAAAACATTTTCCTACAATTGCCTCATCTCTTACCAACAATGAAACAAAGCACTATAAATTAGTGAAGCAACAATCCCATTACAATACTAACTTACTCTCATTGTCTAACAACATAATCTCATATTCCCTCTCCTATCTCAACATCTCTGGGTAAAAGTGTTACAATACATTATTCTTAATGTATTTACCTACCATGATCACTAGCTTCTCATTTAGAGTCTGAATGTCCTACCAATTATTTTCATGACCATCTAAAATATAATCATATAGTTTCACTTTCTTCTATGATGCAGTCTTTAAATGTTCCATTATTGTCTAGGTAGACTCAATGCAAAATCAACAACCTCAAGTCCACCCACTTGGATGATGGTTGGGGGGTTCCTCAACTACAACTCCCATGTTAGGTCTGACATATTCCACCAAACTATCCACACATCACATTCAATAAAATTCATAATTCATGAAATGTTCTCACAAAACATTTCTCCCTCTCATTCACTCCTATCTTTAAGAGCCACTAGTTCAATAGTAGGTGGATTATTTCTAGACACATCCACCTATAGTCCAATCTACAATCATCATCATTGAAGAATATCTCTATAATACCATACACACATTTTAGGAAAAAATCATTATCCTATTTTATAAAAGGTTTTATGTTAAATCAATAAGTTATCATCCCACATACCCCACCACATGGTTATAATAGATGCACCATCATAACCCTTAACAATCCCTAGAATTGGTCACAACTATAATAAGGTAAATCACAATCTTGCACTATATTTCTAATTATACACCCTTTAATCCATTTGAAATTACCATAATTTTCTTCCTTTAAACCATTTAATTTCACAACTAGGGACTTATTCTCTTAAAATTTCCTAAACAAAGAAAATAATTTTTATTCCAACATCTCACCAAAAACCAGTTCTTCCATGCATGAATAAAATGATGAGACTAACATGAAATCCTATGTTTCTAAAATAATTCGTGTATTCTAAACTCTTATGTTGTGTTATTCCCTGAGAAAATTCTCATAATGCACTTTCACCACACAAAAATTGCACCACCCAATGTGAAATAACATTCAACTATGACAAAAAAACATCAACTACATCAATACCTCTTGGGGTACATGGGTTTTCCCCATACAGGGGTTAGATACTCAAATGAATGAACTCATGGCCTAGGCCTAAATCATCCAAGTCTCCTTTAGAATTTTACCAACTATTACAACAAAATATAAGAAATGAAATCCACTATACTACAACTTTTTAATGTCCTAGCACTAATACCACATGTCCGTTCCGTAATTTGATTTATCACATGACTTGTTTCATGACTCCCTATATGCTATAGGATGGTGACTAATAGTGAGGGTATAATATGTAATGTTGGTATAATATACCCACATTATCACTTAATTATAATATTGGAAATGAATAAACAATATCTAAATAAAAATTAACCATAACATGGAGAATACCATACTCAATGACATCCAACAACAACAAAGTTTCCTAAAACATGGATAAATGACCATTAAAAAAAGTAGTACATATGTCATGTAATCATGAGTTTCAATTACCTAATGATAAAACTAAAATAAAGAAATTTTGATATCTCCCTTGTGAGTACTAGAATCATGTATGGTTCCCACATCCATTCTCTATCACAAATCCTAACTCATCTATCTAACATAGGGATATTTCCAATATCATATCTTTTAAACATTAAATATTTTCAGGTACCAATCCGGAAGAACCTGTATGGAGTGAGTACAATGAAGTATGCCACCAACAATGTCCTATAAAATAATATACACTCTATTAGTGTGTATTAAGTGGTATAAAGAATAACATAAAATTGATATAAATAGTTTCACATTAAATTATTCTTTAATTAATGAAACAAATCATGGGTTTATAGTGAAACCAGAAAAAAAATACCTTTATCAGACCATTCTATGTTTAAACCATCCAAAAAAGGTATATCAACTTTTATTATATAATAGACTTCATTAATAATTTATATTTCAATTGACATTCATATAATGGGTCCTAGAGAAACATTTTGACACCCCTTTGGTATTTGGAGTAGTGGTCCCTATCCCACAAATCAATGATTAGAATATATATATATATATATATATATTTTGGGGGACAAAATAGGTATTCAGGAACTCCTTGGGTATTTAGAGAATGATTTTATATCCCACAACATTGTCACAAATATCACCTCTCATGGTTCCAAATTCACATCCCATTTATATAATATTTCCATAATTGATTATTCAACCCATTTCATAAATTCATTTATCTAAGATGAAAAATTTATAACTCATCCTTTCAATCATATCAGAACACCATATTAATTTCTATAATTTTTTAATCCATTTAAATATGAAATTTCATAACCCCATTATTCCATCAGTTTCATAATCCCTCCAATCAAGAAATTAAATAATAAAATTTAAAACAATAAATAAATTTAACATTAACATTGAAATTTTTCCACACATACCTTCATATATAATCATTAATGTGGGTATTTACAATTAAGTTACATACCTCTAATTTTTTGATGATCGATCTCTGAAGATAAATAAATATTTTGATGCATAAATATCAAAATCAAAATGACGGAAGAGATATATTATCAAAATCTAGTACCAATATTCAAAAAAAAACACCACCATAAAAACCAAGATTTATAAAAAGTTCCAATAGTGAAAATCATCATTCCAAAAGATTAATGAATGATTAGTGAGGGAAATTAAACCAAATGAGATGATATTACATATCAAAATAGGATTCAATACATCAATTGGATCATTGATTCACCAAGTAAAGGGTTTGAAGATCCTTGGAGTGATGGGGGAGAATCCAAAATTGAAGAGATTCATGTTACGATGAAATAGGTTGTTTAAGGATAACTATTATGGGTTTTGGAATTTTTAAATAAAATTTGGATCTTTGATTTCCCACATTCAAGGTTTCCTGGGAAGTGGTGCATGGTCTCCCAAACAATATTCCCTAATTTTTTGCCACTATTTATGTTGAGAATTGTAACACATAAGTAAAACAATATTTAAAAAAATGTGTTCTGTTTGTGAATTTTCCCACTATCTTGGATGAATGGTTTTTTAGGGGTGGTCACATAGTTTGAAAATATATTATCCAACCATTGAGTATATAATAAACCTACAATAACATCGAAAACTCATTCAAACTCATCGAAAAAAATATTCAATGACGATATAACCCAAAAATGGGAAAAATAACACCTTAAAATTTTCATTAAAAATTTGCATAATAGTTGAGATATTGAAAAAATCATCAAATAGTTAGAAAATATTTATGAAAATATTATTAGAAAACATGGTTTATAATAAAAAAAAATTTCCAACCGAAGAGACAAATAAATTCATATTTCCATAAAAAAATTCTAATTTTATTAAGTACCTATCAGTTTAAAATTTTTACCATTACATGAATATATATTGAATATAAATAGTAAAATAAATTTTTGGGGAATTGTTGAAAGTTATATCATTTTAATTCACCATTGGAGACTTGATCATAAATAATCCTAATAAATGGTGAGATTGTAAAATAAAATCATTACCACCTGGAAATGTGTAATCAGAAGCCCCATGAGGTAATAAAATAAATTGAATCTTAAAAGATGAATAGGATGATGAAACAAGTTATATTACATTTAAAATCAGAATTATATACACCTCATAAAAAATTATAGGTGTATTTCATAACGTTTGTATCAAAGAATGAAAACTAAGACAAGAACCCCATTACCGACTTATAATCATTTTAACTATAAACACAATGAATGATAAATCATCAAAATAAATTTTAAACACAAAAAATTTCCATGAAAGGTATCATAAAACTTATTTATGGCTAATATATACACATCATTATAGATATATGTGGTGAATATGGCTTGTGCCTCATAGAAATTATAAGTGTGATGAAAATCACTTACATCAAGTATTCAGTTCTTTCATACTCTGTCAAACTCATGTATAATTTAGATATGGTTCTTATAAATATAATATAGAGCCATATAAATATATATCATACAATATATTTTTTCAATATGACATTCTATTTCCATTTATTATCAATTAAATTTTAAATTTTTTTTGGGTAATAACAGATTTGTTTTTCGTATATGTTTTTATTTGATATATTTTATATCCTATTACAATTATAATGGTACCATAATCTCCAAAATTATAAAAATTTAAAAAAAATCATATATATTAAGTATATATGTATTTAATTGTAATCCATAAAATTTCATGATTTGAAATGAAATACACTGTTCATGGATACGGTAGGTCGTACAACCCCATGGGTGATTTTTATCATTATACTTTTCTGGTTATAAGAAATAAATAAAAAAGATTTATATTCATTTGTATTTCTTATATTTAACCAATGTTCATTGAAACCAACATTAATACATTATATATAGACTATGAATGAATCACATCGCTTTGCGAGATGGTAATCTTTTGTACACATGAATGACACTAACTTATTCCAAAAAAATTGGGAAGTATAAAGGTGTATATGAAATAGAAAATAAATAATAAAAAAACATCATAAAAATAATATATATCATATCTGAACAATAATTCAATTGGTATTGAAAAAATGAATGACATCGGTCTGTGAGTTGAATGTTTTTTGAACACATGAACAGTGATTTCGAAGCCCATTTGATAGAAGTGGTTAAGTTTTTTTTCATTTAATTAACATAACAACGAGAAATTATATTAATGGTATTATTTCTGTTATATTATTGTGATATAATAATTATTTAATGGGGTGGAGAAAGAAATAAAACAAATAGACTCATTGAGGAGGATTGGTGTTCATTTATAAACTCAGAAGTATTCACTATTGCGAGACCAATCATACAAATTATGGAACAAAAGTTGATAATTAAATGTGTCTAGATATGATATATTCTAGAAAAAAATACACCAAAAAATGAAACACATGTTTTATATAGTTTGTTCCTTAATATCTAAGTTTCATTATTTTTACCACTTTAGTTTATTAATATGATAATTAGTTTTCTAACCTATGTAATATATCGTTTAAGAGATAAAAAAATTATAATTAGTATATAATATGGAACCAATGATATGGGAAATGATATCATACTTTTTGAAGTATTAATACTATATGTGTTGGAAATTAATTTTATCACTACCGCGTGTCATGTGTAAAAACACAGATTTAACCATAAATGTGCTAATAGAGTTTTCACTATTTAGTGGTCAATATATTTATTATACAAGAAATAATGGTCCATAAGTGGAATATAATTCATATTTATTTTCATTTAATAATAAATTGGATGACTATACGTTTTTATGTAATTTTATGTCATTTAATAAAATATAATTTATCATAAAATATTTTTAATGTCAATATTGAAATTATTAATTTAAACTGAATAAAATAAATATCTTTAAAATGATGGAATTTGAATCTATTATGTTCAAACATGATTAAAATAATTTATGAACCCAAAAATTTATTGTAATATAATAATTTATTTAATTGACTTCACTTCTAATATTTATAGTGCAATTTATTTTTGTTAATTATAAACTAAATAAATAACATGTCTGTGTTTATAAATCATTAAATGTAATTATATCATCTCTAAAAAATTAATTCCTATTATCATGATTGAAAACTCAATTGTCTCTCAAAATGCAAATTATTAACAATTATATGGTTTTTTTCCCAATCCCAAATCATTATAGATATTACGAGTCTGAAATGTAACCTTTTTGTATTCTCCATTAATTAACTTATTATATGGTTCACATTTAGAGGAAAGGGGAGAGTAATTGGCATATTATAGAGACTTTGATGGGAAAAATCGAAATAATCTTATTTAATTAAATTAATATAATATTAATTATGATGAACCGGACTGAATACCATCTCAAACTGGTACCCGGCCTGATTTTTCATGTATTTGATAGGCTTTCCAGATTCCTATGGGATAGAACTGAGAACCCAAGAAACATTAAAAAATTGATGGAATTATATTTCCAAACATAAAACATTTTACCTTCAAGTTATAAACATGTACTGAAAAGATACAATGAAAGGAAACATCAATACATATATACTTAATAATTGAAATTGAACAATGAATGTGATATAACTAAAAAGGATGAAAATAAATCATCAATATAGAATTCCAATAGAAAAAGTGGAAGAAACTAAGATAGTGACTCCCATAGTATTCATTTGATACTATGGGAAAACCCCTACCATATCACCATCCAGCTAGTAAAACCCATACTAACTGAAAACCTCAACACCTCACTACATAACCATTCCTTTCCCTACATCAGAATACATAAATAGTCCTAGTCAACATTGAAGGGGTACGTAAGGTGTGTTCTTATAGGACATGTAGGTTATCACCTAGGTGTTCAACTACATGTCTTTATATGATAATTCAAGAATTCCAAACTTTGAATAATTTAATGTGTGATTTTTAGTTTTACAGATTTTATATCGAAATAATTGTAATGAAATTATTCATTTTTTCAATTTTCTAAATAAAGCAACTACATCAGTTTCAATTAATTTCATATACATATGTCTAAAAATATATATTATGTCAAACCAAATCATTCATCCCATGTCATATTAATTCCATAGATGTATAGCCAAAATTTTACAAGCTAAAAGAAAATTATAGGTAACATAATTCCATGGATGACACTTGATAAAGATAGATTTTACATTCATTCCTAAATATTTACATTTACATGCCCATCAAGACCTTATACATATGAATCGAGTCTAAATAACACAGTAATAGCCTAGAAAGTGAACCACAAAATGTCTTAAAAGTCCCTATAAAAACATGCCTAGTGAGTAGATGAATTCCTCATGAACAAACCCACTGATATTGGATGAGGCCAATTACGACATCCTCCAACTATGTACCCAAAGATTCTCAGTTGAACTATTTTTGGAAAAAAATTATCAAAACATTTCATCATATCATGGTTTGAAAATCATTTCATAATCCATTTGAGAATTCTTTGAAAACCCCTTTTCTTTTACAAAAGTTGGAGTAAACCAATCTTTTATAGAAAACATTTCTACACACATAAATAAAATTATTCAATCATTATAATTAATTTTATTTAGGTATTTATCAAAAGTAGATGCAATAATGTTCACCATCACATCTTATTGATGGAAGCACCTACCACAATACACATGTCACACATGCCAGCAACAAAATCCACCTATATAAATAACCCAACATGACAATTAAGGTTCTATAATAAATATAAACATATTGAAATTGATTCAATTTAACAAAAGGGTCTATAGAGAAGAGAGATAAACACAAACCTCAAGAACACACACCCTCTACACTACAACCAATGAGGAATCGACCAGTAGAACAACATTGAACGACATATCTATAAATTATTCAATATAATTACAAAAAAATATTAAAAATTATATAATGTAATGAAATATCTCTACCATTATCTAGGGAAGAGAATGAATGGAAAGGATTACTAAACCAGAGAGGCATAACACACAACATTGATTATCAAACACCAAGTTAATCGATCTAGAAGGGTTTTAAGGTTACCTAAATTATCGTAGAGATCCTTCACATTGAGAGGGGAGAGAGCTATTACAGAAGGAATAAAAAAATCACTAATATGATTCCCCAATGTCTATATTTTTCACATTTACATGTCATGTAATCCTTTTAAACGTTATGTAATCCAATTGGTTTATATATGCCAAAAGTCTATCACCTCTTTTCTGATTAAAAAACAATATTTTGACATTACAAGTCCTGTGATTTTTACATTCCATATGAGCATTCACATTGAATTTTCATCTCATAACAAGAGCCTAAGAAAAATTGAACATCATGTAATATCATTATGTAGCGTGTAACATTTGAGTATTTACTGAAAACTACATGTTCTTACGCAAAGAAAAAAACCACATCGGTCATTCACCGAACTCAGGGAGCACCCAGCCCAACCATTACACGTTTTTACCTTGATTCATTTAATTTTAGCAAACATAATTCCATGAAACATAATAAAATTTTCGAATAATATGGTCTTAATCCTCAAGTGTCCCAAGATTCACCAATGTAACATAGAAAATACAAAAGAGTATGGGATTACCTAAATGAGGGTATGTAGTAGTTACGAACTCCCCACTAATAAATTTACCATACCTAGGATTTCATATAGAATAATTAAGTCCATTAAATATATGAGTCCAGTACTCATTAATAAACAACTAATTCCCCCAAGTCAAAAGATAATATGATTCATGTCACCTTAACACTTTATACAATAGAATCAATAATCCACAGAAGTCATTCAAATAATAGTAAAAAATATGTTGTAGCTTCTCCAATATAGAAATGTATGTCTCTAACTCAATCTATTTATAACTCATAACATGAAAAGATTGGTATGGTATCTCCCAAGCTATGATATGTTGAAAACATCATGAATTTCCATCAAATAAATAGAAAATTTTATCCATTAAAAAATCTTCCCATATTGCTCAGTGTCCCAAAATGGTCCAATGTATCTCAGATCAAACATTCCTAGTTTTCCAAGATGACGGTGATCCAACTGAAGAAAACAATTAATGCAAACCAAGTCACCAATGAAAAAATTTAATGGATGATGCGTATGATCTATAAAATATTTCCATTTACTCTGAGCTATAACCAAACCCAGACATATTTATTAGGTCATACCTGATGTCTCCTAAACAATACTCTATTCAACCAAATAATATTCTCCCATATTTACGCAATAATGATGTCATCATCATTGGTGGCCATACATTTCCTTGAAAATATCCATTAATATTGATTAAAAATAACTATTTTTATATGAAAAATCAGCTAATCCCATATGGATATCCCCAAATCCACCAATGTTAAAAAATAGTCATAGATCATATCATAATTGATTTGAATATCATGCTCAGTATAACAATTCTTTTTTAGATGATATGTTGCACTCATCCTATCCTGAGTCCCAATTACCTCTTAGAGAGTCACCTAGAGCCTCCAAGTAATCCAAGGATCTCTATCTTAAACAATGGATGAATAAACCCTATGTAACCTCCCAATCTCATGAACATAGTACATACCAATATCACCACCTTTTTTGATGTCTCCTGTCATAACAATGAGAGTTGACTTTGTTGACTAATCAAACAACACACATATATAATTTTTTTTGTATAGAGTCTATGGTAATCCAACAATAATGTCCATGGACACATGATCCCTTTTATAAAATCGAACTAAAATATACTAGAGGAAACCATAATTTTTTAGATAATATTCCATTATCATTTGGAAGGTCTAATAGTGGGACATATAATAAGAAATATATCTCTTTATACATGAAAATAAGAACTACTGTCTCGTGTCATAATAGAACATCATAGGGCTCGAAAGAACAGACCATGAAGAACTATCAAAATAAAAAAAAACCAATTTAATCAATTTTTATTAGATAGAAAATTATTATAAAAAATTCTTAATACCATATTATTATAGAGACCAACTAGAAATAGTGTCCCCACTATATTGGGTTTATCTAATTCCCCTGATCTCAATATCCTACTACTGACTTTATAGAATAGACACAAGTAGTAATGAGGATTTATGAAATTATTCTGAACCATTCCTAAAACAAAAACGTTAGAATCTATACCAAACTACAAAAAAGGAATTATAAGTTTCAACTATTTTTATGATTCCTAAACAACTTTCTATGGAACAATATTTTAATGGAAGTCTACAACAACATTACACTTTCATGGGGTGTATTTTATATCATGTAAACCATATAAATGTATTAAAACCATTTCCTCTATATGATATTCATTTAATTTCTAGAAATGATATAAGTCATACTACTAGTTTCAGAAAATTCTGTGACCCTCTCCCAAAAAAAGATATTTCCAAAATCAATTATACATATACATAACAACACAATTCTCTAAATAATGTGTGGGGGTAATTCTTCCCTTGTTGACAAATCTGACAAGTTCTGTAAGAAAACACATGTCCATCAGCCCAAAATAGTTTGTGATGTAAAACAAAAAATAACATATGCATTTTCAGTATTCCATAAGATCACAATAGGAGATGAAGTCATATGTTATTTCTTCTTACTAAAATAAAACTGGAACATTGCATCCCATATGAATGTCATCCCGTATCTAGTAAGTGTAGATAATAGGGATGAAAAATTTTGAAATACATGAAGAAACATAAATAATATCTAGAAAAACCAATGAGGCTCTTAATTTCAATGAAATTTTATGTTTATACCTAAGACAAAACATGCATTTCATTCTTAGGATCCACTAATAATCCAATAGAAGAAATATTGGGCCCCAATATATTAATTCGATGAATAAAGATATAGAATTTAAAAAATATTTTCATATAAATAGTAACTCATGATTATTTATATAAGAAAACCAAAATAGTCTATGTTCTCATCCTCTAATCTTGAATAAACAAAAATATCATCTTAAAACACTACGATAAACATGTTGAGATACTTATGGAATATCCAATTTGTCAAATATATAAAACTTGTTGAATAGTTAGTTATAAAAAATAGATTAATAGTATAATCATAACTGAAATACCTACTCTAGGAATATGTCTTCAGTATATCAGACTCCTAAACCATGAGATGATGAGAACCAAAATTAAGATAAATATTAAAAAATCTATTTCCCCCTATTAAATGATCAGAAAAATCATTATCACAATTCAATAGACATTCTTTCTCAACTATTACCCAATTCATCTACTAACAGTCAACAAAAAATTAGATTGAATTTTCTTCCTTGTGGGAAATCATCATTGGGGTTTTCTATAGAAAGGCACTAGTGATGGAAGACCCATTCTCCATCAAATCATTCACTTGAATCCCCACCACTTTCACCTCCACTAGTTATATAAGATAAGAAGTTATTGAAAACATATGTGTACCAAAATCCATTTCAATTATAATATGAACCACATGATAAGGGAAATACTATAGAAACCATGTATGAAAACATCAGAAAATCCCTAATAACTATTGTATGGTCAACAATAGAAGAAATTCCACTGGGATCAACCACTACAGAAGACAATAAACTCTTAGGAACTGGAAAGGAATGTTCGGCATGACATGACCTTGAATCCCACACTATCTAAACCACCTCTAATCTAATATAATCCACAAGAAAAGTAACTTGATGATGATAACAATTATGGTTAGTAAGATGAGAAACAATCCAATATATCTTGATAAAAATTTCAATCATATAACGATTGAGAAAAAGAAAATACCATACTAACACTGCATTAGCTATTAGTAGACCACATGATGAAAACTAAAATCCCTAATATTTATAAATTATAATAGGTTTCACTATCTCCAAAAAAAAATTATGAGCTTCATTGAAAGGATAACGATATCAAAAAAACAACCACATATTAATGTATGGGATGAACTGGTGTTAAATAAAGAAATATCAACTAAAGATGCAATAAATATGGTACCAATTACTATCTCTGGACCCCCATCTACCACCACTAGAATCTCATCTACTATGTGATGTAACTTCACCCATGTAGACTATGGATTGATCAATGTAGTATTTTAATAATCATATTGCACTACAATATCCATTTTAGACTATGATCCCTGACCAAATCACGGGGTAAACATACCATAAAAAACCCTATGGATGACCATAAAATTCATAATTGTTGCACATATTTTCATTTCAAGTAAAATAAATTCATTTTTTACCAACATTTAAATGTTTATGTAAAGTTATAGGAACACCACTGGTTGAAACTAGAGGTTTTGAAGAGGCATATTTGTTGAGTAAAATCTCAACAAGACCTGTGATGATCTTGCCACATTGGCTTTTTCACAGAGATTCCCCTAAATATTACACTAGGTAGAATATAAGTGGATAAATATCTATCAATTCCATTAATATAAATTTATACCATCACATACCTATCAACTATATTATAATTTTTTGAAATTTTAAATATTAATACCAATGATGTGATGTCTAGTCAGAAACCCTACTCGTACATCTGAGATTTCATCTAGTTATTATTTATAATATTTGATGAAAAAATGAACCACCTATATAAAATGATTAGTGTATGGTGACATCAATCTCTTTACCAGCTATGATGATATGAAAAATAGAGAATTTTCTATCATTAGTGACTCTAATACAAATTTATGTATGAAGAGAATCGTGATAAACATCAAGTCCAAGTCCACATTCTTATACTCTTGTACCAAGGAATACCACCAATGCATGCTCGAACCCTCAAGACTGAATGACGTAGACATCACCGTGATACAATCAAATGTATCTAAGTTAAATATCTGATCAATCTTGTGACACAATTCCTCTATGTATTTATTTTCATTCATATGCTTAATGTATGGTGGCCTCTCATAGAAGAGATGTTGCGATTTATATGTGTATCCTAAAACACCTTATAATACATCAATGGAAGCTTGTGGAACAATATTATTGAAAACATGAAATCCCAACAAGATATCTTTGGTAAAAGTTTGACATATATTAGGATTCCCTAGACGAATATTATCTTTACCCCTATGTGGAACCTGCTGAACAATTTTTGGAGGCACACTACAACCCACCTAAAAATTGAAATTATTAGAAAATAGAATAATCTCAGTTCAAACCAGATAATCCATAAGAGAAAAACTAATACTAACATCATGAACATCAAAAAGGATATAGAAATAATAAAAGCTGAGGGTAACATGAGTCTTATAATGTTACAAACTAGTTAGAAACTCCCTGTATCAAACCTCTCATGTTCCAAAAATCCAATATCAATCCTACTAGATGTCCCAAGACATTGAATCTTGATGATATTACTCCTATGATACCAAATTGTGATGATCTCAAACTGATTACCCTCTCAAAATAGTACCCAACCTAACTCGTGATGTACTCAAAGGGTATTCCTGATCCCCACTAGCCAAATTCAATCACTCAGGAAAAAGCCTAAAACCTAGGGAATTATTTCAATCAACCTGATGCCGATATCATAGCATATATACACATTTACCAAATCAAAACATAAATGGAAACATGAATATATATATATTACATAGGACAAATCAAATAATAAATGTGATACAAATGAATATGTAACAAAAAATCAACAAGAGAATTGTCTAAAAGAAAAGGATTAAAAACCCAAAATTTCTTCTCTAATATTATACATGTGATATCATGGATGAAATACCACCATATCACTATACAGCAACTCAAAACCTAGTTGACCAGAAACATCACTTCCTCAATATGGTTCCTTTCCTTTCCCAACATCAAAATCCATTACTACGTCTATGCACTATTTAAGAGGCTTACAAGGTGCAAGATAAGAGGCTCAGTAGGGTCTCACCCTAATTTCCCATAACATGTCTTCGTATAATAGTTAATGAAAAATCAACTTTAATGAAAACAATGAATGGTATAATGTATTAATCTTTTTATATCAAAATCATTAGAATACAATTTAATTTCCCCTTTATACACATTCTCAAATAAATAAGGTAAATAATTTTAAATAAAAATCACAAACTTATATCAAAACGTATATATTTTATCAAACAGAAGCCTAAATCACATATCATATCAAATGAATAGATATAAAACCAAAACAATACAAGGCCAAAGAAAATAACATCTAACATCATACTAAGAATCAAACTAGGTCTGGATAACTAAGACACTCATATCTAAACATAGAAAATAACACACACATTAATCTTTTAGACATATACATAGAGTCAAAATATTAAAGAAAAACCCATGAATGTGAAACCCCAATTAGTATAAAAACTCCATAGAAAATCATACTTAAGGTGATAATGAAATCCCCTTGAGAATAAACCCTAGATAGTAGACAAGCCATACTACTACTCCATCTACCTATTAACCCTTATCATCCCATGAGCCCTATTTTATAAATAAAATAATCATATCATTTTTTCAAATCCATTTCACAATGCTTTGAAAACCCATTTTCTTTTACAAAAATAGGGTGAAATCATATTATATTAGAAACTCATTTATCCACACAAACCAATCAAATGAGTCAATCATATTATTTAATTAAATAATAAAATTTAACAAAGTAATAGAAATACAGTTCACTAACACAGTCTATGGAAGGATTCATCAACCACAAAACTCGGGTCTCACACACCCGCAAAATAATCCACAAATAGGAAGGACCTAAAAATGAAAATAGATCATTAGAATAAATCTAAAGATCTATGGATTTGATTTAAAAAAAGATTCATCAGATAAGATAAAACAACACATAACACAATAATGAAAACTCACCTCAGAATAACAAACAAGGTAACGACCCCCAAAATAGGATCATTCAATGGATTTATAATGCGATCATGTTAGTTTGAATCATATATCAAAAATATAATAACCCAATGCAATGATGTTACCCTAGTAAAAGGAAACAAATATAAAGAAAGGATTACTCACCAGGAGAGGCACCGAATAGAACCCAGTTGATAAACGGTTGAATAAATTGGTCAAGATCAGTTACAGTTTACCAAAATTGCGAGGGAGTTCATCTGGGTTAATAGGTGAGGGATCTGTGGAATAATAGATATACATATCACATGTATGGTGCCCTAAAATCCCTTTCCATGACATTTATATGGTGTTCAATACCTTTAAACATTTTTCAATCATTGGGATAAATATACGATGAATAACCCATCACATTATTATTTAAAACTCGTCTTTTGAAATTATAAATCATTTAATATTTCTCACTATATAGTCAGATCACAACTTTAACTTATAAAATATTGCATGGTATATACTACAATTACATGGTATGTATCATTCCTACAATGAGTGAAACAACATTTTCTTATAGAAAACCAAAACTAACTCAGGAATTATATGAACTTTTGTTGAACCATGCTAATCCATAACACTTTTATATATGGACTCCACTAATTCAAACAAACAAACACCCTTGAACTTTAGTTTATATTTCTCAGAAACTATCCTCCCTTCTTGAGAGTCCAATGATAAACCTAACTAAAGATGAAAACAATTGAATTGAATGGAATTAAATAATAATTGGTAAAATTATGTTACATTTATTTTAACATTTCACTCATATTATTCTAGTTTAACCCCCCTGGATACCTAGTTTTTACCTCAACTGCGGTATTTAATTTTATCTACATTAAATATTAATTTTGGTAAAAAAATAATATAATCAAATTATACAATATAAATTATGATGATTCCAAATATGGAATTCCCTTTTCCCAATTCCATTCATATAAGTGGAAAAATAAATTTTATATTAATCATCAAGATGCTACGTGAAAGTGGGGTTTTAATGTGAAAAGGAAAAAAAATTTACAATGCTCTTATACTAGTTTTAATTTGAAATTGATTCCAATGAACAAATTTGGGTTAATAGATATATAATATAAATAATTACTCCTTAAAAGAAACATTAAATATAATTTATCATTAAAATAGAGTTAAATGAAAGATATGTTTTCAATTAATATTCATTTTTATCACAATTCAACAGAAATTAATGCTTTATTGAAAATTAGCAAATACTCATCCAAATTGAATTTTGATATAATAAATTAAAATTTTATTTTTATTTTTATCAAATTAAATATCTATATTTGTGAAAAATAAATTTTATTATTGTTTACAAAAAGGGAACCCATTTTTTTAGATAAATAAAAATTTTGAAACATATAAAGACTTAACTAACAATTATGTGTTTCATTTTAAAAATTTATTCTATATATCAAACCATTAAAAAATTATTAAAAAATTATTAATTAATATTCATATCACTATGCTTAAAACTATAATGTTTAAATAAATAATTTTGTAATATATCATGGTTTCACTAAATATATGTATTACATGTAACTAAAGTTAAGCTGGTGTTTCATATAGAGCCAACTTAATATTTTCTTGTCTCTAATTCATGATAACATCGTGTTTCATTAAACTTAAGACATTAATGTAATTAATTTTTTAAAAAACAAATCATCACAACTCGAGGTGTTATATAAAGGGTCATAATCAATCATCTTTTCGACTTAGGGAGAGTCCTAGTAGGGTCTGTTTGTGACACATAATAAAAAAAATTATTGAATGTTTTGTAGAGAAATTTTATATCCAATAACTCATTTGGTGTAATCATAAATTTCTTAAATTGAATGTATTTATGTAATAAAACAAAAAAATTTATATTAATAACTTGAGAAAAATATAATAATCCCATAGTATATCATCATTGATTAAAACATTTATAACAAGGAATCATTCCTAATTTTACATGCACCATTCTATATTGATTTTATTTTTCAATCAACTCATTAACCAATTGAATGATTTAAATGTTTTATTTCATAAGAATAAAAAAACCCATACTGACTTATTTTATTAATAAAACACATTTATTACTAATAACGTCTTATTTCATTTATCCAAGTTATCCCATATACATAAATATGTAATTTTTTCTAGTATCCCACTAGCATATTATGCTTTTCCACTAAATTATTCTTTAATAAATTTTCCGAATACAAAAATTAAAAGGTATTTAATAATTCATAATCAAATTATTATTAAAAACAATTTCCCTAGGTTTTTGGATATATTTATATTTTTCAAGTCTAAGGAAACAACACATAATGTAAATTGTATCAAAATAATTTACATTGAAATTATAATTTTTTGATATTATAAAATAGATTATTCATGACTATAACATATAAAACTATCACAATATTTCTCATTTAGTTTCATATTTCACACATATAATTCCATAAATAAATTACATTCATTTCAAAACCAAAAAAAAGATATAGATATTATATTTATGTATACTACACAATACTAATTTTATAATTTTATAACATATCCATTGGGTAAATATAAACCATATATATCAACAGATGATGAACTAACCCTTTATATTTTTAAAATTTATTTTAAAATTCAACATCAATCAGTTCTACTTTATTATTATTTATTTTTATATTGAAAACTTTTTGTTGTGAAACCAATATATAATTCCAATGATTCATAATGTGATAAATTAATTACTATAAAAATGCATCATTTATATTCAAGTTCATATTACATAATACTATAAAATTTTATATTATATAATTAAAATCTACCAACATAAAAATTTATAATATATATTTAAATTAATTTTTTTTCTTAAAATCATCCAATTATATAAAAGACAAAAATTATCTTGGCAGAATAAATTTTTATAAAAAATTTCCAATAATTATTTTTATTAAATATAATTACATTAAAATTATTGACTAATACCTCATTTTTTTCTGGTATAAGATCAATTTTTCTCTAATCAAAGATTCCACTTTTTTATTTTTTTTATAATAAAATTATTCTGGTAGAAAATCATTTCAATTAGGTTATATTTAAAATATGGTATTTGATTGGAAAATATATTTAAAAGAATTTTCAAATATAATTTTCTAAATACATTCAACTAAGAGCATAATCATATTATGGTCATTTATCCAATTAACACCCAAATATTATATTTATATATAGTCAAGTAATCGTATTTCATTCACCTATACCAATAACTCTAAAACATATAGATTTGAATTTTTTTCATTGAATGGAATCTATCACATTTTTTACAGTTTTTAGATATATCTCCTTTTCCTTTATGTATCACATGAATTCCAAATATTAATAATTTATTATAATGATTAATTTTATGTATCTAATTATTTTAAGAAAACTATCCCATTTTACTAATGTTAATCTATAAGTGTTTATAGAAATAATCGTTTGTTTTAATAATCTATAATTAATATTTTAATTATAGTGATTGATTTAATATTCATATTTGTATATATTGGGAGATTTTATGCATAAGGTATATGATACCTTTAATGAAATGTATCAAAATATTATAAAACCATATTCATAATCAAGAGAAGTTTTGTTTTAATAGGTATCCCCATTTTTGATTAAGAATGTAATAGCCCCCATATTAGTAGAAAACTATCCCAATTTCTCTTTATCCATAGACCATTACCATAAATAGATCTCAATTTCAATATATTTTTAAAATAATACATCTACATGTACTTATAACTATTTAATGGATCATTTCATATTTTCCTTGTTTTTTAGTTATATATTCACTTTTACTTTCATTTTATATATTTTTATTTTCATAATTACTATTACTATAACATTATTGGTTATTAGTATTATTTTATAAAATATTATTTTATATTTTTATATTTAGTCAATGTTATTATTTTTTCATATTATTTATTAATTTATAAAGACCACAATAAAATCATTAAAGTGTTGTATATGTTTTCATTGCTATATGATAATCCATAGAAGCTATATATGATGTGTTTGTGAGGTGTTAGATTTATTTCTATAGTGAATTTAGGGATAATTACCTTATAATAGTTGAATAATATCAATGTTTTAATGACTATTTATAAAAAAGATTTTTATTATTATCAATTGAGACACATTCAGAATCACATTATGATTCCTAAGAGTCATGTGAACTACATGTATGTTTAACATAAATATAGGGAAAAATAATATGAAAAATTCATGGAATTTATCATGACATTTAACAATTATGTTATATTTTCATAATACTCATCTAGTTGTTTATAATTAAAATTTCAAAATGTTGTGTCTATGTCTGGGTAAATACTAAGTCGTATAAATGTAAAACTGATCAAAAGATGATGAATATATCTAAGTCCAGAATGAAAGTGATTATTCATGTAGAAACACTATGATGTGTATGTTTTATTCCATCATAATTTATAAGTATCTTCCTTAAAAAATAATGTGAAATAGTTTGTATTGTGAGGACCACATTGAGTCAAATAGTTAGAAAATTCAATATAAGGATTATATGTAGTTATATTGATAATCTAAATCAAAAAAATTTATTCTATTTCAATTTATTTAAATACCATCATTATATATATAATAATGGTTAAATACATTACATGATTTTGTTTTTATAAGATGAGTTGATGACACACTATAGAGTAGAAGAACGTGTGCTAATGTAGTTTGAGTAGGAAATTGTATTCAATAATTATTTAATGTGATGATGGGAATTTTTTAATATTACTAGATAAGAGATATTAATAAAATAAATCTATTATAAGACCATTCGAATATTCCCAAATATATATTTAAAATTGGAAATATGTAGATGATAGTTTAGTAAAAATCAATTTTGTAAACATCATGGAATTCATTTTATTAAATACATTTAATGGAAATTATAAAATTATGATTTTTTTTATTTTTAAATAAAATATAACAATAATAGATATAATAAATGAGTTAAAATCATATATAGGGTATCAATGAGTGATAAATTGAATATATATAGTTGGTCTATGTCATGGTGGAGAAAATATGACCAACTGATACATGATGTTGACTAGTTATTGCATATTTATTGGTAAGTAGATTACTATTATTATCATATACTATACTTTATAGAGAGTATTAAGCACACATTTTTTCTATGTGTTTTTGTGTTATCTTATTTTCAAGGATTGTCCATTCTAAAAAAAACTAAGGTAAAGAATATTTGCATATTGAACTTGAGATCTTATTTTGGCAGTTGATGTCCTAGAAACTCATGATGGTGATCTTATATTTTGATGTTTAGAAATTCAAAAGTACAACTACACTTATTTTTCATTGAGATGGTGGATCATTATTATTGACATTTTGAAACCTGTATAATTTTTGGTAGAAGAAATAGTGTCTGGAAATACTATCAGGAATAAGATGATATCTACCAAAAATAACATATAATTGTTGTTTTTTATATTTTTGTTAAATCTGTATATCAAAATAATATTGAAAATAAACAAATTAAGCACCCATATTGTAACCAAACCTTATTAATGTTTTTTGCACCATATATTTATTTTCCTTTTCTATTTCATTGGGGAAAGCATAATTATAATATTTAAATGGATCATAATTAACCATTCTTATTATTTTATTTTAAGGAAATAAATATTAAAAATAGTCAACTAAATAAACCCCCCACACCCCACTTCTCAGTTTTACAACCCATTCCTAGGGAATTTAAATTTGTTTCATTGAATATAATTTAGCATTGATTTATTCACACTATATTCAGGATTGAGAATACGGGTTTTTTACAATAGATTTATTATTCCATTTGATTGAAAAAACATCCATGGAGTTAAAAATATGATAATATCATATCTTCATTCAGATGATCTACTATTAATTGATGTATCTACAATAGGAGTTCCTCCAATTATGATAGATGACAAATTGTTTTCTTGATAACCTTAATCATGATGTGGGTGGGAGTTTAAAAAATTAAAAACTTATGTAATTATCTCAAAATGTTTAAAATTTTTTATGGGAATTTAATTGGCTATGAAATTGTAAAAAAATATGGAAATTATTTTTTAAGTGATTATAATGGTTATGAAAGAAAAATTAACAATTTAGAGGGTAACAATTAATGATATTTAAATTGATGATGAAAAACAGTAATGGATACTTGACCAAAGTAAAAGAAATTTTCCACCACATTTAAATTTATAAGGAAAAATTGTAAGAATCTAATATTTATATATTTATAATGAGGAACTTTGCAGGCATATATTATTTTAAGTACATTATTTACAATAAAAAAGAATTAATAGTTGATAAATTTGAAAACATTATTATTTTTGGTGATATGAGTAAGGCTCTAACTAATAAGAATAAAATAAAAGATTAAATTGAATTTTAAGCCTTGATAACACTCAAAATAGTGAATGTTGAAGATGAGGAGACACGCCAATCAATTGATTATGATGAAATAAATGATGATCGCGAGAGGGTTCTGGTTCTTATTAGAAATAAAATCACAAAAGGAAAAGAATTGAATAAAGGAAAACTGCCCTGGATATATAGTAAATATAAATTAGTTTGACTCATTGCGATGAACTATCAAATAAAATAAATGTGCTGAATATTACCATTATTATAATTAAAAAAATATTTAGATATGAAATTGGTATACTCTATGAATGTTGAAAAATAATATTATAATAAGAAAACATTTCAAAGATGAAAAATAATAATTTTGATGACAAAACAATAGAATGACTACTCATCTTCAAGAATTATTTTTAAATAATAATGTTATAAAATTTTAGAAAACATTCCCAACTATTTTTAAAGAATAATAATATACATTATGTAGTAAGTAACATGCTATTATAACATATTTTTAACACATTTTTAAGGAAATATGTGATCGTTATATTGAGTATAATAATAAATACAAGAAAGAAATACATTATTGAATGATTTTTATGGAATTTATAATGATGGGAAATAAGTGATTCTAAAAGATATTTTTTTTACATTAATGAAATTCAAAAAAATCAAGTTGATCATTTTTGAGTAAGACAAGGTGGTTGAAGATATTGACAAAATTATGGATAAAATGGAAGAAGAATTATATATGGAACCATCAACATGATATGAATATTATAAATATACTAATAATATGATTTATGATTATTACAAGGCTATGTAATTTAATGTTGAGTCTTTGTAGGATGGTCAAAAGCATACTAAAAAATAAAATTTTTATATTCTTATATTAAAATGAAAAGAAATTATGTATTTATTTTTATAGTATTTGTTATAATTATTATAATTTCATCAATTTTTCTAATAAAAATTATGAGACATATTTTACATCAATATATGACAACAATATATCAGTAATATTTACCTAGTAAGGAATGGTTTATAGACAATAACAATTTTATAGATAGAATAATTATCAATATGGGATATCATACAAAAAATAATATTGTTTCTATTGTGAAATTTATAGATAAAATGGATACCCACATGGGTAAAAAATATCATTACCTCTATGTGGGAATGAATCATTGGGAGATAAACTAAATTTAAAGGAATAAACTATAGAAAATTGAGAAGTAATTTAAGTAATGGAAATTGAATAGTGAAATTATCTTTATGTCTAACTACACCAAATAGATTTTAATTATCTGATGAAATATATTAATTCTATGACCAATATGTAAATTATGATGAAATTTTTTTGACTACTCTAACATGGTACTCTAGTTATTTTAAAAAGATGATGGAAGATATGAAAAAATGAAAAATTTAAAAATTTATTTTCTGTTTATATAAAAGATTATAAGAAATAAAATTCTTGGATTTTTGGTAGTAGTTGTTCCTCTATTACAAGTGGGTATAAGAAACCATAAATATAATTGAATAACTTTATGATGATATAAGGGAATTTTGAAATGGAATATATAAAATCATTAATGAAACTATAATTGCTTTTATTAAAACTTAAGAGAAGAAAAAAAATATTTTTTTATTTCCAAAATATATTAAAATTTTATTTACTGTTAGTCAACTCATTGATTCTGAAAATTAATATATTTTCATGGAAAATTTTTACACCATCATGATCTCATAAAATGGGATATTTATTACCATGATCGATAATGAAATTGGAAACCTATTAAAAAAGGTTTTCCAAGAAATTCATGTTATTTGAGATCAATGTATTAAAATAAGACACTGCATAGTAGGTAATAACATCATAGTCAAATAAAATTGATTAAATCTTAATTATCATATTTTTTGAGAAACAAACCCCATTTGAAGAGTGATAAAAATTTAATCTATGAAACACTCTAAATGGGGATGATTGTTCCTAAATCACATAATAAAAGATAATTTTGTAAATTGATTAACATGAACTAATAAATTAAAAATTATGTGTTACTATGAGGCAACAATAAACAAAATATGATATTTTTAATTATTGTAATTATATATTAATTAACATGAGTGATCAATATTAATTATAAGAAGCAAATTTCATGTAAAACCTCAACTAAATCACAAAGTATGTAGGATAATACCATAGGAACTCATGTGTGTCTCCCAGACACAAAAGGAATCTGACTAATATTGAGGTCCAGAATAATTATGTTGGGAGACTATTCCCTTGCTAACAATTTTCATACATTAAAAATATAGAAAATAAATAAATAAATTTCTATATAACTATTCTATGAAAAATAGACCATATTTTTATACCCAAAAAAATTACATACATGTTATATATGTAAAATAATTGGACCTCTAATGAGGTAGGTTCACCATGTGTATAAACACATAAGGAAACAAACTAATGAAACTATTTAAAAAGTCTAATCTTATCTTAGAATCTCCTCTTCCCTTAGTGATCTATCACTTTTTATACACAAAATAGGATCTATTCCCTTATCTGGATCCCTACAATAATATATATATATATATATATATATATGCATCATTATTCTCAATAAAGGATGAGTCTAAACCCAGCAGGACACAAAAAGTGAATCTTAAATATATGTGAAAAAATATATAAGAGTTTACACCATGATAGGAATGTAAATGGATAAACAAATAATTTTTTATTCATCGTGATCTATCCAAGATTCCATAAACCTTAGATATACATATTGTATCTCAGATCAAGCAGAAATGTCATAGGTAATAATTCCAGGACATAGGTAATTCAATGTGAACCAATATATATGTAACATAATTATTTTTAGATGATTCATAATTTTATAATTTATTTTTATGTAATATAATGATTGGGTTGATATATGATAGTTTTTGGATGGTATTGGTGTGTTTTATGAAATATTTTTATGGTTTCATTATTTGAGAATAATTAGGAAAAATTGTAAACATTCTCATAAAAACCATGTAACATATTCGTGGAGTCATTGGGAAAGCGCATGATTGGTGCATAGTTTGTAAAAACAGGAAAACAATCCATGAGAATTGTGAGTTTATATATAGTAACTTCACATGGTTGTCAACCATTTTTTTAAACCATGAGTCATAACTGTTCGGCCCCTTGGGTGGTAGCCTGTAGCACTCATATGGTTGGTTCATGGTTTTTCATACAATGCATCATAACCATTTAAATACATTAATGGAACATATAATTATAACTTAAATCATTTTTCATCCCTAAAAATAAATATTTCATCTCTCCTCTATGTCTATTAATCTACAATCATATTTTAAGTGATTGTGGTGATTCCCTTGGATGAGAGAGTTGGTTTTTATAGAATTATTTTTGTTGCATCTCCAAAATCAATGGAAAGTCCCCATTTTCATTATTTATCTCAAGATATCCTCATATCCTCTCACATGTATTATTTTATCATACCTTTTATGGATATATTTGTTTTCCATGATGTGTTTTTATGAGATCTTGGTTTGATCAATTGAAGGAAATTAATTTCAAGCCCGAATTTTGATATATATTTTTTTGTCGTTCTATATATTTTTAATGTGTTATGAGGTAAATAGATTCTCTCTCTTCTCCACCTGTTATAGAAATTTAATTATTTGACATTATTGTTAATAATTAAATCGAAACACAATACCATATTTATTTCATAATGGAAACCCAATTTCTTGATATGTTGGAAATATTTTATTTAATGGTTTCTGGAAAATATATTTTTATTCCATGTTTTAAATTCCGAATTACAGATAAATCATAGAAGGATTCCAATTTTTTGATCTATATGAATTTTTTATTTAGGTAATGAGATTATATGAGAAATTGGAATATGTGTGTTGTATTATTTCATCATGATATTATTCATGGCCTTTCTTTTGAGGACTTGGAATGAAATGATAGAGATGTGGAACCTAGAGAATGGTCAAATATTAAAAACATTTTGAATTGATAAGTAACCACTCTTGAATATTGTACATCATCTAGAATTCAAGTTTGTGTTAGTGTATGGATGTGTTTTGGGTATACCAATGGTTATACTATGATAATTTTATTCTTCTTATAAATTTAAATTATTTTTAATTAGAAAACTATTGGGATATTATTCTCATTATATTAAATTATCATGTCGTATAGGTGTTAACAATATCACGTCCTATTAGAGTGATGTCGGATGTCTCTTGGGGAAAGGATACTAGTCATGATCAGTAACCCCTATATATGCACTTTGGTACATATGAAAACATCATTCATCATGAAACATGTATAAGAATTGTATCATTTTACTCTATTAAATCATCATGATGCTACATTGTGGATATAGTGGTCGGAGATTGGTGTTCTCTTATTGGGTTTTTAAAGTAATTCAATATTTGTTTTTATATGTTTATATGTAATCTAATATTTTGGATGGAGGTCATGTTTTTCATTCTATTACAACTCTGATATTTTTGTTTTACATGTTTTTTATTTGAGTTTTATTGTCTATAGTCCATTATTTATAAATTTATTCTGAATTTTTTTATTATATCATGAATGGTTTGTGGTTATTTACAAGTAAATTCATCACCGAAATGTTTTATTAATCCCAAAGAATTTATTTCCTACCATTTAGTGTCTTAGGGACGTCACATAATGTTAATAGCATCTCCATCCCATCCCTAGAAAATTATTTGGGTTAGCATGGTACATATGGTATTTGTTTTATCAGTATATCATTTGGGATGATGTCAGTGTAAAACCTCGAAACATGGATAGCGTATAATGATAATTTTATACTTTTATTTTTTTTTAAATTCCTTTTAACCAAACCAAAATTTTAAATAATGAACATAAGGATCTTTATTTAATTAAGAGCATTGTAGTGTTTACAATACAATGAGATCAGAAGAGTAAACATAATAACCAAATATACCTATTAAAAACCATACTAAAACTACTGGAAGACCCCCAAACACCACAACGAGGCTAGGTATATAAAGGAGATCCCTCAAGTCAATTAAAACAAAGAACATCACCACCGTGATCATAAAAACCATGGTGATCATCAGCAGAATGGGAAGCACCATCTTCTTCCTTTTGAGTTTTAGGACTCCATAAGGCTTGGTTTTATAAGACACTTTTTCGACAGTTTCTCTAGTGACTGTTGAAAGGTAACGACTAAAAATATATTTAGTGAGATTTGATAAGTTAATAAAGAAATACATAGGTATAACGTAGTCCTAAAAATTTAAGGTATAATTAAAAATAAATTTTAAACCATCATATTTTGAACTCTAAAAAGGATATGATCTAAAACTTCATTTCACCCTAAAGTGATTTTGTAAATAATTAAGGGATCCAAAACACTTCGAAAATATTTTAAATACAATGTAACGATTTTCATTTCATAAATAATGTTATACACTATCTTTAAATTCTTAAAATTAAATTATTTAAATTAAGTTTTCAATGATAATAGAATAAAGAAAAAAAAGAAAAAGAAAATTATCATATAGGTTTATTAAAACCACTTTTTATAACTTTTTGTGTAAAAAATATTTAGTGTTTATAATTTTAGAAGTACTCTTAACTAAGACAAAGTTTACTTTGTATACATTATGGTTTAAGAATATAAATTATATATATCTTAAATAAATGAATTTTTTATTCTCTTTAAAACTTTTTATTTTATAGTGTTGTTTTGTTTTAAAAAAAATTGGCCTGATAGGGCCCTCCAATTATGGTTAGGGCTGAGGGAGGAAACTCACATGAAGTAGCTAAGCCTAAGACCTCATCCCAAGCCAAAGTCAGCCCAAGCTCGGGTAGAGGTCCCCCGAAGGGCGTACGGGAGAGAGCCGGAGTGCATAAGTGCACCAACACGGGCGTGAGACCACATCGGGGCATGGGTAGGCCAACGCATGTAGGGGCGGGAGCTTGTGTATATGGCCCCCTTCATGTTTGTTGTGTGTTTTCTGAGTCGTCGATGGGAGTCTCGGGATTATAAGGGTGGAGAAAATGTCTTTCTGTTTGGATGTGGGAAGTGGTTTTCGGGTGAAATGCGATCTGAGCCATTGGATCACATCACGTGCGATCTGAACCACCGATCACGATCTTGTTTTCAACTATCAGCATCTGCGATTCTCCACCACGTTTTTCTCCTCCGTTCGATCTTCCAAAGATCTAATCGTGGCCGTCAGTTTGTTTTAAAATTCTGCGTCAAACTGGGACCATCCGGTCGATCTTATATTTAATCTGAGCCGCCCGTTTCTTTTTAAAAACATAGACATACCTCAGCCAATGCGTCTAGATCAGAGTCGATTTGTACTTTCCTTTTTTTCTCGGGTTCTCCCTCTTACCGCGTTGTATTCTTCATCCCCGCATGGGTTGCACCAGTAACCCAACACTTTTTTCTTGATGCACATGTGACCACCGAGGACCCTCCATGCCTCACCTTTTTCTCCAAAAAAAACCCTCATTTAATGCATTACAAGGGGGTATGTTTTTCTTGTAAAACTTCTGTGACCCTTTGTATATAAATACCCAAGACCTCTTGATTCTTCTCCCCGACCCAAGTCTCCAACAAGTCCCTGCCAACCTCCCTCAAGTCCTTCTCCCCCTAGTTTCAAGCTAAGGGTTTAAATTCTTCTTTTCCTCGATTACGAGAGAGTGTATACACACATATACTCTAATATATATATATATATATATATATATATATATATATATGTATATACAGTTACAACTTCACAGTTGAGTTCCAATGCCCATCTATATTGAACCTCAGCCGTCAGGTTTTTGTGTTCAACTAGCATAATGGGCGTAAGGAGTATTTTTTTTCTTTGATGTGTGGTGATGGGTTTATAAATATATATATATATTTGGGTGTTCTCATAAAAACTTGTATATTAATTAACCATATGGTTTAGTTTAAACCCTTCTTTAAGAATGAACCTAGGACCCTTAATTTCATACTTGGAGTGTGTGTAAAATTGAATGTTATTTAGGGTTCACAAGGCATAAAACATGCTATATATATAAGACATATATATGGTATATATATATACTTCGGTTTATATATGAATAGGTATTAATGTGGCCTCTCGATTTCAAGTAGAGACCAATGATTAACAATCTACCAAGATTCTGAAAATGTTGATAAAAATTTCAACATACAAGAATGGTATTTCCATGAAAAAAATTTATATAAGAAATTATATATTTGGTACATGTATATATAAATTCATATTATATGGATAGTTACATATATTTTAGGTTTATACCAATTTCTTGAGGACCTTGTACCTTGAATCTCGATGTTTTTGTGTAGTTTTAAAACATAATAAATGTTTTGTTTTTTAAAGAAAAAAATTATACCCACATTTATGAGTCACTTATTTTATTAAATGTTACACAATGTTGATTATGGTGAAGATTCATGCTTTCTATTATGGAATTTATTTTTGTGGTATGAAAAGTCTCATAAACATTGAATGATTTAACATCTATATGTTTAAAACCATACATTAATGTTTTGGTTTACTTTATTATTTAATTAGTTAAAAAGGTTTTTAGAATTATGAGAATAACATTGCATGTGAAAAATTATACTTTATTTTTTCTACCATGGATGTCAATGTATGTGCCATTATTTTCCAACCTTATTTCCATTTAATGACAATCATATAACTGTTATCTTGTATTTGAAAAATCTATATGCGTGTCTCACATATAAAATATTTAAATTCAACTTAGATGACCAACTATGAATGAATTATTTAAACTTGTATGGGACATCGTGAATATACAACCCTTTTGAAAAAATAATTGATCTATGTGGCTCACATGAAATTAAATACATATTAAGGGTGTTCCCTGATAGCGCTCCAATGCATTGGGTAATGAATTAATATCTAGAGATGACAAGTTTCACGATACCTTGGTAAAAATCCTTGGTAATGTTTATGACACCATGGGGATGGACCTTGGTGATATGAATGCCAAGAATGGAATGTTGAAGCCAAATATTCAAGTTATGTTACAAGTCCACTTCAATATGATATACTCGTTCTTTTACTACTCTTGTCTAGATGTTTTTATCAAGTTTATATTGATGACACAAGTAAAATTTTAGATCATGACTTGTGTTTAACACTCAGTAAAATAGTAACCAACAAATGAAATTATTTAAAACATAGTAAAATAGTATCCAACATATGAAATTGAAGTTGTTACCTTTACACGGAAATCTGATTAATAATTACTCTTAGCTTTCCAATTTGTGTTTAACTGTACATATGTCTTACATGAATAGAACATTTTTTATTAATCCTTTTAATCATTCCCTTGTTGATTTACGTATCCTTGTAAATCATAATTGAGCACTCTTATGTTATTTTACATGTGTTATAATTTTTTCTTTAAGAGAAATGTTCTATGAAAAGTTTTAAAGAATGTTTTCAAAGGTTACATTGCTTTTTTTTAAAAAAACTTACTGTGAATTCGTATGCTCAACCTACGTCGGGTAACAGTTTTTAACATATGCGAAATTTCAGAAGTAGCTGGTTCCTCCGAGCCTGAACCAAATTCTATCCTCTACATGGGACATGATGTGTAGTTTATTAGTTCATGTTTTTGTTTGAACATGACACATCATGTTCAGAAGGCACCGACACCTGGTATTCTAGGGTCTGGTCATCACATTTGGTATCAGAGTGTTCGGTTTGGATGACTCTGGAAAACCAGAACTTAAAGAAAGAAAAACTTACTTAATTATTAATAAATATGTGTGATAGAAAACGATGGTACTAGTCTTCTATCTCTTCCCAATTAGGCCTTAGAGACCATAATTTCAATAGATATCCATGAAAATTATATATACTATTCCCATATCTGTATTTCATGCAAACATATCTATGATAAATCCAATTCTCCCCGAGTACTTCAAATCCACCGAAGAGCGGATCTGGATTAAATCATTATGATGCAAGCCCAATTTTCATCTTATGCATGATGGGGGGAAGTACTATGAGGGACTTTTCATATGATTCACTACAGTAGAAGGCATCAAGTCCCTCATGGCCTTCTAAGAAGTTGTAGCAGAGGGAGACCTTCGCGTGGCGTATATATGTCAATTCAGGTCCTATGGCCGTTAAGGTCAAGTAATGGACTTCAATCTTCTTGAATACGAAGCCTCCCGATCGGTGTATAGACATCAAGTGCATACTGATGTCTCATAGCTATACAACCATCATGCCAGACTATGGATACACCATATGTGCTTACACGATATTGAACATGATTGCTCAAGCTGCATATGGTTTGGAGAGATAGAGTATTTTGAGCTTGTTTTGGGGATTCGTGTTTTTGACAACTGGAGAAATCATTAGCCTTCCTCTTTTTATGGACTAGGTTTTATATGAGAATATGACTTTTTATCTTTTCATTCTTCTATCCTTTCATTAGTTATACTTTTTAATGGGTATCACTAAGTGAGCTATCATAATAGATATTCAAATGGATGGAAAAAACCCCATCGTATCTCTTCATGATGAAGTAATCAAGTTTATTATGATCAAAACTTGTGAGGAAGAACGTCTCCCCTTTGCAAACCTGTGAAGGACATGCAAACAACAATACAAATTATCAAACGAAACGGGCATTTTCCGCACCTTCCAAGATAATGCTTCTATTTAGCACTGCATAGCCTCAGTCCAATTGGACATGCATAGGCAAAGATGGAAATATCATGAAGGACTTCTTCTATGCTTCACTTTAGGCTGGAACTACACGTCCAGGGTAATCTTTCAAGAAGATGCTTTAGAGGGAAACCTTCATGCATCCTACATGTACCAGCTCCCCAGTATCAGCCTATATGACATCATCTATTACTTAGTTCCCTCAACCATGATATAGTCTGGTGAGTTCTATGGGAGTCGGTCAATTCAGACATCTCCAAACATTCCTCCGTGCGGGCCTCCCTCTAGAAGTCCAAATGCACCATGTAAGAGTTCAACATTTTTTTAGGTGTATTTGGGCTAGTGAAATAGAATATTTGAGCATCAATGTGGGTTTTTCACTGGATACATCTGATGATTATCAACAATGGGGGATATGGTAGGAACATCAGAGAGTTTTCTCTTAGTGTGGTTGTATGAAAGGAATTGAGGGAACACAATTCTTGAAGGGGGAGTATTGTAACACCCCGATACATGGATAGCATATAATGATAATTTTATGCTTTTATTTTTTATTAAATTTATTTTAACCAAACAAAAAATTTAAATATTGAACATAATAATCTTTATTTAATTAAGACCATTCTAGTGTTTACAATACACTGAGATCAAAATAGTAAACATTCTAACCAAATATACCTATTAAAAACCCTATTAGAAATATTTTAAGTCCCCCAAACACTACAATAAGCCCCGGTATATAAAAGAGATCCTTCGAGTAAACTAAAAAAATTAATATCACCACTGTGATCATAAAAACCATGCTGAGCATCAGTGGAATGGGAAGCACAATTTTCTTCTTTTTTGAGTTTTAGGACACTGTAATGCTTGGTTTTATAAGACACTTTTTAAACTGTTGCTCTAGTGGCGTTGAAAGCTAACGACTATAAATATAGTCCTTAGGCTTTGTTATGTTAATAAATAAATAATTAGGTATAACGTAGCCTAAATATTTAAGGAATAATTAAAAATATAATTTAAACCATCATATTTTGAACTCTAAAAAGGAAATGAGCTAAAACTTCGTTTCAACCTAAAGTAATTTTGAAAATTAATAAGGGATCCAAAACACTTTGCGAATATTTTAAATACAATGTAATGTTATTCATTTATTAATTAATGTTATACAATATCTTTAATTTCTTCAAATTAAACTATTTAAATTAAGTTTTCTATGATACTATAATAAATAAAAAAATAAAAAAATATCATATAGGTTTATTAAAACCTCTTTTTATAACATTTGTGTTAAAAATGTTTAGTGTTTATAATTTTAGAAGTACTTTTAACTAAGAAAAAGTTTATTTTGTATTCATTAATGTTTAAGAATATAAATTCTATATAGTTTTAATAAATGAATTGTTTTCATCTAATTAAAACTTTTTATTTTTGAGTGTAGTTTAAAAAAAATTGGCCCACTTGTTCCAGCCGTTTAGGGCTACGGCCGAGGGAGGCATCTCACACGATGTTGCTGAGCCTAAGCCCTCATCTCAAGCCAAGGCCGGCTTGATCTTAGGTAGAGGTCCCCCCAAGGGCACACGGGAGTGAGACAGAGCGCATAGGCTATTCAACATGGGTGTGAGGCCGCAATAGGGAGTGGGTAGGCCAAGGCCTACATGGGCAGGAGCCCGTGTATAGGGCCCCCTTCATGTGTTCTTTGTGTTTTCTGAGCCGTCGTGGGAGGCTCAGGCTTATAAGAGAGGCGAAAACAACTCGCTGTTTCGATGTGGGAAGTGATTTTTTGGGCGAAATGCGATCTGGGCCATTGGATCACGTCGCGCGTGATCTAGACAGCCGATCACGATCTTTTTTTCGACCTTCAGCAACTGTGGGTTTCTACCACATTTTCGTCTGCCATTAGATCATCCAAAGATCTAATTGCATCTGTCAGTTTGTTTTAAAATGTCACGTCGAACTGGGACCATCCTATCAACCTCAGATTTAATATGAGTAGCCCGTTCTTTTTAAAAACATAGACACGCCCTAGCCCTTGGATCATGATCATAGTCGATCTGTACCATCCATTTTTCTCTGGTTTTCTTTCTTACTGCGTCATCTTCTTCCTCCTCGCATGCATTGAACCAATAACCCTATACTTTTTTCATGCTTCAACTATGACCATGGAGGACCCTCCATGCCTCCCATTTATCTCCAATCATGGAACCCCCATTTAATGCACAATAAGGGGGTATGTTTTGCATGGAAAATTTATGTGTGGCTTTTTATATAAATACCCAAGACATCTAAGTTATTCTCCTCATCCCAAGTCTCCATCAAGTCCCTTCCAACCTCTATCAAGTACTCCTCCTCATAGTTTTAAGGTAAGGGTTTAAATTCTTCCTTGCCTTGCTTCTTCAAGAGTGTATACACACATATACTTTAATATATATATATATATAGTTATATATATAGTTACACCTTCACAGTTTAGTTCCAATGACTATCTATACTGAACTTGGGAATTTGGGTTTTTGTGTTCAAATGACATAATAGACGTAAGGAGTATTTTTTTTCTTTGATTCATGGTGTTGAGTTTATAAATATATCTACATATATATGTGTACTCATAAAACAATGTATTTTAATTAACCCTATGGGTTAGTTTAAACACTTCCTTAAGATAGAGCCTAGGACCCCTAATTTTCTTCTTTGAAGTGTGTGAAAAATTGAAAGTTATTTAAGGCTCACATGGCATAGGACATTCTATTTATATATAAGACATATATACAGTATATATATATATATAATTTGGTTTATATATGCATAGGTATTAATGAGGCCTCTCAATTTCAACTAGAGACCCACGATTACTAATCTACCAAGACTCTGAAAATGTTGATAAAAATTTAAACCTAAAAGCATGGTATTTCCAGGAAACATTTTTATATAAGAAATTATATATTTGGTACATATATATATATATATTCACATTATATGGATAGTGAAATATATGTTCGGTTTATACCATGTTCTTGAGGTCCTTATACCATGAATCTCGATGTTTTCATGGACTTTTAAAACAGAAGAAATGTTGTGTTTTTTTAAAGAAAAAAATTATATCCACATTTATGAGTAACTTATTTTATTAAATGTTAAACGATGTTGATTCTGGAGAAGATTCATGCTTTCTATTAAGGACTTTATTTCTGTGGTATGTAAAGGATAACCAGCATTGAATGATTTAAAATCTATAAGCATAAAACCCAACATAAAAGATTTAGTTTACTTTTTTTATTTAACTAGTTAATATGGTTTTATGAATTGTGAGAATAACATGGCATGTGACAAATTATACCTTGTTTTAGTACCAAGGATGTTAATTTACGTTCCATAATCTACCTTCCTTCTTTCCCAATAATGGTCGTCATATAATTTTTATCTTGTATTTGAAATAGATATATTCTTGTCTCACCTATAAAATATTTAAATTCAACTTCGATGACGAACTACGAATGAATTATTCAAGGTTTTATGGGAAATATTGAATATACAACCATTTTTGAGTAAAGAAATGATCTATGTGGCTTACTTGAAAGTAAAGACATATTAACGGTGCTCCCTAACAGCGCTCCAATGCATCGGGTAAACAATTAATCTCTAGATATGAAAAGTTTCATGATACCTTGGTAAATAACTTTGGTAATTTTTATGACACCTTGGGGATGGGCCTTGGTGATATGAATGTCAATAATTGAATGTTGAAGCCACATATTCATGTTATTTTAAAAGTCCTATTCAATATGATATACCCATTCTTTTACTACTCTTATCTGTATTTCTTATCAAGTTAATATTGATGACACAAGTAAAATTTAAAGCATGACTTGTGTTTAACACTCAGTAAAATTGTAACCAACATATGAAGTTGTTTAACACTCAGTAAAATAGTGACAAAAAAATGAAATTGAAGTTTCTTCCTTCACGCGAAACTCTGATTAATAATTACTCTTAACTTTCCAATTTTTGTTTAATTGTACATATGTATTACATGCATAGAACGTCTTTTATTACAATTTTTGATCATGCCCTAGTTGATTCATGTATCCTTGTAAATCTTAATTGAGCACTCTTATGTTATGTTACATGTGTTGTAGTCTTTATTTAATAGAATTGTTCTATGAAATGTTTTAAAGAATGTTTTCAAAAGTTACATTGTTTTTTTAACACCTTACTGGGCATTCGTATGCTCACCCTATATTTTGATCTAAATTTTCAGGTAATAGTTTTTAATAGATGAGACATTTCAGAAGTAGCCAATTTCCCAGAGCTCGAACCAAATTATATCCTCTGCATGGGACATGATGTGTAGTTTATCAGTGCATGTTTTTGTTTGAACATGACACATCATGTTCAAAAGGCACCAAATCCTGGTTTTCTGGGTTCGGGTCCTCACAGTCAATGAGATATAAAATGAATGATCAGAAAAAATATGGAGTAAAAATTGGGAAATGGTTTCTTTATGCTAAACATTATATTACCATGGTGGTCTGAGTATAAAATGTTTTTTTAAAAACCTACAGGTGTGTTTGTATCTCATCATCATTGGTTTTTCTAATGAATTTTACATGTCTTGAATTAGTAATTATACTTACCTCTCTGAATGCGTTTATCATATTATACAGGTGATTATTTTACAATTTTTAAAATGATTTTTTATTTTGATGATTTGGACTATTCTTGCCCTTATTTTTTTTATTATTGTAATTTATATGGTTTATTGTTCTAACTATAAATATACGGAACCAATTAGATGACCTAAAACCTATTAGTGGACAATAGAGAGAATGTGGTTTCACCTAAACCATAGGTGATCCATCAACAGTTTATGATTATTTTTCTTTATTTTCAAGTTGTTGCTATGTTAAATTGAATTTAAACCCTACATTAAGTGAAATTTTCTGTATAATTTCCAAAATAATGTAAAACTAAATTTTAGGAGGATTTTCGGAATTAAAATATATAAACCAGGATTAACATAGTGACTAAGATCATTAATTTCATCATATACCCACCTAATCGAATGGTCAATTTGGTGGTATAAATGATGGTGGTCATAAAATTTTAATGATGGGATTTATATACCAAATCCAAATTATACTAAGGATATACATGTTAGGGATACAAATATTTATTCAGGAAACAATTCTACCAAGATAATTTCAAGACAACAATAATGAGATATTTCATCAGTTTTATGCAGTATAATCAATCCATGATGAAATAAGAAGTTATGCCTATGATCATAGTTCGATTTTCTCATGAATTAGCTAAAATCATTTCATTGATAAAATGAAAATCAATGTATATATTATGACTAGAATTTAATTCTAATATAGTCAAACATTCTATAACATAATATATAAAGGTAGTTAATAGATGAATAGTGGTGTAATGGGAGATTTCTAGGAATCCAAGGGTAGGATGTACACTGTTAATCATGATAAATGGTGTTAACTCTAATGATTTTAATAAGATAATGAGGGTAACCTACTTTCAAGGTGGAAAAGCTTCATAGAATCAAACCAATAAGTCAACTAACATTCCTCAATTCCCTAGTGGCAAGACAATATTTCCCCAATGAAACTATTTAGAGAATAATAAGTGATATTTCATGAATCCAATAAAATAATGTATCGTTTATAATTAAATGGTATATAATAAGTGTTATTTCACTAATTCTAAAAAAATTAGTTATTGGAACCCAAACATAGTTGTCCAAAAAACATATGCTTCGGCCAAATGATCATGTAAGAAGATTCCTCATCCTTCGAACCATATGGACTAATATGACTCTAATAATACATTAACTACACTAGAAATGAACCCCAAACAACGAAGTAAGGATAATTGGGGAGAGAGTATGAAATTATATATTGTTGGGTAGATGATCATGAAGGAAAAATTATTTCATCAAAATCTATGAGGTACCATTAATATTAATATGAATTTTATGGAAATTCTATTTGAAAATAAAGAATCCCACTTTCTTCAATTATCCCATTTTATTAACTAAATGAAATTTTATATCCTAATAATGCCACACATGATGAGTATGTATAAACCTATCTAGTGGATATATTATAGGTTATTTCAATGTTTATCATATTTATTTTCAATTGATGGATCCCATTTTTTGGAATTCTCTATTTCATCCATGGGAATCTTTGATAGAATATTATGAATTGATATGATTGTTTCATAAATGGTTCATGTTGATTATTATGGGTGAAAATTAAAATTTTAATCTCCTGATTGGATGGTGAATTTATTTAAAGGATACTAGGATGTGAGTATAAATAATCAATAACATTAGAACCAATGGATGAAACTGTTTCTTATTATTAAATTGTGGTCACTTTGGGACCACTAATATAATTATTAATAAGAATTTTACTACCAATTTCAATTTTTAACTAATGTTTTCTAGAAAAAATTATTTTTTTCACCTAAAAATGATGATGATTTTTTGGTTGACTTTCTTCTAGGGAAAAATCATATTTCATATATATTTTATAGAATGGAACAAATGGAATTAAGTGAATTTAAAGACTAGTATAACAATTTTATAGTAATGGTTTCGTAACATAGAGTAAATCTCATTGGGCTATACAAGTTTATTTTTTCAAGATCATTGATGGTTTTTTATTAAATAATGTTAATTATCATAAACTATATCACATCATGATAATGAATAGATTTCATAATAAAAAATTTGTTATATTTTTAAAAAAATCAAGGGATACACATGGTATTCAATAATTTAATTTTTTCTTGACTATCATCAAATCAAGGTTATGAAATATGTTATACCAAATACATATTTTTGATGTTTTTATACTCACTATAAATATTTTTAGGATTCCATTCTATCCCTAAAATGTGTCAGTAATTTGATGGTATGATCAATCATATTATTTAGTGGTACCCATACTCTTTTCACATATTTTTTTTTGGGGAAATTCCGGTGTATTCTCGTACTTGAAAATAATATGATTAAAATTTAAAGATACTGTATGGAATTTTCCAAGAACACTAATTGTATGAAAATATCACAAAATTTATTCTTATATAATATAAATTTATTCCAATGACATTTCGTTTTTTATAAACGTGTATCAGTTGTTCTTGAAATGATAAGATTTGATACCTCTTGAAACACTCTAAATTACATTTTTCAGATGTATAGATTTCTTATATTAGTAGGTTATTATCCGAACATTAATTAGAAATTATCATGTATCCTATCACTTATGATATTGATCATGTAGATGGGAACCCCATTCCTCTAGAGTGTTGATTGTCCACAATCCTTATTAGATCGTACACCTTGGTTCACATCAACACTGATTATTATCTTTCTAGAACCATGAAAAAAGATATGTGGTATATTTTGATGCATTAAAATCTAAAATCAGTTGTGTTATCATGATAAGAGATCATGTTATAGTTTTTGGATCACCCTGGTTTTGAAATCAAGAGTGGAATTATCCTACCCATGAATTAGAATATACATCATTGGTAAATGACTAGGAATCATGATTTCATCGTCAATTTGTTTCGAAGTTCACTATGATTAAAAATCACAACATCTTGAAACACAAATTTTTACAAAGGTATTTGAAATAAATAAAAAAATTGTATACAATATATGAATAAATTTTAGTATGACTAGGTTTTTACACAAAGAAAAGGAAAATTCATTTCGGATTATTCATGATGAAATTTATTTATTCAATATTTTATAGATTTATCTAATCAATAGAAATTAATGAGTATTAATTTGAATATGTAATGGGATTTATCATATTCGAATAAAGTTCAAATATTTTTTTGGGTGAGACTAATACCATATTTCCTTCAACAAGTTATGAATACTCAAATATCGTATCTCGATTACCTCAACATTACATCTAAACATTATAGTAGAGAGATTATTCATGGATGGAAAAATGTTGGGAATAATGTGCTATATTTTCGTGATCTAATAGTTTTCCACTATCTTATTAAGAAAATATTCTTTATGTTAATCCATATTCCTAATTGATAATTTACCCAGGCATTAAAAATATCTAATAGACTTAAAGGGTTAATTTTTTGACGTCCTGTATAAAAAATAAATATGTTTCAATCTATTACATAATGCATAACCTACCAGCATGATAGGGGTAAATATCAAGAAGATGATAACATGTTATATTATTTACTGTTAACTTTATAAAAATGGAAGTATATAACAATTATATTTTTTATTGTTTTACAAAAAATCTATTTTGATGATTGATTCAATATAGGTGATTACAAACCATTTGAAAAAGTAATCCCATTTCATTCTGAATCATGATTATAATATGGTAGAAACCCTATCAATGTTCTATATTTTGGAAGTGATAAATTTACCTAGAATTTTAGTCGGAGTTGACTCCAACAAAAATTATAGTTTTACCTGTCAAATTCAAATAACACTTCAAGAAGGATTAGGCACTAAATTTACCAGGAGCACACATATAATCCTCAAACAAATGGGTAGGTAGAAGAAATGGTTTAGAAACCAGAATTCCTTATCTATGCTCATATGATGGATTTTAATTGATCATGGGGGGATCATTTTCTCTTTTAGTATTTTTATATAGTAATAATTAATGGGACATGAAATAGATGAATTTTTTGGAGGCATAATATTGCCTTAATTTTATCTACAATCATTATTGGGTAAATAGCATTGAAACATCACAATTAAATCTTAAACCCCTTCATGATGTGAAAGATGGAATTAAAATTATTAAAAAATTATGGTTTTATCCAAAACAATACTAAATAATTATGTAAAGAATCATCATAAACCGTTAATATTTTTTTTGGGAGACAATATTTCCATGAAATTATAAATAATTTTAGGGTATAAATCATTTCGTAAGAACTGAATATTGTTGACTTGATTATCTAAACCACATGATATTCATGAAAGAATTGGTAAACTTTCCAATAAATTTGATGCAAAACCATGGTATTTTTTGCTTCATAATGTGTTTCATGTATATTAATTGAAGATATACAAATTCTAGACATGTGATTTTATAAGAACATGTGGATCTTCTGATGATACAATTATTATTGTGTAGATTCACATCATAAGAACACAATTAAAATTGATTCATAGAAAACATATTTCGCTGTTGATTGTTTTGTGAAAATATGGTGAAACTTACAATGAAAAATGGGAACACCATAATTAGATTCTATAAGAATTGCCTAATCTTTTTTAAAGTACCTACATTTTCTATCATTCTAAGGATGGAATTCATAATATTGGTTAAATGTAACTCTACTAGTTTGAGTTAGAAATATTTATTATTTATTTTGATGTTTTATATTGTTTGGGGGGATATAGAAGAGATTATATCTGTTTTTTCTTTGTCATGGATGTTATTCTAAAGGTGAAAAGTTTGAGAAAAGTTCGGGGAAACAATGCACATTAACAAAAAAAACCATGAATGAGACTCTATGAGTCAATGGTGGTTTATGGTTAGAACATGGTTTAGATAATAAATTCAACTAACCATATAAATTGTGAGTTTTTGGATAATATTATTTCATGGTTTTTCAAACCATGCCACATAAATGTGTGGTCCCCATTGTGATGACTTGTATATCTCACATGGTTAGCAAATATTTTGTCAAACTATGTAGTCTAACAATGTGATGTGCATTAATTTCTCCAAAAATTATATATCAACTCAATTATATCCATGAAAAACAAAAAATTTTACATTTCCTCTTAATCTTTCGATCCCCATTTCTTCTATAATAATTCATGGTGATTACCTTGGATTTCAAACCAGGTTTTGATGGATCAATGTGTGTTGGATCTCTATTTTCAATGGAATGTCTCTGTTTTCATTCATTATATCTATATATTTTAATATACTATCACCAAAATATAATTTTATTTCTATTCAAGATACATATATGATACATGAAGTGTTTTTTATGAAATCTTGGTTCTATCTATTTATGGCATAGAATATAAGGCCCAAAAATAATGATTTCATTATGCCATTGTTTTGATATCTCTCCAGTTGAAATATAGGTATATTATATATCCTATCCACATTTTCAAGAATACACAGGATTTAATATTTTGGTTAATTTATTTAAATATAAAATTAAAATCATATTATTTATTATTATGAACCCCTTAGATTGATAATTCTTAAATCATGGTTTTTTACGGTGTTTGGAAAATAAATATCTATTCGATTATTTAAATCATGTATTGGAGTTTTTGAATTAAATGTGATTAATTTAATGTTTAGAATGAATATATTAATTTATGTAATAATTTATTATGGGAACATGGAATTCAATGTATGTGGGTATTCATTAGGAAATTAGACGTGGCCTTTCCATTTTGAACGCGGAGAGACGTGAAATGAATATGTGATCTCAGGGAACAGTAAAAAACTAATGAACTTGGGGATCAATGAGTAACTTATCATAGCTATAACACTGTCACATGGACTAATTATATGTGTTAATGAATGATTATTTTTTGGGTATTCCTATTGGTGTAAAAGGATAGTTCTATTATTCCTTTAAATTTTAATTGTATTACATTTGTAAAGTTATTTGGTGTTCTTATCCATGATTTAAATTTTATTTTAAGATATTATCAAAGGTATTATTATCCTAGGGGCATAAGTTAGAAATGAAATTTGGTAATTCATATTGTGTATGATTACTAAACATCTTAATATAATCTTTCATCAATATAAAACTATTATTATAATGAACGTAGTAAAGGAAATGATTCATTTTCTCTGGGAGAGCATCATGATTCTATTTTATTGGGATTGTGGTTGAATCATGGAGTTATCATTTGGTGTAAAGGTTATTGCACCTTGGTGATTCAATGTCATGATATCTTTTAGTTTTGGGTTAGATCTCGTGCTTCTCTACCAAGTATTAATTTAATGTTGTTTTAACAAGTTTTTCATTGGAGTTAGTTGTTTATAATGTAATAATAATATAGTTAGTTTAAATTATTTTTCTCTATACTGAAATATTGGGGATTTTTATATGTAAAATCATCACCCAATATTTAGATAATCCCATGGAATTTATTTCTAGCCTTTGGTATCTTATGGATTTCAATTATGCTCAGTTTCACCTGTGACTCGTCCTAATCCAATGAGTTGTGTGGGGATGTTACACCTTATCTTGATATAATAATAAATATATCTAGTATCCAACCTTACACATTTATGGAAGAGTTCTGTTCCCACCTATATAGGGGATTCATTGTCCACCTCTATGTAAAAGTAATCTGGTGAATCCAACCAATAAACACATCCTGGTTATTCCACTTTTTCATGATGGAACATACACATGACACTCTTTAATCATTAGAACTCTATAATTTTAATGGATGTTACACATCATTATAATTTTCAAATGTTCTTAAACATGGACGATGTATAATGGGCAATACTTTTCTCCACATTGGGTGGACATTATATGTTTTAAAACTAACGAAAAATCCACCCAGATCCACGGTACCCGATTCATGATATAATTACCACCCCATTGAGGATCCAACTAGAAAATTTATAGAACGTTCCCATAATTATTTATAAATAATATCTTCAATTGATTGTATACAATTCTACATATAAGGAATAAAATAGAAATGAAAAATCATTTCATATAAATAAATTTCTCATGGTTCATACATGCAACCACATCTTTATAAATACAAGTAATTATCTAAAAGGATTCACATTCACCCACATGAATATAATATAAAAAATTCAAAATAATAATAATGTAGTTTACTCTATTATACTAGTGTATCATTGACTAAGCTAAAAAGGAACACTCAGTTCAAGACTCGATACACATTATCCCAAGAAACAACCCAAATTTTAACACATGAGGATTCTAAATTCAATATACAAGAATAGTAACATGAAAAGGGATATAAATATGTAGGAAGTAAGCATGTAGAACTACAACAAAAAATAGATATGATCCATTCAAGATAAATATGAAAATTCTATTGATTCACTCACCTATCCATTAATTAGTTTATAAATATGTGTTAATTAACATCATAATCCATTGATTTGACCAAGAAAAATACAATTATGACTCATTCTAATATAGGGAGAATAGATTTTTAATGAAATCATAAACATTTATAAATGTAGTTTAAAATTGATCCAATCTTAATTCATTGAGCAGATAAGAACGAGAAGGCCCAATCCACATTAGAGGGCTCATAATTTTTTTTAATATGGGTTGATCTATGAAAGGAGATATAAAATAAAGGGATCATAGAAAAACTACATGTTCTAACTTAACTAAAATATCATCAATGACCCACTAGATGGATTGTGGTTGGCCCTAATCCAGTTGGTACCACTATTCTGAGCATGGGGATACTAACTCTATCACCAATAGGATTTTTCCACTCAAGTAATTGGTTGTTGGATCCTAGAGTTATTCAACTGAACCTTTTATGTCCATAATATATCCAATGTCCCCCCAAAAACTTCAATTATTCTATTTTGTACTCAAACCTCTATATATTATGATTCTCAGTCCCTGAACACCTCTACTTCATCTTAAGAAGTTGAATGGATGATAAAAAAGTTACACAAAAAATAAGTAACAATGGACACTATATTTTGAGTACATTTCAAATCCCCCATTAATGACTTTTCATCCTTGATATATTTCTATAATGGTCTTGATCAAATATTTTGATTTATTTATCACAATAATCTTATTCCCACTACAGTTTCTCCACATTGATATGAATGTACTATGATAAAACCAAAGTAAGTGGATCTATGATTTTTCACATGGATTTGTGGTTTTTTTCTACTATCCAAATAATCGGTTCCATCAATGAAACATTCGGTTTAAACACAACATCCCCATAATTGATCACATTCACAATGGAATGATCATAATGATATATTGGATATTTTAATGGAAGATGTTATGCAGGGGGTAAATATAATAGAATAAAATTTTCAATAAAATAAATTGATTATTAACATAATTATTATTGTTAATTAGTAGAACACATAAAATAATGAAAACGTGAATTTTTATTCTATTTCAATCCAATTTGGTCCTAGTTCACTATTATATATCATTACTCGGAGAGATATACATGTACACTATACATATTTTTGAGGGGGAGTTATAACTGAATTACAGAATCCCTTAATGGTGGATAGATAACCACAATAGTAATTTTTTTAGCATTTCACAGCCCAATTACAACCTAAAATAATAAACCTAGAGTCACAACTTGAATAATATATAATTTAGTATCTAGGGGTCACCACATGAGTTATTGATGATGAAATAATTTTCTATGTGATATCATAAATAGAATAACAGATTATGCATGAAACGTGGGAAGTAGTGTAATACACTTAAGTAACAAGATGAAATATATATATATATGATGAATAAAAACACAGTTTCTACTTATTGAGAAATGGGTCTTCTCATATCTTCAACGTATTAGAAGTCATTACATATGTAATATTACCCTTGATAGATTGTCCAAATGATGAAACATAGTATCACACATGACAATACATATTGTATGATAAGTTAAAAATTCACAACCATTTCATTCAGGAAGAAAAATTGAGTATCAAATAAGGCATTTATTAGGGTATTCCATGATGTATCCTATAACCTATTAATAGTATATAAAAACTAGAAATAACAAAAAAATTATATGTGTAATGAAATTAAATTTAAAAAGTAATAGAATCATTGAAGTGGTGGAAAATTATCCACTAGAATAATATTGAAAAATATTATATAAATTAAATACATAAATAAAAATTCATTTTCTATGAACAACCTGTTAACTATAAAATAACTAAAATCAATCCCATATAAATCAGAACACTAATTGAAACAATTATTAAATAAATTTTTCTTTAATGTCATGAAAAATTTAAAAAATTTATAATGCATTAAATTACTTAATTTTTTTGAATATATTCAATTTTATTAAATAAAAATTAAAAAATAATGTGAAAATTTAATTAAAATAAAATATAAATATTCAGGAAGAATGTTTTTACTGGAAATAATCTTCAAAAAATGATCAGCTATTGATACAATGATCCACTATTGATTAATGACCCATTATTAAAAAATGACCTATCATTAGAAAATGATACATCATCGTAAAATGTCCCATTGTTGGAAAATGATAAAGAATTTTTTATATGGAAATGAGTCACCAAATGAAAAAAAAATAATTGAGTCACCAATGAAAAAAATTTATAATCAACCATTGGAAAAAATAAAATCAGTCATCATCGATAAAAAATTGACTCACCGCTTTTAAATAAAAAGCGTCACAATTTTTAAACAAAATTAGTCACCATTGGTAATTAGAATTATTAAATGATTGAGTAAAAAAAGTGTCACTATTACATAGATGAATTTTTGTCACCATTCATTATATTTCACCCACACATTAAGGAATAAACAACTCACCTTTCAAGAAATAAAAAACCCATTCATGGGTGTATTTCCAAGTGACCCACCATTATATAAAGTGATAATGGGCATACTTTTAAATAATATAACATTGATTAACCATAAAAAAAATAATGATTTACCATTTTAAGCGATGTAAAGAAGGTACCATTACAAAAGAGTTGTCGTTAGAGGGTGCCAACAGCTGAAAGAAAAACCCTAACCATTGAAAGAAAACACAATCCAACATTAAAGAAGTAAAAACACCTCCTTTAATGAAATGTATTGATGTCCAGGATTGAAAAATTATGGAATAGAAACCTCACAGATGAAAGGATGCTATTATTGAAGAAGGTGAATCAGGAGTGCCTTTCTTATAGTAAATAGTCTTGAGGAAGAAGATGATGAATACTAAATCATCATTTTATCTATAAACATTTAAACATAAAATTAAGTAAATTTTTATGCCATATAAATGAATTAATTAGATGTTCTTTCAGAATACTTAACAAAATATAATATGTATTTCTTTCCAAATAATAAATAATCACATAATTACAGTAGGTATAAAATATGTTATAGTCGACAGCTAGTGAAAACATGTTTTGAATATTTTAGAATAAATTGTAGTAATTCATCCAATTTTTAGTGAATATAAAAGAAATTATTGGAATTTCATGTGAAAAATATAAAATATTATTAGATTTCAAACCGAACCATTTTTGAGTGATTTTGATTAGATAAGAAGGATATATAAAATAAACAATAAATATTTTGAATTCTAAAAAAATCAGAATTTCAGAATTGCTACATGATCTTCATACAATAACCACACCATTTAAATGTTAAAATCAAGATTCAATTAATTGTAATGAAATGTATATAAATGAGATTTTTTCCATTGGAAGACTTATTATAAGAATTTCATCATTATTACAAAAGTTAAAAATTTAATACAGAATAATAATATAATTTCCTTTAAACTAAATATAATTCATCATATCAAACACATGTACCATATTCTAATCAAAATAATAATAATTTATAATTGGATTTCACTATAGTTTAATAAAATGTATATAAAAATGTTATGTTTCAATTTAAATATAAATAATAAAATTAAATTCACTACAACTCATTTAAAAATTAATACAGATAGAGGATACAAAAAAATCACATAAACTAATAAAAGGGTATGTAATAATTAAAAACATAAGATAACATGTAATAAAACATAACAATAATATATTAATGCACATGAAAAAACACATACTTCATAAAATAAGTTATATGGAATAAATTATGCAATTCAAAATGTTTCAGTTAACATTCTAATATGCATGAAATTCTTCCAATGCACACAATAATTGTAAATTGCACCAAAAGTCAGGGAACCAAAATTTCATATTCCTTTAATCATTTATTCCACAACCAAAGTGAAAATGGAAATAAAAATAGACCGACCAAATAAAATACCAAGGGTCTCCACCTCCAATCAACATATGAACATATCTAGATCTTGTTGTAACCAATCACTTTTAAATCAAGTACATCCTCCTAGATGTAACATATGCCCAACTCAATTGATTGATAACTGACTCAACCACCTCATGAAAATACACTAAATAATAAAATTTACAAATAAATATAGACTCAAATGGATCATTCTAAATAAAATACTCGAAATTATTATTAAACATTAATTATACCACATACTTATGGTCATCCCATTTTCATCGGAAATCTAGAAGACAAGACATGAGAATATTCTCAAAAATATGGACTCTACATGATAAAATAAATCATCTCATTGATGACATGTAATAACAAGCTTGAACTATGTTTCTATTTTCAATTTCAAGCTATTAGAGGACAAATATGGTCTAAAGATGTCTCAGTCAGATACTATTGTCATGGGTACACAATGAAACCACACTATCTCATGCAAAAATATATTTCATTACTCATCCACTGAATGAGTGTCATGAATTGATATGAAATGATAAAATTTCATTATCTAATCAACCACAACCCATACCACATCACAACCTCTTAGTTTCCTGATTAACCCCATATAAAATTCATCATTACATTATCCCACATTCATATTGGACCTAGAAGAGGCTAATGTAATTCACTCGATCAATGATGGTTGACTATAATCTTCTGACTGTTATAATCATGAGAGACTAAGCCTGTAATTTTTCTTTTCATAATTGGTCATTGAAACCATCATCTAATATCATGATACATCTTAAATAATCGTGGATGTTCTTCCCACTCTTACACACTTCATTTATAACCTCATATTTTCTCTTTATATAAGTAGTGAATGGTACTCATTGTTGGATATAGATCCAATTGTTCGAATCCAAAGACCATCACAGAACAAGGTCATTCCCTAATAACCATTTTTACATCACTAATCAGTTAAGATCATCCTCTTGGTTATATATCACCTGGTCAACCAAGATAGAAGTTATTAATAATGGAGAGAGGGTCATCACACATTGGTCCTCAAATATTTATATTTCGAGATCCACTAATATACATTTAAAATTATGAGATTTTTTCTATAGATTTATGCAATGATTATATATAGTACTTCTAAGATAATTTTCAAAAATATTTCCTTTCCCAATAATTTAAGTCATCATGATGTAAAATTTCTACTGGTACACCACCCAATTCTTCTTCTATTTGTACTAGTATAATTGGGATATAATATACAATAAGATATTTTGGTTCTTAAAAATGGAAAACACTTCAACTAACATATAGTTCCACCAACATTTTAGGGCATGAACCATCATAGATACATGTAGACTCTTACTTGGGTAGTTCATCTCATGGGTTCCAAACTGACAAAAACCAAATTCAGCAACCAAATGAATCCTCACTAAAATAGCTTCAAAGATAACACCTAAAGATTCAAAGTAAATTGGTTATCTAATACCAGACTCAAGAATAATAAAAATTGAATATTATATTGATATTATATTTATCTCTTGAATAGACTCTACATAATTCAATACCCATTCATACATTTCCCGGTTTTTTGGAAACCCAAGTCGTAGGTGATGTAAAGAAAAATAAGTTATAACTCATTTCTCTTTAGTATCCTACTAAATCAAGGAATATCTAAATCTCAAACACATTCCTAGTTCATTACCATTAAATAATAATATCTTTAATCTCTAGATAAACTAATATTATAGTCACATAAATCACATGCCTGGTGAAACATACCACTTATATATAAAAGTGATAGTTTAAAAGATAGATATAAAACCGATATTCATAAAGTGTTCCTAATATGATATCATGTTCTGTAAAATATGGATATGTGGTTTTAAAATATAAAAAAATATCATCAAATAATACACGGAATAAGGATTCATTTAATGGATGAGATATTTCACTCATGAGAACTATGAACACTGTAAGAGAATTTATGTAATGAAAATCCATCATACGATACTCATACAAGCTATATCATCTCCAAACAATATCTTGGGTGTGTCCACTCCACTTATCCCATGTTGGTGGTTTCCAAAAAGAAATTAAATGTATGATAACCACCTATTAACCCTCAAAAAATTTAATGATTCATCAGTATTTTGAAAAAGATACATATTCTTCTAACTAACCAAGTTAAACATCTTATAATCCCTTCATAGTTGATTACCACCACCCTCTATCTTCATGAACATAATTTGAGACAACCATTAAGGAGATTTCAGATGAATGTATTACTTTAACACTACATCATTAAGATTCACCTTTAGTACATAAAACATAGTGGGTGTTATAATGTACATGGAAATTAATGACTAATCATATAGAATGAGTTAATTCTAATACTCTATTTTCCAATTGGGAGGAAGTCCCAATAAGTCATTCTCAAAAAATAAACAGAATAATGTTCCACTATGGTAGAAAGAGAGGATGATGATATTTCTTGATATACTATATGGATTATACTATCCACTTATACTATAATTTCTTCATCATATCTAAGTTCTAGTCGAGATGTTCTTTTTTCTAAATCTCACTCTCTTTCTTTGAAATTCATTTCTCTCCTTATATATTTAAATGTCACTTGAATTATCTAACAATTGAATTCATCTTGGTAACATATCATCCAATCGATGATAAATATGAAATCAAAACTACAAATATCCGAAATCAATAAATCTTAATTATTTCTATGACCAACACCACTAGAGGAAATTGTAGACATCTATGAAGATGATCAAAACTCATTCCCAAGTGTGTGTCAATAGAAATAAACATAGGGGAGAAGTTAATAGGAATGTCTAAATGAACAATTACTTGGGTAGATGAAAAATTATTGGATGATCATGTATAAAAAATGTAAAAGAATTTTTAGGTGAGATAAGTACCATACATAGAATAATCAAAGGTCCATATTCACCATTAGTTGGAACCCAATCCATTTCATAATTCTTTTCGGAATCAGTTCCACAAAACTAATTGGTCATAGAATTATATGGAGTCTCTATCAATTGATTATGTTACATACCAATAATATAGAATAAACTCAGTGATTTTATTCGTGATTAATTATAGAATATTTATTGTAGATATCCAGTCTTAGCACAATGATGAAAATACATAATAAGATTTCTTTTAAGACATACTATAACTCAACTTTATTTCATAGTTATACCACCTTGAAAAACCTACTATGATAGAGGGAGTCATAGATCCTTTACTCTAATATAGATATCTCATGCCTCCCTAGAAGATATCCATTTACATTCTCTTCATACTTCATTAAAGGTGAACTACAACACTGGTAGATATGCCACTACCTAATATAATGAGTGCTGAAAGAATACATGATGATTTATCCTTCTATAGTCAATTATTGATCATGAGAATCTTAAGATGAATTTCAAATAGAGACCTCTTGTTGAAATATCTATCATGGAACCTATGTTTTTTTAGAGTAAAATATCAAACATCTGGGCCTTTTATCACATTCCATCACACAATATATTAAAATTAATGACATTCTGTATAATGAGTAGAACAATAGTCCATTATCTTATTTCCCTACTGGATCTCCCAAAAATTCTATGTATTTTCTCTCTTCAGTGAACCATGGACAAAATAATTAAATAAATTGTCCTTAATGGTCCCTCTTGTTTGACACTAATACCTCCCATCATGGGTCACGATGATTTTCCATGCCTATGTTGATCTATAAATGATAAAAGTATTAAATTTCACTAGTTGATTAAATGGAGTCTCCAGAAAGTGAAATATTCCATCAATGATTTACATGCTATCCTAATTCTCCTAGGGGAAACTATTCACATTGAATGATATAGTATATTGGAGCTAGGAATGTGATGTACCCGACTGGAATACATTCTCGAACTGGTACAAATCCCATCCGGTTATGTACCTAAATGGAAATATTGATCTCTAGAAGATGACTTTTTCACCCAGGAAACAAAAATATAATACAAGGAAAAATTTATTTCAACCTAATGTAGATAGCATGACATATATACACACATTTAATGAAAGAAATAGTTAATGGAAGAATTAGTACACATATATCATAATAGAATAAAATATAAGTGAATAAATTTAACATGTATGAAACAAATATTTAAGAGACATGTCCAATACATAAAGGTTATGAAACCCTAAAAGCTACACCTACAGTATCCATTTGATATCATATGGAAACACCAACCATATCACCATCATGTTTCCCAAAATCCACCTAACATAAAACCATGTCACCTAACTTGGGAACCATTTAATTCCCAACATCAAACTATTTAAACATGTCAATGCACATATAAATTCATAAAAATGGTGTCAGATAATAGGATCAGCGGGGTCTCACCCAAGTGTTCCATAACAATTTTATGTAAAATAAACCATTCATGACAGAATTTAATGAAAAGATTAATGATATATAGGTTTATAGTTTATTACAAATACATGGAAAAACAATTTAATTTTCACCACTTTCCACATTTCTATAAAAATAATTAAATTAAATTTCAAATAATTTCACATACGTATTGAAAAACTAATATATCAACTCAAACAAAATCATCAATCGCATAACTATCAAATCCATGATTGTAAAATTAATATAGTACAAGACAAATGAAAAGAATTTCAAACATTATGTTAATGTCAGACTAGGTCAGGATATGTTGGACAGTCATACCTAACTATAGATATGAGAACATTCATCAATCCTATAGAAATATTCATCAAGTCTAATTAGAATTGAAACACACCAGAAACTGAACCCATAATTATATCTAAAAAATCCTTGGAAAAAAATCCCTATGGAGAAACGGTAATCCCCATGTGCCCCCCCCCCCCACGCACAAACACAAACACTAGAAAACACATATTACTACTCCTTACATCTACATACCCATGGGTTTAAATGTGCTATATTTTCAAAACTATTACATCAATCTATTCCTTCATATCATGTTTTGAAATCCATTTCATAAAACCATTTCACAGTGATTTGGAAAAAAATATTTTAATTTACCAAAACTAGGGGAAAATATATTATATACAAAACCCATTTATAAACACACATTTAAATGTAATGAATATTGTTTTTTCATTTAATAATACAATTTATAAGAAATATGAATAATTATGTTCACCAACATACGCTAGAGACATAACCACCTACCGCAAAACTCAAGATGCACATGCCCACAAAAACACCAATAATTGGAAGAACTAAACGACATAAACGAATGGCCTTGAATAAATATACACATATCAAAATTTATTAAATTTAAGAAAATGGTTATTAGAGAATGGAAAAAATACATACAATAAGAAATAACACCAATTTCACCACAACCAACAAGGAAATAACCCCATCAAAAATATCGCACAATGAATCAACGGATCAAGATAATTTCCAACAAATATCATCAATCCAATAAGGTAATGAAAATGAGGTACCATGATCGAAGGTAATAAATAAGAAAAAATTATTACTCACCTGGAGAGACACTACACACAACCCTAGTGATATAATTTCAATCTAATTAATCTGAATTGTTGGTAGATTTAAAAAATCATCGGATACTGCCTCTTGGATGAGAGTGGAGAGATCAATGGATGAATTATTATACATATCACATTTATGCTAATTTAAAAACCACATATTTAATATTTAAATGGTTTTCAATACCTTTACCATCAATATAATCCACAAGGGTCACATATGCTAAAAACATGTTTTCTTTTTATTAAAAATTGATCTATTAACATTACATGAAATGTAACCCTTAAATGGCATGTAATTATCCATGATGTGTAATCATCATATGAATTTAGTCTAGATAATTGTATACATCATGTACCCCATTACATGAAATTTAAATTTACTATAGATAGCTAAAACAATAGATTCATATATGTAAACCTAAACCACATAGGGCATTCTACGAACTCATTGAGAACCCCACCATTCCATTACACATTTATTTCAAGAATACACTAATTTACAAAAATAGAAATCCTTAGATATTAGTTCATTTACATAGAAAATTTTCTCTATCATCATAAGTCTATATACACAACCTAATAAATATTAAAATAAGAAAAGATAAGGGAATTACTTGAATGCAGGTAACATGATGTTACAAACACCCCACCATATGACTTTTCATCATAAATAAGTCATGTAAAAGAATGAATTGTGGTAAATTGGTAAGTCCCCTACACCCTCATTAATGAATCGTTCTCCCATGTATCAGGATAATATGATCTGTGTTTCTATAAAACTGTGACCAATAGAATTATCATTCCATTTAAGAATTTCACATGAGATTCAATGACATTTATATGATTCCCCACAACAGAAACATCATGATCTTACTAAATCCCTTCCTAACTCCGAATTTGAGAAGGTTCATGATTGTATTTCATGTTTAGTGATATGTGGAATACATATAGAATGAACATAAACTAGAAAATCAATTATAAATAATATTAAATATTCTTTATGATCTCAGTGATCTCAAATGTTCCAACATATCCCGTAGCCAATATTCCTATTTTCCATGATAATGGTGAAATAAATGAATAGGCACATTTAGGAAAACAAGTTCACCGATAGAGAACTAAAAAATATTATGTTGATTATCCAAATAGTATTTTATCTAGTTTGAGATATAACTTGACCCTGACGTATATCCCAATTCCTCACTGATGTATCCTGAACAACACTTGGTCTATCGAAAGAAGCATCACCCACTTATCACCTAATAAAGTGTTTACCTATATGAGTGATGATAGAAAGTATTGAATGTATCCATTCTAATAGATAATTGAAAACTATTTCCATAAAAAAACTCAATCATCCCCTGATGGCCATCCCAAGATTCAGCAATGTCGAATATATAGGCTTGAAGAATATCCTCTCGGATCTAAATAGAACAATCTATCTGACCACCTCTTTGTGAATGAAGAGATTCACTAAACATTACCTAAGTCCCCATAACCTCTTGTATACTACTTCATAACATCATAGTATCCTTAGGATCCCATTATAAAACAATGGTATAAGAATCCCCATGAAACATCACAATATCCTACACATAAAACTTACCGAGATCTTCAACTTTTCGGCTATCCCTAATAAAAATAAACTGAGATGAAATTTTTACCCAATAAATCATCTTATATATATGTACTTAATTTCTATAAGATTATATTTTAATAAATCAAAAAATTATATGGACACGTCATCCCATTTCTAACCTGGGATACAAATAGGTTGGAGAAACTATAATGTTTCTGATGCTCTATATTTATCTATTGAAAAGTGTTACAGTGGGGCATATTTCAACAATGTTGAGCTCTGTACAAAGACTTTGGAATCACTAAATCATGTCATAATACATCATTATTTTTCCAATATTAATTAACCACATATATCTATTACAGTAAAGAAATAAAACACACCATAGATGATGGGATAACAAACAATTCCCAAAAATATTGTATACCATTTGATGAGGGAGACCACAATAAATGGGGTCCCCATCATAAAATCATTCTCAAGTTTCATTAAAATCCTCATCCAAATTTAGAATAATCATAATAGACTCAAGGAGAGATGATGGTAATTGAACAATTGTCATAACCATACACAAATTATCCTCATGGGAATCGATATGAAACTGATCAAAAATCCCCATAAAATACTGCTCTTCATTTTATTTGTTATTATATTGTGATGGAACATTTCTACTAAGATCGTCTTGAATGGAATTATCCTTCCCAGAGATGTGAAATTTATTGATGTTAAACATCTGAAGGTATTCTAACCATTACTTCATTGAAATATTCTAGGCTTTCTAGGATATTATATATCTCAATCTCTTATTACTTTATGATATTCTGAATGTATCAGAAAAAATATGTTTCTTTCAACACATAAGTGCATTCATAACTATGAAAAAATATAAATCATATGTGGCGTAATTATTATCATGAGGTCAATGATTTTGATATCCATAACTGACCACATGATCATCCTACATGATCAGACATCTCATTATAGTGAGAGAAGAATCTCATAAAACCATGTACCCCTTACAGGGATAAGGTAAGATCAGAATAAGAGTCGATTCTATATGTCCTTTCATCACATCAAAATAATATTTAAATGTTTCATCCAATATGGATTTCAAATCGTTCCATGTAAGATTTCTCAGAGGTGATTCCAACATTGAGAAATTCTTGAAAAAACAGTAAATAATATTGACCAAGTCGAATGAATCTTAGAATCTCAATGTCATTTTGTGGTTCTTCCTAAGAAAAAAATCCTTTAATTTTGTAAGATCAACTAGTAAGACATTATCATCAATCATATTCCTTATAAACATCAAATCATGAATCCATAAACATTCTATCAAAATCATTCTATAAAAATAGTTACACCTTTCTATTTCCAGAACCATACAAAAATAGTGCTCGTTCTTGTGCTTAGATTCCGAATATTACAAAATATCATCCAAAAACACAACATAAAAAAAGAAAATATACTACTGAAATATCATATTCATTAAATCCATAAAAACCTAATGAAATTTAGTCAAACAAAATGGCATCCCAATATATTATAAATGGAAATATATACTCATGAAAGTTTTTTTCAGTGTATCAGACTCGAAAACATTAGGCTTGTGATAACCTTGTTATTGATTATTCTTAAAAAACCACTTCTCCCCTTTAAATATTCAAACAAATCATCAACATGAGGAAATTAATACACATTCATAATGCTTACCTAGTTCTAATTCAAATAGTCCACAAACAATTATAGTGAACCATCTTTCTTCCTATAAGAGGGCACTAGGGATAGCCTAAGAGAAACAATATGGTGACCAATAACCTTCAAAATTAAATCATCCAACTATACCTTGATTTAATTAATCTCCCCTAGGTCCATATTATAAGAAGGTATTGAAAACGACTATTTACCTAGCTCTAAGAAAATCATAAACTCTACCTTACTCTCTGGAGGATGCTCAAAGAATAATCTAAGAAGAATTCAGGAAAATAATGACAAATAATTGGAAGATCAAAATTAGAAAAATGGTTATTGGGATTAACTAATATTTAATGAATATAACTCCCAAGAATAAGGGTCTAATATGACGAGAACATGAATCCCACTCACCTTAAAACTCCAACAAGATCTCATAAGAAACAAGAAAAGTGACACTATAATGATAAGAATTTTTCTCATAATGAGGAGAAACAATCCAATCAATCCTAATGATGAAATCATAAAGTCAGTATTGAAAACAGGTAAATATAATAATAACACTGTATCGGCTGTCAATAACGTATGATAAGTACACTAAATCCCCTACTCATTTTTTCCTGTATAAGAGGTGTTAATAACTCCATAATAAAGGTCATGAGCTCCATTGTATGGTTATAAATATCAGAAAATTTAAAAATATAAATGAGTGTGAAGAACCAATACTAAATAAATAAACCACTACTTAAGATGAAATAAATAGGGTAACTCTCACTGTCATAGGACCCAGATTTACATATCCCAAAAATTCATTTACTAAATATAGGTTCTTCAATTTTTAGGCCAATGATTAGAGCACTGTTCATCGATGCATATATCTATGATAAAGTATCATATAGAGATAGTGATTGCTAACCATATCAAGGAGTATACATAGACTAATAGAAACATTATAGATGACCATAACATCTACAAATATTTCACATCTTTTCAGGTGAAGGAAAATAACATCATGTGTGAACAATATTTCCACACTAATAGAATGTCAGAGGAACCGCACTAGATATAACTAGTGGTACCAAAGTGGAATGATTGATCAGAACCATCACCATCACTTCTTTGAGGATCTTGAAAGAACTTCATTTTCCATAGACACCATTGATGCTTTCACTAAATGGATGTTTAGTGAAAGAATATTTGTACTTGACTCCCATATTCATTTCCTCCATCATACACATATCAACTATCTATACATAGGTAAAAATCATCAGCATAAAAACATTTGATCTGATGTCCCGTCGCAAACCCTTCTGATACTTTTTAGCTTTCAGTTGGTCATTCTTTACTACATCAAGTTCAAAAAAACTGTATCTTTAAATTGATTAATTTACATCAACAATGATAACTCTCCTAATTTAAAATAGAGTAACTACAGAGACTTAAATATCCTAATTTACTTTATAAAAAATAATAGTAGAAGAGGGTCTTGAAATCCATCCATCCCCAGCTCACATGCCTATCCGCATGTACCATGGAATCCTACCATCATTTTTTAGGACTGTCAAGTCTGAATGGTGTGTACATCACCTTGATACCATTTGTTTATCCCTAAAGATGAATATATAATAAATATTTTTAATATGTTCATCCATCTTTTGAGGTTCATTCAACCCTTTAATGGATGGTTTCCTTTCATGTAGTATCATATGTGATCGATCTACTTCTCCATCATCTCCTAGATATCCTTCAAAAATTGTGTTATGAGATTGTGGAACATTATGTACGATAGATTGAGCATCCTAAATGATATCCTAAATGAAATAAGGATCTATAAGAGGATTCCCTTTAGAAGAATCACTTGTACCCTTATATATAACCCATTGAATACATCTTAGTGGCATAATACCACACACTAAAACATTAGAAATTATAACGGAACATAATAATATCATTTAAAACTACAAAATCTTTCATATAAAATGATATTAACATTAGGTACTTAAAATAAAATAATCACATACCCATATACAATAGTAAATAAAGTCTTGTAATAAGTAGATCTTTCCATGGACACACCTCAACCTACCTTTGATGTTCTAAAAATCATATCTCTAGTCAAATTGACATCCCAATACATGGAATATTAAAAAAAAATTCCTCCTATGATACCATAATGTAATGAACCGAACTAGAATACCCTCTAAAACTATTACATGACCGAAGCTATCATGTACCAAGATGGACTTCTAGTCCACATGTGCTGGTATCTAGCCCCTGACTAATGACAAAAAACAGAGGGAATAATTTCACCCATCTTAATGAAAATGGCGTTAAATATATCAACATGTATCGAAGGAAATAGGGTAAGGAAAAAAATAAATATATTTATCATAACATATGGATAGAAATGGAATAAATACAAGTGAAATGGTAGAATGGAAATCTCTAAGAAACATGCCCAAAAATGAAGGAATAAAAAACCAACACATCTACTCTAACAGTCTCCATGTGATAATATGTAAACAATACCATAATCTCACCATCTAGATAACCATAACCTTTTTAGAAAAAAACCACAACACCTCACTATGGTTCCCTTCCATTCCACACATTGAAATACATAAACAGTTCTACACACTGGAAAAGGGGTGTTCTTGTTGTGAGCTAAAAAACTCAGTAGGTTCTCACCCAGTTGTTCCATAAAAATTCCATATAAAATAATAAGATAATATTAAATTGTATATAATATAAGGGATGATATTCCATTTTTTATATTTTATATCAATGGAAAGGAAAAAAAATTAATTTACACTATTTCACATTTCTAAATAAAGAATGTAAAATATTTTCCATAAATTTGAGATACATATATCAAAATGTATATATTCAATTAATCCAAAACATGAATCACATATCATATTAATTTCATAGTAATACAAATAATAAAACTATCCAAAATAAACTCATAGAAAAAATCACACAAAGGATCTCACTATGTCAAGATAGCTAGAAAAATCATACCAAAACATAGACAATCACAATTTAATGAAACCTATAGATATTTAAATTGAGTCCAATGAGAAAAGAAAAGCCCTATAAAATAAAACCCTATTTCTATAACTAGTCACTTGAACAACATGCCTAGAGATATGAGGGAATACTTTTGAGAAAACACCCAAAAAGTGGATGATACCTCTTAATAATCCTTCAATATAATTATGCAAGGCTTTTCATGTGCTCTATTTTAAAAACCATTTCATACGACAATTTTATCTTTCCATTTGTTGAAAAGTATTTCATACGACCATTTCAAAATGCTTTAAAAATATATTTTAATTTTATAAACCCTGGGGAACCCCATATTTTATCAAAAACCCATTTCTAGACACATAAATAAAATTATTTTATTATTCCATTTTAGTTAATAAAACAATTTCAAAAAATAGTTTTTAAATTCAAAAACATAGGATTGATATGGAACAAACTACCTCATAACTCAATCCACACATTCCCAAAATAGAATATATATATATATATATATATATATATATATAGGATGTACCCAAAATGACAATGAAATCCCTATAGACAATATACATTTATCATAATTTATTCAATTTTACAAAAGGGTCATAAAATAAGAGTAAAAACCACATACCTCAAGAACACACACCCCTTGTACCACAACCAATATGGAAATGAGCACCAAAACAGGATCACTCAACGAATCTAGAGAGGAATCGATACATCTACTAGAAAATTTTAAAAATATGATTACATAATGAAAAAAATGAAATAATATAAAATTCAATGAAGAATTATAAAGGATTTATCACCCGCATTGACATTGTACACAACCATGGTCATAAAATACATAACAAATCCTTTTAGAAGGGTGGTGGTTTTAAAAAACTCCGAAGAGTTCCTCGAAGATGAGGTCGTAGAGATTTTTGGAATACATCAAAAACATGTCACTAATAAGGTAAACTAAACTCAATTTCTATTGTAATTTACATGGTATTTAATCCCTTTAATGTTCCTATAATCCACAGGAATAAAATATTCTGAAAAATATGTCATATTTTAATTTAAAACCTATCTTTTATCATTACTCAACATGTAACCCTTACATAATGTGTTGTACTTCTCGTTATGTACTAAACTCATGAATTCCACCTATAAAACAATGCAAATCATGTTTTCAAATTACATGATGTGTAAATTTTTTGCAAATATAGAAAAGTATATTCTTACATAAAAACCGTATACACCCTGAGTCAACTGTGAACTTTAGAAGAACCCATGCAATCCATTACATATTTGTAACTTGACTACATTAATTGAAAAAATTACTTGGTATTTAGTCCATTTTTTCAAAACATTTTTTCCATCCTCTTATATCCAAATATACACCCAATTAAAGAAGAACATAAACAATGAGATGAGAATAATCTAAAATCATATAACATTATATTACATGAAATATTAATAAAAATTTGATATAGTTGTCCCTCCACTATTGGAATTATTCCCCCAATAAAGGAACTAGCTAAAATTTATTATCCTAAAGGGTTTTTTTGATTTCATCAGCAGTAGTGAAACTATCTATGTATGATGGAAAACACCCTCTTGGAAATTTGGAGGCACCATAAATGATGAATCCCTTGTTGGATTATTTTTACCCACCTCCCTAGGTGTCCATATATGAAAATTTCAAGGTGACATTATAGGAAATTCCAAAAAAAATTATTATAAATTCCTTCAATAGCTTATATGGAAACATCATTCAACAAATTTATAGGCACACAAAAATGCTCACTATAGGAAGACTCATCCTTATGATTTTACAACTGTCTATAAAATTAACACTTACACGGACCCAAGGCCTAAACCAACACTCCAATATGATCATGATATTCAATTTCATACATATATTGTAATCATTCTCAGTTTAATGTAATTTAAATGTTATCTAAAATATATCAGGAAGCACAAAACATATATTATAACCTGAAAATACTAATTTGAAATTATATATTTCTCTTGAAATAATTATCATGAATTGTGAACCTACATTTCTACTCATGATCCATAAACTCACACAAATCCCATAAATTAAATCAAAATAATAATACACCTGACTGGATGAAATAGTTAATGAAGAACTAAAAATAGAAATACCATCAATGGTAACTACAAGATCTATTACATAAGGGTCGGTTAGGAGCATAACTGACTCCACTACATGAGTTTAGTTAGGTTTTACTCTCCCTTTCATGACCAAGAATAGTTATATGAAAATAAAATAAAACCATACATTAGCAACACATTGTAACACCCCCGACTATATAACTAGGCCTTGTCGATGATGCCACATGGGTTCATGGAAATCTCCCCATATACAAGTGGATTGTGAAAAGTAATGAGGTCAATAATGATGTTGTGGGAATTGTATTCCCTCAATTAAAATAAACATATATCTGGAATATAGTAAAACATAAATAAATAACAACATAATTTCATAATTAAATCTAATCAATAATTTCATACCGTAACAAGTTGAATACATTTGATACAAGAAAAACCAAAGGATCCCCAATTTTTAGGACAAATATGTTTGTGAAAACAAGATGAATTAAAGTAAATACAAATAATCATAGACTTTAGTCCATTTTATAATAACCTCATTCCTCTATGATCTATCTTATATTGTGTCTGCTGAAGGGTCCCCACCCACAGTAAGGCCCTTGACTATAGAAGCTACATGAGCATAGAGATTCACTTTCAAGGAGTTGGTATAGTTCAAGATGACAAAACCAATAAATACATAACCTCCTTTTGAAAACATATAAATTTTTATTCCCTGGTTGGAAGGTAAACAAAAAAAATAACAAAAAACAGTAGGATCTATCATGTTCTAATTGGGATACCATGAACTAAGACTTTTACTTTTTTGGAACCAAAAGATAAATAATGTTAGAGGTTATTGTTTCATAACATAGATCATTTAATGTGAATAATACACCACCACAACATACATAACCAGATCTTTAGAATCAATGTTTAATCATTAATGGATTATTCTATTAAAAACATTATAAGGGAATCATTTTTGACCTTTTAGGAGTAATCATCTGGATCATTAGTCCAATCACCACTTTATGGTTATTTTGATTAAACATAATGGTATATACAATTCACATTCCTAACTCAATAGAGCTATACTATTTTGTAAGGTAATTACACATTAGGTTGATGTGATAACATTCCAAATCATTTACTTCTTCCGATTTTCATAATTATTTCCATATCCATTGAATGTGCTCAATTATTGTTCTACTGGTAAGGAAAAATATCAGTAATTTTTTATCTGATTTCATCTATATAATAATTGAAACAATTTTTATTCTTTTAATATTCCTTAAATTATTATACTCTTGGATTTTCATGAAATTATTTTCCCACATACTTCTAAATGATGTTATTGTAGTACAAATTTTTATTGATTATATTATTTTTGTATGATTAATAAATTCATTTCATAATCAATGTTAAAAAATAATGAATAGTGAAATTTAAATAACATTTATTGGTTAACATAATGTTTTTATTGGTTTTAAAATATTTTAAAACAAATAGGATATTATTCTTAATAAAATTATATACACTAAAAATATTTTAAATTCTTTTGGCATTGATAGTACTTCACATGGTGATATTACCACGAGTATTATATATATGTCAGATCATGATGAAACATGGAAACCAATTTATGAAAACACATACATATATTTGATTGGATGTATACTATGAATAATTTCTAGATGGATGGATATAACTTTTATTATGTGTATTTTTTCTCATTTTCTAGAAAATAAAAAAAATCACATTTACAAGCTATCAAATTAAATTTTAGATACCGAAGAAATTCAGCCAACAAAGGATTAGTTTTTTAGAGGATGAAATTTTGATCTCGTTAGTTATAGAAATTTTTATTTTAGTTCTTTTATATTAGATAAAAAATAACTTTTTAAAAATCTTATTTATTTTGGAAATTCTCCAACTTAATGGGTTAGTTAGAAAAAGAATTCGACATTATTATACACTATTAAAGATGAGTAAAAATCTATAGCCAGGTTTTTTGCAATGAATATGTTTAAAAAATACATTAATATAAAAATGATATCAATTATGATATTTACCTAAAAATATTGATAATTTTAATTTGATAAATATTTCTTTGAATCCTTAATCTTATTCAAGATAATAGAAAATTTATATAATACATCACTTTTTGAGGTATTTTTTCATAAAGGGGATGTTACTCTTCAGTTCCATGGTACTAAAAATAATATTAATGATAAATTTACTAATTATTTTAATGATGAATGAATCATAATTAATTGAAATTAATTGGAAAAGATAAATTATGTCTTAATATTTTAATTTACTTTTATTTATTAATTCTTATATTAAACTATTTACATTGTTTTCTCTAATAATTTCAGAAGGTAATCATGAAGTATACATAATAGTGGTAGTATGATTACTTTATTTTTTTCATGCGAGTAGTATACCTAATTTTAAAACATATTCATATAGTCCACACACATAACATGTGTATCTACTCACATGATTATTTTGTATACCAAGAAAACCTGTTCATATAGTTAGTTCATACATACTGGGAACCTCATCATTGTTTAGTTAGTATACCATCCATGAGGTAATGGTTTGAATTCAAAATATTCTTATCTTATTAGGGATCCATAGGGAGAAGACATTTCATTTTTATTTACATAAAACAATTATGAAATTTTTTTGAGTGGGATTTAATTTATCATGGATTTTAAATTTTTCCCCTAAATGATATAAATATAATTCATATTTGAGTATGAATACCCAAATGTCATTTATATGAGTAATATATTTATTCTAAAAATATATTACCTATTTTTGAATCTTTTATTTTCATTAAATCTCTCTCTATATATCTCTCTATATCTTTTACAAGTTTCAACCTCGTGATAAAATTAATTATACTAAAAAAGATGAATGTCAAATGAATCACAGAATTCATGCCTCCTATAAATATAAATCCTACAATGAAATCAATCACCTAAAAAGTAATTTTTAATAAATCAATAAATTTGAATATTTTTTATCTTATTGATTGTCTGGATTCAAAAGAAAATGAAGATGGTGCTCAATAGTCGACATTGAGTAGATCATTGTTCAGGAATATGATTCAACATTATGGATGAGATACATGGTTTAGCATAAATGATAATATTTTGTTTCGAAATAATGTCAAGGATTTATTTTTAAATTTGGATGTTCTATTGATTGATAAAATTGATTTCTTTATTCTATGGTCATCAGTGTTGTTTTAGAATATAAAAATTGAATCAAGACACATATAATAAATGTTATTTCCATTGGATATTCATATTTATCATCACACTGAAAGACAATCATATATTGGTTCAAAATATACAAATTAAATACTTTTCCATTGATATTGATGTGGGATTTATATATAGAAAATAAATGCATTCCTAAATGAACATTTTTTCAACTAGAGGGTGAATTCTAGTATTTGTACAAAAAAATTGACAAACAAATAATAGAAAATCATATATATGAGATTTTATCATCATATGATTATTATATTGGAATACTAATTTATCATCTAGTAATATATGTGGTATTTTCATACCCCTTGACATTTTTTAGATATAAAAGAAAGGGTATATCTAAAATAAAATAATACATTATTAGTTTTATAGTTTATGATAATTGTAACTTTCACCACTTCATTATTAGCATTGGTATTAGTGATCTCATGAGATTTACATTTGACTATGGTCTTAATAGGTTATTGATGATGATCTTAATTATTAAAATTTGTATTGGAGAATTAGTTAGCATAGTTTTCATTACACGTTTAATAGAAACACTAGAGTGTGGGTAGTTCCTTTTTATACTTTTGATCAATTAATAGATAATGTTTTCATCACATCACTTATGAGTTTGATTTCCTGTTGACCTTACATTCCACAAATAAAACATTTACCATACTTCATATGTAATTTTTCTTTATATTTGCTTCTACAATTCATGTTTAAGAGAAATCTCATATTCTTCTATCAATGTCTTTTATAATTTCATTTGAATTATATATTTCATTTTATACTAAAACCATTACATTTATAGGAAACACCAATATTTATATTAACTATGATAACACAACAATAAATTTCTTTATAACTACTAATGTATCTTATAGGAAACAACCTTTTGAAAAAATATATTACACTAAATAATCAATCAATCAAACATTGATTTTGGATGATAATAGCAAGACGATATATTAAAAGCCTTGTAAACTTTTCAATAAAGTAACTAATGGATTAATGATTAGTATTATTTAGATTAAAAAATTTATTAACTATTTTAATATTAATAACTAACAAAATCTACCTATTAAAAAATATTCTCTTACGATCTACCCATTACATGCAGTCAATTTATTTTGGTTGCCTCATTTTTTTGAAAATAATCCACCACTGATCTGAATCGAATTTTAAATGATAAACAACTAAAATAAAATATATATGTTTTGAACATAAGAGAATGAAAGCTATCTACTCAATGGTATTGATACATTGTTCAGAAACTAAAGGATTGGTGGAGCCACAACAAATATGTTTGATGTTTCCTCATGAAGGACTCATCAAAATGTTGTTCCCTTTGTTTCATATTTGGAAGCATAGTATGATTCATAACATGACAAAGTTATATAAGAATATAAACACGATTTATCATTATAAATAAGATAATTATTTGTTTCATAGGGGTAAATCAAAAAATTTTATATCACATTCAGTATTAAAATGGTTCTATTAGGTCCCACCCATAGAATAAAGCTGATAAAAAAGTCTGAGCAATAATAATCATAGTGGTAGACCACATGATCTTGAAAAGTCATTTATATGATGTCTAAATCATGAAACTTTATTTCCAATATATCACACATTTTCAATATCCTAGGATATCCATGATCATTTTCTATTCAAATCCTTAATCTAGGCTCACTACCAATTCTGCTAATTATTATATAAAGATATTTTAATCATTATATATTGTATTAGAGATATATAAAATAAAAATGCCACCCATAAAATAATGAATATTATACAATTTTTTCTAAAACATTATAAAAAATTCATCATATAATAAACAATTTAATGGAATTAGGGCTCATAAACATTTTAACACTTAATAATAGCATAAATCACGAAAAATAGATGGATTTCATAAATATTTCATCCTCATAATCATAACCCGCCATGAGAAATAATAATGAATGTATAATTATATTATATATTTTTTAAATTGAATTTAACTTCAAAAGATATTATAATATATAAAAATTACTTTATTATTTTACAGGAATATTTCTTGAGGAAAATACCGATTTTATTTTTAAATAATATATTTAAAATCAAAAATTTAAGAAATAATAAGGAAAATATTTTCTATAAAAGGATTATTGGAAAATTGTAAAGGACTCTTAAAAACATTTATTATCATTTAAAGTGTGAAATTTCATTCTTATCATGTAATAAAAAACAACTCCTTTAATACTTTCAATAAAAATGCAGAAGTAACTTATTCTAAAAATTTCATGAATATTCATTTTAAACTGTGTTTCAAAAAGCTAACAAATGGTATAAATTATTTTTATATTAAATAGGATAATATTTAAGAAAATATACAAATTATTTTAAAGGAAACATGGACATGAGAGAATAGTACTTCTGATCGAATAGTAATAAATAGTCAGTTTTCATTAATATTATTTTTGGTCTATTAAGAACATATTGATAGATAAATTAAAAAATAAATGTGTTATCATGAAATTAATATAAGATAATAAAAATTATTTTTTATTTCTCATAAAATTATCATATAAATTACTATAATTTAAATTATAACATAGAAAATCCAAATTAAAATCTAATTGAAACATAAATCCATTACCACTTCGGTAACATTCGAATCATTACCTCTGGAAGAAGAGAACCATGGACGGATATTTATATCCCAATAATATTTTTGATACAAATAATTAGAGATAATAATGTGACCTACATAGAACACATAAAATAAATTAGTGGGGAATATAGAGAATGTATTAAAGAAGTATAGGTGAGATACAAATCCCATACCTCATGTATCGTCTTCTTTCGTACACATTTGTTACTATTGTATACTAATTTATTTACTACAATTCTATTTCAAAATAAAATTTATATTTATAAAAACATATTTTATTTACATACAACATATTATCACCTTTTTATTAATAAAAAGTTATTAAAATAGTTAATTCGGTGATATTTACTTTGTATTTCATGTATGTTTCATGTTGTAAGACCTCATAATTTTACATTGATCATGGTTACATTATTTAGTTATTTATAATAATGATATAAATATCATATATATTTATTATATTAATATTTATAGTCATCAACAAATTATAGAAATAGAAAATTTTGTTAAAGAATTTTTTGAGAAGGTAGACCGTGCGTACGACTGAACATTGCTGTCACTTTTTGACGGATTGAATGAAAGAAATTTAAATAATAATTTACTATTACATATTAATTATTATATAATAATATATATACATTCAATAAATTTAGCATTAATTCTATCCATATAAAAGACAAGTGAAAAAAATAATATCTCTTCATGGAGGCGGTAGTCCATGTATATGCACGATTAATGTTATCATTTTCAAATGGAAGGGAAGAAGGTGGATAATAATTTTTAAATATTCATAAAAAACTATTCTTAGTTAAGGTAAATAATTCATTATTTAATAATGTATACCATTAATATAGAGGAGTTATCAAATGCAATAAAATGGAGAATGTTCAGTTATTATATATATATATTCACTGTGAAACCTCTACTGGATTACTTGTTATTACTTTAAAGGATGTTATTTCTTAAGACCAGATGATATATAATATGAAAATGTAATATAATAAACTTTTATGGTAGGTAATTTACAAAATAAAATTCTCATTAAGTATTATGAATATAGGAGTGGTGGTATCTATTTATGGGGGATATAAAGGACACAATCGGAATAACATAAAAGATTTAATAATATATATGACATAATCTTGTGAAGTAGAAAAAAGGCACAAAATATGTTAAAAGGTTTATTTAAACTAAAAAAATTGATTTCTAAATGTTTTTGAAAAAATTTATTATTTTTCAACTAGTTAAACGACATTAAATCCACTTTAACCTTAATAATGCTAATTTACCTTTTTATGATGATAAAAAATTATATAACCAAATATAAAATTGTGATTCCAAAAATTGTTTAATATTTCATTATAAATATTAAATTCATTGTATTATATATAATTTATAATATTGGTAGAAATTACATTTAATATGAAAACAGAAGATACATTAAAATTAGTTTTCATGAAAATACCCGATTTAAGAGTAATAATCAGTTTAAAATGATATATGTTAATACATTTACTCCCAATTTTTTGGTTAAATAATAATAAATGGTGTTTTAGACATTTTTTAAAATAAAAATCTAATTGTATCTTCCAACCATCCCATTATATGAAACGATCCATTTTTTTCAATTTCAAATAAATATAACTTATCTTCATAGAAGTAAATATAGGGTTCCCAATTTAAATATAATAGATTAAAATATGTTATTTATCTATATATGGATAAAAATTGTGTAAAAAAATAACAAAATAGTATAATGTAACATTTCGTTGTTATATTAATGTATTCCAAATTGTTTTAACTATTATTACCTCTTTAACTTAGGTTGAAAATATTTATTATAGTTACTATTCATAATTAAAAAAAATGGTTTCACCTATTACATTATATAAATTAATATAACCTGTAATATGGATTTACATTATAAAATATAATTCAAACAACTTGAAGAATATAATTTAATATTAAATCAACAAAATTGGATGAAAATCATTTTTTCAGAAAAAAAATACTTTTCAACTATAAAATGTTATTTTAGAAGAATACAATACACATTTTACTCTAATGACATTAAATATATTATTAGTAATAAAAATGAAATAATTTAAATATTAAACTGTATGAAATTTATATTTAAATTATAAAATTCTTTAAATGAAAAGATAGTTTTCAATAATAATTCAGGTATTTCTATAATCATTTGAAAAAATTAGTATTTTCAAATAATTCTCAAAAATTCACTATAAAGTATTTATTACCTATTCATTTAAAAAATTATGTTAATTTTTTCAATTAATATTTTTTAAATGTGTCGGAAAATTTTTATTATAATATTTAATTAAAATAAATTTAATCATTTTTATTGAAAATTTAATTTTTTAATCATATGAACACTTATCTAAAAATTTAGTTCTCCATTATCAACATGTTTTCATTATATAAACCCTCTATAAATGTTTTTTAATGTTTTTATTCATATTCATAACATGAATATAAATGTCTAGGTTATGAAAATCATTTTTAAATAATAAATTTTTAATATATAATTTGGTTCATCTATAATCAGTGTTCATTATAATGAACAATATCAAAGAAATACAATTTATTTACAGTGAAATATATTTTAAAATATCATGGAATTATTTATTGAAAAATAATTCCAAATGAATAATTCAAAAAATAATAGACAAATAACTAATACATATTACACCATGAGAATTAAATTTATATTTATATTAAAAGTTGAATTTAATCTTTAAAAAAATTACATGATCCAATCATTCATCACCCCATTTTATTTGATATGATATAGTTTAGAAATTAAAAAAAAATTGAGATTGTTGAGTGGATCCATTCAGCTATATTTTTTTGATAATTCTATTAAAACATAATTTAAAACATAATTCTATCTTAATGTAGTAATATTTATTATTTATTTATGTCTTATTCATCAATTATTACTCTAAATTTATTTTTTGATTAATGATATTCCATATTTGTTAGTTAATAATATATTAAGTATATATTGAGCTAAAATACTCATAATTTCCCACCAATTAGTTTTTATGAAATATAAGAAGACTATCTATATTATTTTAGTTACTATGAAGAATAATTAAGTCATTTTATATTTTAATTGTTACCTGATTTGTGGAATGTTTAATGGTATTATATATTTTTTAAATGATAATTTTCTTCATTTTGGAAATATAACATGAGATGGGTTTATCTAAATGTAATATATTTTTACGTATTAAAAATAAATTTATTTTAATTTGAGTAGTTCACATTAAAGACTAAAATAACAGTTTGGATTCCATAAAAATTTTCAAAAATTTTCAACAACATTCTAATGTTTCCATATTTTCTAGGATGTACTATTGTGATGATACTTAATAAAGTTAGATTTGGGTGATATTTGGTTGATTTAATTCACATTAATTTATTTAAATTTAAGTCTAATTTGAGAAATGTGAAATTAGAAGGTTATTGGTTATTAAAAATATCCAAATATTATATTGTTAGAGTTTTATGAATTTTTTAGGATATTAAGTTAATTTAGGGGTTCTAACTCATGATTAATTATCTTGGATTTAATTTTTAAAGGATTTATTAATGTTTTTCATATAATAATTTAATTTATAAAGACAAAATTTTTGTGATAATTTTTAAGGAAGAATATTTTGAATCACAATGAATTATAGAAACTCTTCCAATATTCAAATTTTAAATCTTAAATTTTTTCAATGACAATAACTATAAAATTAATGAAAAATAATATAATGGATATATATCATTGAGAAATAATGGATTCAAATAATACTATTATTCATTTAAATTATTGCCTACAACTGATACACTATAGTTAGTGGAATAAATATGGAAATCTCATAAATTAAAATTTGAAATTATTTAAAAATAAAAGGAAGTTTTCTATTGAAAATATTTTAAAAACATAAACTCCAATATACCTGATCGATTGGTTTCATTATTACATTTCCATATGATATGAGGGATGTCATACAGGATAACTAGATTGTTTAGTAGTATTGTTAAAATAGATACAAACATTAAATTTATAATACATTTTATAATATAAAATAAAAATATGAATTTTCATTGATAATAACTTTATTTCCCTTAGTGTATCATTTCATATCAATGAAAAACCACTACCACATGTCCTAGGGTAAATAAAACATATGAAATTGTTGAATAGATATTCTCATTAAGTGTAAGAATTTTTAGAAAGATGTGAATAAATACGGCCTAATAAATATGGAAAGGTAAAAAAAGAAACACATGTCATTTATTCAATTACATGGACATAATATGTAAGGGATAAATGGGGATAAGATATTTCCAAATAAATAATCACATGAGGATTGAAATTAACCACAGATATTATATATAATTGAATAATCATAAGGAATATCAATAACTGAATTCATAATAATGGAATGAATAATGTTTGACCTCTAAAATATACCATTTAGTCACTTCTCTAGGACAACTAATATCATTAAGACCATATTCCAATATATTTATATATGTGGTTAAGGTTGTGTCCATAACCCAATATAGTTTGTCTCAAGAGACCTACTATTAAACAGAAGGGTTCTAGTAAGACCTAACCAATAATCACTATATCCAATGCATTCCTCATATTAAAGGGGTGAAAAATAATCAACATAAACATTGATATTGAAAATCATGCATTCAAAATTTCAAAAAATACTTAAATCAATAAACATAATCATAAATAATTCAGAGAAAAAATGAATGGTATAAACATAGAACATCCTAGGTCAAATTCACTATTAGACAAATAACGATTGAATAAGCATGGAATCATTATAACATATCTATTTTGTATAATAAGTAAAATGAATGATTCATTTCATTAATGAAAAAATTGACATAAATAATACATAAAAATATTTTTTTTAAAAATAGCTTCCTTTTTTTTTTGAAAATCACCTTTTATTGAAAGACATCATAATTTTTAAAACTATTTTTTTTAAGAAAACTTTCAATAATATAATACATGTTTTAAATTATTTTCTAGTCATGATTGTGTAAAATTCTACTCTTACCACACATGTTAAAACAATGATTACATTCATATATTCTGTAAAATCCAAACATGAATTTCTTTAAATTACATGATGACTTCTTTTAAAAAACTTTTTTAAAATTAAATGTGGTTAAAAAATTATTTAGAAATACATCTTTAAAATGTTATAAATATTTTAGAAAAAAATTATAGACAATATAGTTTTTGATGAAAAATGATTTCTGACCTAATATTGACATTAAATCATATTTTATTAAAAATATCTCAATAAGTTAATGTAAGAAAGAGTTTAAAATAGTAATATTTATTAAAAATTTAAGTAAAAAACTTGTGATAAGAAAATAGATATATTTTATGAAAGTAATATCAAAATATTCCCCAATATAGACATAGACAAAAACAATCTTGAATGATGCTGATATTTTAAAGTAAACACTATTAATATGGTAAATATTATATTAGAATCCCCATGAAATAAATAACTCTAAGTGAAATAAAATATATCATAATGATAAATTAATTCATGGTATTAAATAAAAAAACTCAGTATATACACAATAAGAAATTAATAAGTGGTGAATATGGTGTATGTATCATAGAAGTTCAACAGAGATGAGAAACACTTACCCTCTGTCTGACTAATAATGTACATTCTTTATCTTCTATAATAATAAAGTTATGGAAATTATTTAAATTCATAAAAAGTATATAGTTTTACAATTAATTTTATTTCACTTTGTACTATGTTATATATGATTATATAATCAATTATGTTTACATCAGATGTTTGGATGGTATTTGTCTTCTGTGTCAAAAATGAATTTGGTTGGTTGAATTTTGTCTAATAGGTCAGTACATAAACATCTCATGAATAATTATCATGAAATAATTATCATATTTATACATGAATTATTTTTTAAAATCCAATTAAAAATTATGATAATAAAAAAAAATCTTTTGATGTCATGAACCAACCTCGATACCCTAGTATCCTAATAACCAAGATGATCCTAACATATCCCGAACGGTGTTCCACATCTTTATAGGTCTATGACTAGCACCTAGCATCATAAAAAAATTTGTGAATAATTCTTCTACAAGCATTGTGGAGGAAAAGGAAACCAGATATTATGCCTGAAATATATATCTCAACTGCTAGTAGTTTTCATGAAATCAAACATGCATAAATAAGACCGTGTAAAATTATAATTTACAATAAACATAGGAATATATACTAACTAAGTCCCAACTAAAGGACAACTAACCATGTACAGGATTAAACATCTTGAACAGCATCCAAGATATTATCTATCCCTTCATACACATAGAAGGAGGTAGTCTACAAACATGTGAATGAACAAATAATATGTGAGGTAATATTAAAGTCTGATCTCAACAAGGATTCCATAACATGATTCTAATAAAAAATTAACCCATTTAGTGAATCCAAATATTCAAATAAAAAGGCTTGGAATATAAAGATCACATTTCATCAAATCATTCATTGCATTTAAAATCATGTATATACTTTTAAACAAAATATTAACATTTTGAATTATATAAATACATCAAAAATGGTGCTTCACACAATTTTAACGTTGAACAACTATCTTAAATAAATAGGTTTATATAAAATAGATTTTATAAATTTAAAATTAATGTAAAATAGTTTACAAAAATATCAAACATTTATTTGAAATACAGAAATGTGATCAACAAGGTTATATGCTAAATAATGTACGATTTTTCCTGGTTTGATGGACCCCACACTCTTTTTGATTTATAGTATGAACATAATCCCCTTTGATCCATGGATAGAGTGGACACATCACCATTGTCTAAGGGATGTGTTATATTGATATTAGGCTCTAGAACATTGTAAATCCTAATGAGACATCCACGTTACTCACTAACTACCTAATTATTGCATGTTATCATGTAAAAAATAATAATTGGAAAATTATTTGAAGTAAATGTAAAATAAAATTTAACCTAGTCTCCATTTCAAATATTTTAATTTTTCCTTTACAAATTCATAATAGATTTTTAATAAAAAAACATTCATTTTCACTAATATACAACCAAAATGTTTCAATAAAATAATTCAATCCATTTTCCACAAATAGGTATTCTAAATAGATTCATCATTCAATTTCACAATCCAATTTATCAATTAATTTCAACAATTAAATTTTCCATAAAATTCAATCAATTTAATAAAAACCAACAAATTCAATAAAATTGGGGGTTTCCCAAATTTTTCGTCAACTCATTCTTCCATAAGTAAATTCAACAATTTAATTAAAGAAATTTAATAATTTAAATTAAAGAATTTATATATCTCTAATCCCCATAGAGAAAACCAATTTTAATGGAATTAATGGATTTCCAATTTAATGATAAAAATATATTTTTCATAAAAAACCAACAACACAGTGGAATTGGGTTTTTATAACAAAAAAATATGAACCCATTTTATCAAAACAAAGGAATTTAATTTATTTCAAATAACTATATTAAACAATCCAATTTATCATTATCCTTCATTGGGAATCATAATATAACCACTATCATCATGATCAATGGTGCTCAAAAAAAATATGTGTAGAGTAAATTCCAAAAATAAATAATGGAAATAAGTATATGTTATTTAATCGTAGGTTTAGATCCATAAAAATTGGTATTATATCCAAAAAACAACATTGGGATATATGGAACCCTGGGTATGGGATGATATATCACGAGAGAATGAGAACTAGGGAAGAAACCATACCTAGAGGAGACTAAATAGGGATCACCTAGCATATATCCACCTTGGAAGGTGATTGGAGGATTCAAAACGTTTCTTAGGATCCCCAAAACCTTGATGAATTATTTAGGATTCTAATGATCCTATGATTGGGTTAAAAACGAGGGTTAGAGATTTTATTTATCAATTTTCGGCTTAATTAAAATCCATATGCATTGTTTCTTGTGTATAGACACACTGTTTAGATAAACCATGAGCAAGACATGTGCCTATTAGAAATGGGAATCTGGGTTTCACCAATGAATATGAATGATTTAACCAACTATGTGAAAACCATGAAAAATTACACTACCTTGGGTTTTTTGATTTTCTCTGATAGGGTGCCCAGTTTGGGAAAACCATGCACCAACCATGCACTAGACTATAATTTTTTAAACTCATAAAAAATATACCCAAAACAACCCCAAACAAAACCCAACCAATTATTCGTAAAAATAGGGGTTTAGGAAAAGCTATAAAGAATATCAGGATGTCACAACCTCCCCACCATAGCAACAATATTTCCCCAGAAAGCCTTTGAAGAATATTCCATGTCAAAAATATGATGCTACTACTCTCTCATCAATGCCTCCCCCTCCCATGTCACATGAATGTTAGTTCTCTACCACCTTAGGACATTAACAAAAGGTATCTTCCTCCAATTAAGTAACTTGGTTTTAGAATAAACTATCCTCCCTTGACGTTCAGTTAATAATAAATAATGATCAATATCAAGATCATTCCATCTCAGAATGTGAGATGGATTTGACAGATTCTTTCATAGATGAGATGCATTAAACACATTATGTATCGACATTAGTTTCAGTCAAAGTGTTTAATGATATGAAACATTACCCATCTTCTCATCAGCTGTTAAAGGTCCCAGTAAATATTTTGGGACCAAGTTGGATGGAGAAGGATGTAAGATGAGTTTTTTTGAGTGTGTTCTTTTGTTATCAAATAAGATAAATCAATTAACTTTTCAATGGGCTTGAAAAAATATATAATTTTTTACATATTTTTATTTACCAAATATCATATGTTTTGAGGACTTGTGATTCAATCCTTATGAAGTCAAGGGTGATAAAATTTTATGCCAATCATATTCAATGTTGATTGTAAAGAATAATTTTGTGGGAAGAAATAGAAGTTCTAGTATGTTCCATTGATAATATGATGATGCTAATGTTATTTTATCAAAGGATAAATATCAAGATAGTTTAGTTCTAATGAAAGCAGGAAAATGGTTATGGAATACAGTGAAGAGAATCACGATGTTCTCTTGTCAAAGAATGTTGTGCATAACATTGAATATGTTTTGGAATGTTGTGCAAAAGGCATGATTCCATGTCAAAACTTGGAAAAATATAAAATTCATGAAGTGTGAGAAAGATTAAAAAAGTGTGAGAAAAATGAGGTTGGTGTGAAAGAGACTTACTCACCCAATGTGATTTAAAATTGGGTTTTGCGTGACGTGTCAGGGATTGCATGATGCATCATGGTTTTTGCATGCAGGGTTCGATGATGCCTATAATTAAGTGGTTACTGTTGGAGTTGGTGGCCTAGAACCAACGACTTTGTACTTTTTTCATTAATAAAGGCCTTATCACATCTTGATTGTTCTTCTGTGTGAAAATGCATGTGATAATGTCCTAAGGACAACTGTTGCATTAAAGGGTCATATCGGATCCTGCTATGATGTGAACCCGGAAGTGCCATAACACTGTTCTTTAATAAATGTTCTATTGCCGGATGATATTATTTGAGGGACAGAAATAATACAGGTCATTAGGGGTGAGGACTCATAAAACATTGAGGCACCTTCTCATGGTGTGTGACCTTGGTAATATCCAGGAGTATATTATGAGAATGAGACATGCCAGTAGGAAATCCACATTTCATAGTGTCATTGGATGTTCCTATCTGCGGACGTGTGTATTGGTCCATAGACATTAAGATTATTATTAATGGGTATTACAACTCGCGCACTTAGATTTATTGACGAAAATTGTGACGAAACACTGTTCGCAGCGAGGTAGGATACGTTGGGTGCATCACGAGTAATACAGTATTAATAGATAATGTAGGAAAAGATTTTTCCTTTCTGTTCCATAATAGAAGTAGATATATCAGGCCCTTTGATGGAATTGATATAGCCTAAATAAATCCATGGCCATTGTAAGGTATGGGCGAGTTCAGTTCTAGGATGTCAAATAATGAATAATCGAGCACATGGGTTGATGACACTAGAATGCAACCCGCTTGATTAGAGATATAGAGACAAAGGGATTATATTACAAGATAATCATTCGTCGTAGGTGACATGTCATTGCGGCGTTAACTTATTTCTCTATGGGTGCCTTGGCGTCTTTCTAGATGCTAACCTTGGACTATAGGCAGGCTCCGCCAAATGCCACTAAGAAAGAGGCCTAGAGGGTCACAAACTAAGTGTTTCCATGTATCTCAGTTAAATATTAATTTGACAAGTTAAATAAATATTATTCCTTACTGTGGTTTAATAATTATTTAAGGATACATAATCGCATTTATTTCGACACTCGTTATTCGAGAGAATATATTGTGGGCGAAATAATATATCTATTAGTGAGTAATGCAGTTACATTTATTTAAAAAATAAATAGCCATTAATCAAGGTCTAATAAATGTGGTGGAGAAAAATGGAAAATAAAATTAAACGCTGTGTATATTAAATATATAAGCCGTGTAGTTTTATGGAAAACAAGTACACATTGTGTATTAATTATTACACGCCATGTAGTTTTCCAGTTGGTATTTTGAGGATATAATATTGTTTTATTAAATGATATTAATTATAATCAGCGTGAGAACATGTCAAGGAATTAATAATTCGACATGGGGATTTCAATATAATTTAATGAAATAAATAAAACGCGTAACATGTGTATTTATTATCATAACTCTATTAACCTCAAACCCGATTATAAATATCCTCACAACCCCAAAAATTTTTACACAAGAGCCATTTGTTGTTCACAACGGATTTGGAAATACTCTCAAGCCAAGAGGGAATTCCCTTTCCACAAAGAATGCCCTCAATTTACGAGAGCGAGATCCTCCACCGGATCAAGGCGGTCGATGGCAGACATCGCAATCAAAGGCTCTTCCGCACTAGCACCCGAAGATCCTTTCGGCGGCATTCAGAGATATGTGGAGCACATGTGGATCATCGCTAGAGGAATCCTATACTTGGATTCTACAATGCAACGACGGATCACATGATCGTGATTAGAGACATCGACAAAGTAATAATTCCACCAAGATAATTCTTGTGAATTAATTCTATCTCAATGGTTCCGGGACTCTTTCCTTTTTCATTCTTCATTCCATTCCAATTATCTAACATTTTATATCGTGACGGATCTTGGATTGAACATTGTTTAACGCTAAAATTAAAGTTGGGAAAACCCACCAACGTGCTTCCACTGCTCTCGAAACCTACAAGTTGTATCAAAGGGATTATATCATTGATTATATTTATTTATTTATTTTTTTGGTGATTTATACATTTAATAATTTAGTTATTTCAATTCATGTTTAATCGTCCTGGAAATCTGAATTTCGAGATCTGTTCCTCCTCCCTCGTTTCTTGTTCACCTCACAAAAACGATTTTTTATTTTAATTTTGATTAAAATAAAATAGAGGAACTCATCCGGAGGATCCAAACGTTTCTGTCCATACAACATGAGAATACACAGCATGTATTCGGAAGCACATGTCGTGTAGTCTAGGTTAAATGCATTGACTGATCCGCCAAATCAGGCCATGTATTGAAGTCATTTATGACACCGTGTGTTGACCAGAAACTGGTGGCACACGGTTTCCGGATTACATGACATGTGGTCCAACTGAACACAGCATGTATTCCCTTCGGGTTAGGGTTGGTCCGTGTACCCCGTACACGGCTTGCCTGACTGGAAACCGTGTAACGCGGACACTACACGACGTGTGTCCCACTGAACATGTCGTGTACTCCGAAAATTTCTGAAGTACATAAACATGCCATGTCCCCGGGAGTGTACTTCGGATGGATGGTGAAGAAAAGTACATGCCGTGTAGTCAGAACTACACACCGTGTACTCACCCAAATTACGCAGATTTATTAAAATTTATTATTATATTATACAAACCCTTGATACGTGTACCATAGTGCAGGCATAAAGCTGAGGCACTACACGTGATAGGTGTTTTATATATATGTGTGTTTAATTTAACATCTGTGTAATGAACGGGAATTCACCGGGTTTCCTCCAAGGTATAAGTTACGTACAAGGATAATTTTAAATGAATTTATTTGTTTAAAATTATGATGGATGACAACCTCAAGGAAGTTCAAAAAAGGGTTTAAGATAAAAGTATTGATTAAGTAAAGATAATTAATTGATTCGAGCGTGATTTATCTTAAACAATAATGGTTAAATAATTGAATGCTAGTTATATTTATGCAAAAATATCATTGCATGTATGGATGATCATGAGCTAGACTGAGACCTTTTTATGTGAATGGTTTCTTTTAATTTATTTTTTAAATTTTTTGGCCTATGAGCCATCTCCTCATTAATATGTAGGGCATGCGCGCCCAAGGATTCTTTAATGTAAAAACCCCTTTTTACCCCTCACCTACGTGTGAGATAAATTCATATGTAATGGATGGAGCTCCCAAGCTAGTGGAGGTGGCTCAAGTCAGGAGCCAAGGTGAAACCAATCCAAGGAGATGCAATGGTGGACAAGTGGAATGCTGTAAACACGAACTCGAAAGATTCAAGGTGTTTCTCCCCTAGGTCTTGGGTTAGTTTATCAACTGCTAGATAAACTAACCAATAGAAAAAGATTATGATCATACCATTTAATTTATTTCTGTCAGTTGCATGGTTTATTTATTGTGGGTGTGTTGTCTCGGTCACACAATTAATGAATTAAACGAGCATGCAAGATGGAACTAAAATAAAACCAGCTTATACGTAAATATTATCTTAGACATGGTTAATCACTAAAGTATATCCCACATAATATTAAAAAGCATGTAATCAAAGATAATAAAATGACAATTTACGTATAAGGATAAAATCCCTCAGTAGAAATATTAACTCAGTATAGCTTTCCATAATTTTGGTTAGAATCGAACCATAGTTCAAAGTGCTTGACCAACCCTAGTTGGGGTGATTTCAATTATCGGGGAATTATAATTCAAGGTTTTGGGTTTACTTGACTTCGATCGCATCAAGGGTTGACTTCCACAACAGGACATGGTGTGACCAAGAGGCAAAAGTTGAGGAAATCCAAAATAAAAGGATTTCAGGATTGGGGAGTCCACTCAGCGAATCAAGGAGCTTCGAGTTAATGCAGTTGGAATTTTGAATGCCTACCTAAAACCCTTCAAGTTGCTTAACCAACCCTAGTTGGGGTAATGCGAAGATCAATATGGATCCTTGACACTAGAATATTTAGGAAACATAATATTCCAAAGTAAATGGTGAGGGCTATTGTATTTTGATAAAATAGTGGGAGACTAATAAGTATTAGTTTATTTATTTGTCTCATATTTATAATAAATAACTACTCCTTTTCTCATCTTAATTTGTAGAAACGACAAGAAAATTACATCCATCATATCATTGAGAACCATAATCAAGAAAGAAAACCTTCTCACCAGCACCAATTTCCAAGAGTCACAGAGGCGTTTACGCACCATCCTTCGCCATGAAAGGAAATTGTATGTGCTGGAAGAGCCTATTCTAGTTGCGCCTGAGAAAGAGGCCAGTGATGAGGAATTATATCCCTAAATGAAACACATGGATGATGCCAAATATGTATAGTGTTTCATTCTATCAGCCATGTCCAATAAGCTCTTGAAGCAACATAAAAACATGTATGTGTATAGCATGATGTCTCACCTTAAGGATATCTACCAATAGAAGGCGAGACAAGAGAGGTATGAGATCTCCAATGCTTTGTTTACAACTAATCTTGGAGAGTCTGTGCCAGCTGGGCCTCATGTAGTCAAGCTTATTAGCAACATTGAACGCCTGGACATCTTAGGGATTAAATTCCTAGATAAGTTGCGTACAGATCTCATCCTATCATCACTTCCCAAGACCTTCTCAAGCTTCATTGTCAACTATAATATGAGAGGCAATGAGAAGAGTATATTGGAGCTTCTGAAATTGATTATCCAGGTAGATAAGGACATGGGGCGTGACAAACCCACTGTACTAATGGTGAACATGAAAAGGATGGACATGGAAAAGGGGTCAAAGACTTATAAACAGTCTGAAGCCCCCGAGCACCGTCCCTCCTAGAAGGGGAAGATCTAGAGGCAGGGCAAGGAATGGGAGGCAGTGTGTTTTTCATGTGGCAAGCAAGGCCACTAGAAGAGAAACTGCATCCAAAAGCATGGGGATACTAAAGGTGCATTTGTTATCGAGTGTAGTCTTACTATTTCTACACATTGGGAATTAGATACAGCTTGTGGGGCTCATATCTGTATTCAAATGCAGAAACCAAGTAGATGTAGAATGATCTCCATAGGAGATGTGGATCTTTGAGCTGCCAACGGCGCAAGGCTAGCTGCATTGGCTATTGGCGACAATCACCTCTCATTGACAACTGGCTTGATTTTGGTTTTACAGAACTTTTATTTTGTGCCTAGTGTTACCAAGAACATAATTTGTGTATCTTCCTTGGATATGGATGGATTTGTCTTCATGTTTGGAAATAAGGGTTGTCTATTTTATAAGAACAACGTATGTTATGGTATGGCACATTTGAATAATGGTTTGTATGTATTAAATTACGAAAACCTAGTGTTGGCAATCGATAATGAAACATACTCACATTACTCATATAACACCATGTTGTGGAATCACCGCAATGGTCATGTACACAAGAAGCGCTTGACAATGCTCTGTCAAGATGTCTATTTAGACTCTACTGAGCTAAAACTACTTGATAGATTTCACGCTTGTTTACAAGGTAAAATAACCAAGCCGCCTTTTGGTGGACAGTGTGAAAGGGACATAGAGCTTCTAGGATTGGTACACATGGATGTATGTAGACCATTTCCAGTAGAAGCTAGAGGTGGATATTCGTACTTCATTACTTTTACTGTTGATTTGAGTATATACAGATTTGTCTACTTAATGAGGTATAAGTCAAGAGCCTTAGAGAAATTTAAGGAATTCAAGAATGAAGTAGAGAATCAGCTTGGTAAAAAGATAAAGAAGCTTCGATCGGATCGAGGTGGAGAATATCTGAACCAAGAGTTCATCAAACTTCTACTAGAGTGTGGGATTCAATCTCAGCTCACTACTCCTTATACCCCATAGCGGAATGTTGTTAGTGAAAGGAGGAGCCGCACCTTGTTGGACATGGTGAGGTCGATGAAGAGTCATGCAGATCTTCCATTATCCTTTTGGGGATATGCATTACAAACTGCAGTATACACATTAAACCGAGTACCAAATAAGGCAGAAAATGGAATTCCGTCCAAGTTATGGAGTGGAAGGAAACCCATTTTGTTGCATACACATGTATGGGGATACGAGACATTTGTTAGGTCCTTCTTAGGAAATAATCTAGCACCCCAGGGGACAAAGTGTATTTTTTTAGGATATCCCAAGGAAACGAAAGGATATTACCTATATAACCCTCATGACAAGAAAGTGATTATTTCCAGACAAGCCATCTTTCTTGAGAGGGAGCATATCCTTAATAAGGATAGTGGGAGCATGATTGACTTCAACGAAGTTGATGCTAAAGATACACATGAGTTGGTACAGGAACAAGTTCCACAGGTCCCCGTGGAAGAGGTTTCAGAAACACAAGTACTACGTAGGAGCTCAAGAGAGGTAAGGGAACCGGAGAGATTTGGTTTCCTAGTCACCAAGGATGGTAAATCATTATTGTTTGATAATAATGAGCCTCTCTCCTACAAGGAAGTAGTAGAAAGCTTATAAGCCGCAAGATGGCAAGAAGCTATGAATTCTGAGATGGATTCCATGTATCAGAACCATGTTTGGGTTCTGGTCGATTAGCCAGTTGATGTAAAGCATGTTTGATGAATATGGGTATTCAAGAGAAAGATGGAAATGGAAGGTCAAGTTAAAACCTATAAAGCAAGGCTAGTGGTTAAAGGATTTAGATAGCATAAAGGAATTGACTTTTATGAAACCTTCTCGACATTTTCCATGTTTAAATCTATAAGAATCATACTTGCCATAGTAGATTACCATGACTACGAGATTTGGCTGATGGATGTCAAAACAACATTCCTTAACAGGAACCTTCAGAAAGATGTCTATATGACACAACCAGAAGGGTTTGTGACACCAGTTGAATCCAAATGGGTTTTCAAGTTGCTGAAATGCATTTATGGATTGAAGCATGAATCCATGTCATGGAACATTCGATTTGATAAAGCCATAAAGGAATTTAGGTTCATTAAGAATGAATGAGAGACATGTGTTTATAAGTGGTTTAATGGGAATGTGGTCGCTATCCTAGTAGTATATGTTAAAGACATATTTCTTATTAGAAATGACATACCAGCCTTACAGTCAGTTAAGGACTGGTTGAATAAGTGTTTCTCCGTGAAGGACTTCGGAGAAGCAGCCTACATTCTAGGGGTCAAGATAATTCATGATAGATCCAAGAGGCTTCTTGGACTAAGTCAGAGTACATACATTGACCAGATACTAAAGAGATTTAGTATGAAACAATCCAAGAGGGTATTGGTTCTAGTGTCGCATGGCCTACATCTTTCTAAGAAAACGTGTCCTCATACACAATAAGAGAAAGATAGAATGAGTAAGATCTCATACGCTTCTGCTATAGGATCCATCATGTATCCCATGTTATGTACCAGGCTTGATGTGGCATATACACTAAGCATGGTAGGAAGATATCAAGCAGATCTAGGAGAATGGCATTGGACTGCTGTTAAGACAATCATTAAGTATCTGAGAAGAACTATGGATATGTTCCTGGTGTATAGAGGAGATTAGGAGCTTGTCATCAGAGGGTGTGCTGATGTTTGTTTTCAGATAGATCAGAATGATCTAAAGTCGCAATCTGGATATGTTTTCTATCTCGATGGAGGAGCAATGAGCTGGAAGAGTTCCAAGTATCCATTTGTCACCGATTATACAGTGGAGTCCGAATATATAGTGGCTTATGATGCATCCAAATAAGCCTTCTGGATTCGGAACATTGTCCTGGAGATTGATGTGGTGCATAAAAGTAAAGATCCCATTACATTGTATTGTGATAATACTGCAGTTGTGGGTCTTGAAAAAGAACCAAGGTCACATCAACGGAAAAAGAACATAATCCAGAAGTATCGCCTCTTGAGGGATTTCTATCAGAGGGGTGAAGTTGTTGTGAGCATACTGTCCACGGAAGAGAATGTGGCAGACCCCATGACTAAAGGCCTATCTCAGCAGAAGCATGAATATCATGTGAGAGCTAGCGGGTTAAAGGTTGTTAGTAGTTGTCTCTAGTCCATGTGGGAGTCTATTAGAGTTGGTTGCCAAGAACCAACTACTTTTTACTTTATTCATTAATAAAAGACTTATCACATCTTGATTGATCTTCTGCTTGACAATGTATGTGATAATGTCCTAAGGATAGCTGTTGCATTAATTGGTCATAGCAGAGCCCTGCTATGATGAGAACCCAGAAGTGCCATAACACTGTTCTTTAATAAATGTTCTATGGCTGGATGATATTATTTGAGGTACACAAAAAATACAGGTCATTTGGGGTGAGGAATCGTAAATCTTTGAGGAACCTTCTCATGGTGTGTGCCCTTGGTAATATCCAGGAGGATATTATGAGAACGAGACCCACCAGTAGAAAATCCACATTTCATAGTGTCATTGGATGTTCCTATATGCGGACGTGTGTATTGGTCCTTATAATTTAAGATTATTATTAATGGGTATTAAAACTCATGCACTTAGATGTACTGACGAAAACTGTGATGACACACTGTTCGCAGTGAGGTAGGATACGTTGGGTGTGTGATGAGTAATACTGCATTAATAGATAATGAGAGAAACTGTTTGTCGCTTATGTTCCATAATAGAGGTAGAGATCTTAGGCCCTTTGATGTAATTGATATAGCCTAAATAAATCTATGTCCATGGTAAGGTATGGGCGAGTTTAGTTCCAGGAAGTCAAAGAAAGAATAATCGAGCACATGGGTTGATGGCACTAGCATGCAACCTGCTTGATTAGAGATATTGGGACAAAGGGATTATATTACAAGATAAGTGTTCGTATAAGGTGACACGTCATTCCGGCGTTAACTTCTTTCTCTATGGGTGCCTTGGCGTGTTGCTAGACGTTAACCTTAGACTTTAGGCAGGCTCCGCTTAATGCCACTGAGAAAGAGGCCTAGAGGGTCACACACTAAGTTTGTCCATGTATCTTAATTAAATATTAATTTAACAAGTTAAATAAATATTATTCCCAGATTTGGTTTAATAATTATTTAAGGATGCAAGATCACATTTATTTAGACACTAGTTATTCCAGAGAATATATTGTGGGAGAAATAATATATTTATTAGTGAGTAATGCAGTTACATTTATTTAAGAAATAAATAGCCATTACTCAAGGTATAATAAATGTGGTGGAGAAAAATGGAAGATAAAAGTACATGATGTGTATATTAAATATACACACCATGAAGATTTATGGAGAACAATTACACGTCATGTTTTAATTATTACACGCCGTGTAGTTTTCCAGTTGGGATTTTGAGGATATAATATTTTTTTATTAAATGATATTAAATATAATTAGCATGAGCGCATGTCAAGGAATTAATAATATGACATGGGGGTTTCAATAAGAGTTAATGAAATAAATAAAACACATAACATATTTATTTATTGTCATAAATCTATTAACCTCAAACTCGATTATAAATATCCTCACAACCCCAACATTTTTTACACAAGATCCATTTTTTGTGCACAAAAGATTTGGAAATAGTCTCAAGCCAAGAAGGAATTCCATTTTCACCAAGAACGCCCTCAAGTTAAGAGAGCGAGATCCTCCACCGGATCAAGGCAGTCAAAGTCGGACATCGCAAGCAGATGTTCTTCCACACTGGCACCTAGAGATCCCTTCGGTGACATTCATAGATACATGGAGCATGTGTGGATAACCAATAGAGGAATCCTATACTTGGATTCTACGACACAATGACCGATCAAAGGATCGTGACCAGAGACATCGACGAATAAAGAATTCCACCGAGGTAATTCTTGTTAATTAATTAAATTAATTATAACCAACATATGATGATCCTATCTCAATGGTTCCGGGACTCTTTTATTTTTCGTTCTTCTTTCCATTCCGAAGATCCGGCATTTTATTTCGTGATGGATCTTGGATTTAATGTTACATGATGCTAAAATTAAAGTTGGGCCAACCCACCAACATGCTTCCACTACGCCCAAAACCTACAGTGACCACCTATCATTTTTAAACATTTACACATAGATAAATCTAGAGCTTTGAATCACGAAAGTATTTTTAGTAAAGGGAGGTGCACGAAAGAAATTGAGTTCTTCCTGAGAACCTGAAGTTGATGTAGGATCGAAATAACGATGTAGATGCTCAATATACAAGAGGGGGGTGAATTGTATACATTAAAAATTTCCTTAGTCAAGGAATGATCTAAGTTTAACAAAGTTAATCTAAGAAAATTCACAACACCTCTAATACCAATTGGAGAATTGGAACAAGGTGTGAAGTTATAAACTTCATGTTCGATTCAATTGCTTAAATCTGGAAAGTGATTCCGAAAATCGGTTCCGGAAATATGGATCTGGAAATTGAAACTTAACTAATGTTTACAATATGAGATTCTACCTTTAAACGTATAGAATCTAAATGAATCAGAGTACAAGTGTAAGGAAATATAAGAAGGTAATACTTTCCTTACAATACAAAAGTGCAGCATAAAAACAATTAGTAAATCTACAAGTAACAAGATATAAGTCTTTTAACCCAAAGATAAGGGTATCCAACAACCTTGGATAAATGTCTCTTGATTTATACATTCATGCAAGTCTGTCTTACCCACACCAGGGTAAGCCCTCGATACTAAGATCATAATATCTGTCTTGCTATCCCCGTAAGCCCTCAACTTCAAGGTAGTTGGAACATCTATCTTCCTCAGCAAGGATGCCCTTGAACTTCAAGGTAGTCAGCACCTCTGTCTTCCTATCCCCAGAAGTCCTCAAATGTAATCACTAACATTCGGAGTCGCACGAAGCAATCTGAACGAGCATTTCAGTACACACAAGGCATGAAAATATTCTCTCTCTAGAAATCATTTTAACATCATGTGGTCTCTAGATCGATCAACTTGTTCTTGAGCTCTTTCAAATGAGCTCCTATTTATAAGAAAATTTCCAACGGTCGTCTCCCTCCTCCAAAGGTCATATTTTCCATGAAATTTAGAGGGACCTATACACGTGTAACTCAACTAACGGTTAATTAGAAATAGAATGGACGACATTGTTTAATAATCAATCATGTATAACTTAATGCATGACATCTTTTTGAAAGGGAGATATGTAACCAAAATCCATACAAAATTTCAGAGTGTAAGAAAATTAAAAGTTTAGAGTCTAACCAAAATGAAATTCGGAGTCTATGTTAAGAAATGTTCGGATTTTGTTTTATAGGAATTCAGAGTCTGGTTTCACCAGAGTTCAAAATCTAAACTTGCATAAGTTATAAGTTGAACTTCATAAGAGTTCAGAGTCGAACAGATGAATGTTCGGATTTTAACATAATAAGAGTTCGGAGTCGAACTCATGAAAGATCAGAGTCGAACTTCATAAGAGTTCAGAGTCAAAATCATGAAAGTTTGGTGTCAAACTTCATAAGAGTTCGGAGTTGAACTCATGAATGTTCGGAGTCGAACTTCATAAGAGTTCGGAGTCTAACTCATGAATGTTCGGAGTCGAACTTCATAAGAGTTTGGATTATAACTCATGAAAGTTCGGAGTCGAACTTTATAAGAGTCCGAAGTCGAACTCATGATATTTCGGAGTCGAACTTCATAAGAGTTCGGAGTCGAACTCATGAAAGTTCGGAGTCGAACATCATAAGATTTCGGAGTCAAACTCATGAATGTTCGGAGTCCAGAATTTGGATTGGAACTTCATTACAGTTCACATCCAGAATTTGGATCCTAAAAACAGAATGCTCCAAATCATGACATTAAATGACTTCTTGGATTTTGGTTATGAATCTAGTTTTTGTACTTAAGAAAAAATATTTCTATGTATAAGAAAATCTAGATTATGGTAAATTTCTTTAAAGAAGTAAATTTTCCTTATGGAGGTAAAATTTATATTTTCTTAATTATAAGGTGTTTGTGATTTTCAAAAAAAAAGAAGGAATGGAAAATTCATAAGGAAAACCTTATTGAATCAACAATCTCCCCCTTTTTGGAAAGCACAAACATCCTTACGAAATAGAATAAAAGGACTTTGAAAAAAAAATCATTAGAATTTGAAATTAAAAATTTTCTCCCTTTGTTAATGGATGGAAGTGAATACAACTAACTCCCCTTAGGAATTGAAACTCTAAGGATTGTATTCTGAATTTCCAGAGTGGAGTTTTCATTATTGTAGGAATGAAAAACATCGTAGTGAGAAAATCCCCCTTACATTAAGTATATTTCACTTAGAAATTTTTCTTTCTCCACCTTAGTAATAGTTATTTTTCTTTCTCCCCCTTTTTTATTTTCAAAAAAGAATTGAAGGGAATGGAAAAGAAAATATGGTACCTGAATCATTAGTATATGAAAGGATACAACCAACCAAATAAAATTTTATTAGAGTTGGGAAAATATTATAAAGAAAGACAACTAGAACAAAAGATCGGAGTGGGTTTATTTGTCTTCCTTTTCCTTTGGAATCAGCTTCTTTAACAAATTTTTGAGCTTCTTTAGGTCTCTTTGGTCTTCCTCGACTTGCCTCTACAAGGATTTTGTATTTTCTTCATGAACATTCAAAGCCTCTGCCTGAGCCTCGATAGCTTCTTTCTACATCTTTAACAATTCATCTTGCTGTATGAGTCTTTTCTCAAGCCCAATCCGGATATTTATATCACTTAAACGATTTTGAGCTAGAGAATTATCCTTGTCACTTAGTTCCTTCACTTGTTGACTCTGAGAACTCTGCTCATCAATCAACTCAGCTTGACGATTTTTAATCTTTTTATCCTCAGTGTCAAAGGCATTTAGAACTTCACTCTGAAAATTTTCAAACTGCACTATGTCTTCATCAACTCATTTAGACCACGTTGTTACCTTACTGTAGGACTTTATATTCACATCATAATCGATAAGAAATCTTTTTTTTCATCTTCGATCTTCACATACATATCCATGACCATGGATAAGGAATCTGATTTCTGATTCATACTCTGTTGCAGCATCTGACATCTGGAATCTATAGTTGGAAAAATCGGAATAGTGTCCACCAACTTCTTCAGAGATTCATCCACAAAATCATGTACATGAGATGATGATTCCAAATCAGATAAATCTCTTTCATATTTCTCTTCATCAATTTTCACCAGTTTCCTCTTAGAAGAACCACCAACCTCCTTCTTCATAAAGACTTCATTTGTTAGAGTATCCATGAGAGCTTGCTTCCCCTTATCAGACTTCAGAATTGGATCCTTATTAGGAGATACATCCTCAGATTCAAAAACTTGAATAATCTGGTCGTCATCTGGTTTCTTTTTTTTCTTGTCCTTCATCAGGAAAATTCCTCTCATATGATTCTTCGTCATCATATAAAACATTTTCTTCTTCTTGCGTTTTCTTATCATCATTCCTACTACCTTCCTCACCATCCTTCCCTTGAGTAACTAACTTTGTGGATTCTGCCTTATCTTGATAATCCTCAACTTGCTTGATCAAGACATCTAAATCTTCACTTCCTTATTCTTCTTCTTCTTCTTCAACCTCTTCCTCTACTTCTTCAGCATCTTCTTTTTCAGCTTCTTCAACTACTTCTTTAGCAGCTTCTTTTTCAGCTTCTTAAACTACTTCTTTAGCAGCTTCTTTTTCACCTTCTTCAACTACTTATTTACCCTTGGATTTTTCCAGAGTCACATAATTCTTATCTAGAGTTTCTGGTAAAGAAGGTTCTATACGGAAAGTTTTCGGAACCGGAATCAGCTCAGAAGCTAACTCTATAGCTCTCAGCAAAGATTTTACCACTTCAACTTCAGACACTTTCTTTTTCATTTTCATCTCTTTCAACTACTTCTCTAACTCTTCCGCAGCTCTTTCTTTTAAGGCCTTAGCCTCTGAAGGGTCCAATCCAAATTGTGGATCCCCTTCTTTCATCTTGTTTTTATCTTCCCTCTTCTTCGCATCAACTTTATCAGGATAAGTTTTTTGTTTCTTTGTCTTTGGGGGAGCAGACTGAGTTTCCTTAGATTTAGGATTTTCTTCATCAGCAGCAACTTCCTTATGATTTCTCTTCTTCCTTTTCTTTTTGGATGGTTCTGGGGTGACTATACCTTTCTGAAGAGCCTCAACTTCTTCCACAGAAGGAGAGTAGAGTTCTCTGGATTCACTAGAAAACCCCATTTTCATCCTCTTCAAAGTATCATCACTTACTAGCATAAACTTACAATCCCGGACTTTTTATTTGCATGAAACCTTGAAAGACTCTAAGCACCGAAATATCAGCTTTGATAGTAAGGCAGGGAACATGATTATTTGAGCTCTCAAATTCCCTTCTTTGATTTCTTGATCATAATCAGGACATGTCTCATCAAATTTATCTTTCTTAGATTTACCAAGAAATCTAAGACATAGATATCACTTTTCTTCAAATTATATTGGTCACCTCTTCTTGGAACCAAAAATCCTTGCACCCAAAGCAGAAGAATTATATTGTTCGGAGTGAGACGAGCAATCTTAATGGTTGAAGCATCCTTAAGTCCAAGGCACTTCAATGCCTTCTCCTTTTTGAAACTTCCTTGCACATTCGTAAGTTTGTGTGAGCAAAACTCAGATTCTCCTTCGTAGGATAAACTAACCAAGATCACGGCCTTGGTGTAAGATAACTTGTAAGTCATCCCATAAGACTTGAACAAAAACAACTATCTTCCATCATCCTTCAGGAAGGAAACAGACTCGTAGAACTCAATCATAAAATCAGTATAAACCGGATCATGTTTATCTGAATTTTCTACGCAAACATCCTCACATCCATTCGGTCTAATATTCTTTGAAATAAGAGAATCAAACTTATAAAAATCCAGATGCACCAACCTTTCCCTGAAGATTAACCACTTTGAGATTGGCTTTGAAGTTGACATATCGTGAGATGTTGCTTCAATAGACATTCGGAATAGAGAGATCTGAAGGATTCGGAATGGCATTGCAAAGATCGCAACCAGTCTTAAGAAGAGCAGCAGAGCTTTGAGAAGCGAAATCTTTGAAAAAACGATGTGGGATGAGTCTGGGGGTCCCTTTATATAGGCGATGGATGTCACCTTCGGTCTTCCAAAATCCATCCAACGATTGAAAAAAAATTTATCTGATCTGACAGTTGAGAACACTCCCACAAGGAAAACATAACTCCGATCTTTTGAGGTTTTAAGGAAAACATCCGGATTTAAGGAAAACTAGAATCTGAATTATTAAAATTCAGGAAAATACCAGCAAGAAAAATATGATTACAAAATTTAATTAAGGAAATATTACCTTTCGGATTGGATAGAAAGATTTTTCGAAACTGGTAATATTCTTCTTGAAGAAATGAATTTAAAAACAAACTCATTACAAAAGTTTCAGTACGAAAATATCATTACGAAAGTTCGAGTATGAAAATATCATTACGAAAGTTCTAGTATGAAAATATCGTTACGAATGTTCTAGTATTAAAATATCTTTACGAAAGATCCAGTACGAAAATATCATTACGAAAGGTCCAGTACAAAAATATCCATTCCGATAATCTCAATCATGATAATTTCAGTCCTGAAAATTTCCATTCCGGAAATTTTAGATTCAGAAATTTCTATTCCGGAAACATCAGTTCCAAAAAATTTAAAAAACTAACTACGAAAATTTTAGTAAAAACAATGAAAAAATAGATTACGATAATTTTAGTTAAACTAAGTTTAAATAACAGATTACGAAAATTTAGTTACACTAGGTTTGAAAAACAGGTTACGAAAATTTTAGTTACACTAACAATAAAATGTACTCCCCCTACGAAAAGAATTTTATTACTATTAGGAGAATTGCTCAACAAGAATTTAATGTAGAATGATTACCTTACGGTTATCATTCTTAACCTTGGTTTAATGTATTCAAATCTATCGGAGGGTAATGATTTTGTGAAAATATCATCATGTTGACCTTGTGTTCCAATAAACTGAAGAATGATATCTCCTTTTAGTGTGTGATCCCTAAGAAAGTGATTCCTAATATCTATGTGTTTTGCACGAGAGTGATATGCATGGTTCTTACTTAGGGCAATGGAACTTATGTTATCACACAAAATTTGAGTCTTAGTAAAACTCGGGCCATAATCTGTGAGTGTGTGTTGCATCCAGAACACTTGAGCACAATTACTTCTAGCTGCTACATATTCAGCTTCAGTAGTGGAAAGTGCTACAGAATTTTGCTTCTTATAGGACCAATAAACTAATGAATCTCCTAAGAAATTACATGTTCCGGATGTACTCTTTCTATCCATTCTGCATCCACCAAAGTCAGCATCTGAAAAAAAAAATTAGAATAAAATCATTTCCATAAGTATAAAATAATCCTTGATCCATGGTTCCCTTTAGGTAGCGAAAAATTATTTTTACCACCTTTAGGTGAGATTCCTTAGGATTGGATTGATATCTTGCACATAAGTATACTGAACACATTAAGTCTGGTCGACTAGCTGTTATGTAATGTAGACTTCCTATCATACCTATAAAATATGTTTGATCTACTGGTTTCTCACCTTCATCAAGATCTAAGGAGTTTGAGGTATCGATGGGAGTACTTATACTCTTAGTGTTGTCATAACCATACTTTTTGAGAAGATCTTTAATATACTTATGTTGAGATATATAGGTTCCTTCTGGACTTTGAGAAATTTGAAAATCGAGGAAAAATGTTAACTCACCCATCATTCTCATTTCGAACTCAGATTTCATTATACTTGGAAACGAATCAGTTAAATATTGCTCAGTTGAACCAAATATGATGTCATCAACATAAATTTGAACAATAAAAACATGTTTCTTATCTTTCTTTATAAAAAGGTTTGGATCTGCATTTCCCTTAACATAGTTATTTTGAAGCAAAAATCATGTGAGTCTATTATACCAGGATCGTGGGGCTTGTTTACGGACATACAAAGCTTTGGTAAGTCTAAAAACATGATCAAGATGTTTTGTATCTTCAAAGCCAGGAGGTTGTTCAATAAAAACTTCATCTTGAACATAACCGTTAAGAAAAGAACATTTTCACGGCCATTTGAAAAAGTGTAAAATTGAATAATGCTGCAAAGGCAAGTAGAATACGAATAGATTCAAGTCTGGATACTGGAGAATAGGTTTCTTCAGAGTCTATTCCCTCTTGTTGATTGTAGACTTTAGCAACTAGTCTAGCTTTATTTCTTACTATGACTCCACTTTCATCACATTTGTTTTTGAAGACCCATTTTACTCCAATAATAGAAGTTTCCTTTGGTCTTTCAACCAATGTCCAGACTTTATTCCTTTCAAATTCATTTAGTTCATCTTGCATGGATTTGATCCAATCATCCTCACCTAAAGCTTCATCAGTGATTTTTTGTTCTAATTGGGAAAGAAATGCTAGATGTTCTACTTGATTTCTCAAGTAACTTCTATTCCATACTGGTTGACTTTTATCACCAATGATTCTATCACTGGGATGATTCTTAAGAAACACCTGATTTGGGTTTTATAAAACCTGTTCATCAACGTAGGGTTGAAAGTCTTTTGGGGTAAATGTTTCAGGAGTATCTTCTTGAACATTTGGCTTATCAGAAAGATCATCTATCATAGGTTGACAATTAGTTTTTGAAAACACATTCAAGGATGTATGTTGGGATGGTTTAAAAACAAAAGGATCAGACTCATCAAATTTTACATGCACTGTTTCTTCAACAGTACAAGTATTTTTATTGAAAACTCTATATGCCTTAGAAGTTGTGGAGTAGCCTAAGAAAATTCCTTCATCAGATTTTGGTGCGAATTTATGTAAATTATCTTTAGTATTCAGAAGGAATAAATTGCATCTAAAAACCTTGAAGTAGTAAAGTCTTGTTTTTCTACCATTCCATAACTCATAAAAAGTTTTATTAAGAAAAGGTCAAATCAAAACTCGATTTATAGTATAAGAAGCAGTACATATAGCTTCAGCCCAGAAATGTATAGCTATAGAATATTCACTCAACATGGTTCTAGTTATCTATTGAATAATTCTATTTCTTCTTTCAACTACACCATTTTGTTGAGGAGTTCTAGGTGCTGAAAAATTGTGAGTAATACCTTTTCTACTACAAAAAGTTTCAAAATTAGAATTTTGAAATTCTCCTCCATGATCACTATGAATAGTTTTCAGTGAATTATTTTTCTCATTTTTAACTTTTTCTCTAAAACTTTTGAAATAAGAAAAATATTCAGACTTATTTGCTAGAAAGTAGACCCATGTAAATATGGTGTAATCATCAACTATAACAAACACATAGTAATTTCCTCCAATACATCCATTTTGTGTTGGACCAAAAAAATCCATGTGCACTAACTATAATTCATCAGTTGTTGAGACTTCACCGACTGATTTAAAACTAGATTTATTTTTCTTTCTATATTGACAAGGATCACAAACTTTAGAAGAATAAAATATAAGCTCTGGTAGATCCTTAACTAGTTTCTTCTTAGAATGTTTACATACATTTCTAAGGTTACAGTGACCTAGTCTTCTATTCCATTACCAGGAATGATCTTCCATTTTACTTAGGCAAGGTAGGTCTTGGCTCCTGAGGACATCTATGTTCAAAGTGTAAACATTCTCTTGCCTATTGGCTGAGAGAATAAATTCTTCCTTGAAATTGTGTACTAATCACTTATCATTCATAAAATTCACAAGGTATCCTTCATCACATAACTGACTTATACTAATGAGGTTGTGCTTAAGACCCATAAAAAATAAAACATTTGAAATCAAAGTTTTATCAAGAAGAAAAATATTATGTATACCAATAATTTCTCCCTGAGCATTATCTCCGAAAGTTATATTTCCTACTTTCTTCGTGATAATCTTTTCAAAAAAAACATATGTTACCAGTCATGTGCCAGGAACATCCACTATCCATTTACCATGTATTGTTGTTGGTAATTTATTTATCTTACTGAAATCAAGAATATAATTAGACTTTCGGAATCGAAACTTGTTCGGATCTGAGATTTCTAGATATAAAATTTTTGGCACCCACACCTTCTTAGAAAAATAAGAAATATGAAAACCTAGAGATTGAATTTTATTTAAAGAACAATTCATTGCCCAGTGACCACCACATTGACACTTTGTACAAAATGGGGCACTTTGTAGAACAAAATAGTTGTTACTAAAAGTTGGTTTTGCATGTGTATAACCAAATCCATATTTGTTTCTTAAAGGTCATATTTGTGAATACATTTTATCAAAAACAATTACCATGGGTAAAGTTTGATAAACACTTCTTTAAGGAAAAAATTTCAGACTTGAGTTTTATAACCAAGTTTTTATCTTCAAAGTCATTAGATTTGAAACTAGTTCTAGGCTCAAAAACACTTTTCATAGAAATTACTTTTTCTAACTATTTAGAAAGATTGTTCCTCTCAGAGCTTACATCCTCTAGAATTTTTGAAATACTTATAAAATCAGCATTTTTTTATCAAGATATTTAGAAAGAGATGATATTTCTTTCCTAAAAATATAATTCCAAGAATTTTCCTTATCATGTTTTTTATTGAGTTTAGAATTTTCAATATCAAGAAGTTCAGCAAACCTAGAAACATCTTCATAGGTAGGTGAAGTATTTTATTCATCATATGAGGATTCTTTATCTGAAGAGTTATAATACTTACTATCATTAGAATTTAAAGAAACATTGGTCAGTGATTCAGCATTGTGTACCTTATCCACGAAACAATGATTGTTGATAGGTAATCTGGCTATAAGACCAAGATTCTTCTGTCCTAAAGATTCATAATCAGAAGATTAATCTGAAGAGTCACCACCACTGGCACTCCATGTGTCATTTTCTTTTAGAACATTCTTAGCTTTGGTTTTGTAATACTTTTTTTTGTTCCTTTCAGAATTCCTCTCTTTCCTTTCTTTTTTTTTGAGTAAAAGACAGTTTGGCCTAATATGTACAACTCTCTTGCATTCATAACAAGTAACTTCTCCATCTTTCGTGTCTTTCCTTTCCTTTTTCTTATACTTGGATTGGAAATTTCTCTGGCCATCTATCTTGTTCATCCTTCGAGCAAGATTTTCTAATTCATTCTCTGAGACTTCACTCTCACTAGATTTTGATTGAATAACCACCTTCTTAGACATGGATCTGGTTACTCTCTTAGGAGTCTTAGCTTTCATATGATTTGATGTTGTTGTAAAAGAAACAATACCATTTCCATTATTCTTTTTGATGTTGTCAGCATCTCTCTTCATTCTTGTTTCATGTTGGAGAAGAGTTCTAAATAGTTCATCTAATGAAATTTGAGTAACTTTCTTGTTCTCATCAATAGCTGTTCATTTTGATTCCCACTCATTGGGCATAATATCAATTATCATATCCACAAGAGCTTCATCATCCAACCCTTTTCTCTCCCATTGACTTTAAGTTGTTGACTATAGTCATAAATCTCTATTGAACTTTACAGATTGGTTCTCCATATGGAAAATTGAATCCATGGTATTCATCTCTAAGCATAGCTCTCCTGGTTTCAATCACTTTAGAAGTGCCAAAGTGTGTAACCTCTAACTTCGTCCAGATACAATTAGATGCTTCACAAGAAGAAATTTGGATATATATATTTTTAGTCATTGAACATGGTAATGTATTGCATACCTTATAATTGATTTGATATTCTTGTTTTTCCTGGTTAGTGAAAGTTCTAACTTCCTTATCAAGAATTTTATAATCACCAGTAAACATAGTGAAATTATCCACTCCAGTATTGATAACAAAAGTCTTCATTCGATCTCTCCTATACTCATAGTCATTACCATCAAAGATTGGTGGTCTTGTAGGATTTAAATTGTCGATAGAACCAACATTAATTCCTGCCATTCGTAATAAAAAACTTTGGCAACCAAACTTGTTAGTAGGAAAAGTTTGTAACCACAAAGTTCGGAATGACAATTTGGAATGATAATTCTAAATGAAAAAGTTCAGAATGACAATTCGGAATGAATAAAAACATTCTAAGCAAGGATGAAGAACAATGAAAAAGTGAGAAAGAAAAACATATATGTAAGTATAAGTATTTCGGAGACCTCCTCTGCTACGAATTGTAGGATCAAAATAATGATGTAGATGCTCAATATACAAGATGGGGGGTGAATTTTATACTTTAAAAATTTACTTAGTCAAGGAAAGATCTAATTTTAACAAAGTTAGTGTATGCAAATTCACAACCCCTCTAACACCAATTGGATAATTGGAAAAAGTTGTGAAGTTTTAAACTTCATGTTTTATGCACTTGCTTAAATATGGAAAGTGATTCTGAAAATCGGTTCCAGAAATATGGATCCAGAAATTGAAACTTAACTAAAGTTTACAATATGAGATTCTACCTTAAAGCGTATAGAATCTAAATGAATCAGAGTACAAGTGTAAGGAAATATAAGAAGTTTATACTTTCCGTACAATACAAAAGTGAAACGGAAAAACAAGTAGTAAATCTACAAGTAACAAGATATAAGTCTTTTAACCCAAAGAGAAGGCTATCTGACAACCTTGGATAAATTTCCCTTGATTTATACTTTCAAGCAAGTCAATCTTACCCACACCAGGGTAATCCCTCGATACTAAGATCGGAATCTCTGTCTTGTTATCCTCGCAAGCCCTCAACTTCAAAGAAGTTGGAACCTCTGTCTTCCTTAGCAAAGAAGCCCTCGAACATAAAGATAGTCGGCACCTCTATCTTCCTATCCTCGGAAGTCCTCAAATGTAATCAAAAACATTCGGTGTCGCACAAAGAAATTTGAACGAGCAGTTTAGTACGCACAAGTCCTGAAAAGCTTCTCTCTCTATAAATCACCTTAATAGTGTGTGGTCTCTAGATCGATCAACTTGTTCTTGAGATCTTTCAAATGCGCTCTTATTTATAGGAAAATTTCCAATGGTCAGCTCCCTCTTCCAACGGTCATATTTTCCATGAAATTCGGAGGGACCTATACACATGTAACTCAACCAAAGATTAATTAGAAACAGAATGGATGACATCGTTTAATAATAAATCATGTATAACTGAATGCACGACATCGTTTTGAAATGGATCATATGTAAGAAAAATCCAAACAAAATTTTGGAGTGTAAGCAAATTAAAAGTTCGGAGTCTAACCAAAATGAAATTCAGATTCTTTGTTAAGAATTGATTGGATTCTGTTTTATAGGAATTCAGAGTCTGGTTTCACCAGAGTTCAGAATATAAACATGCAGAAGTTCGATGTTGAACTTCATAGGAGTTCGGAGTCGAACTCATGAAAGTTCAGATTCAAACTTAATAAGAGTTCGGAGTCAAACTCAGGAAAGTTTGGAGTCGAACTCATAAAATTTCAGAGTCAAACATCATAGGAGTTCGGAGTCGAACTCATGAATGTTCGGAGTCGAACATCATAAGAGTTCGGAGTGGAACTCATGAAATTTTGGAGAACTTCATAAGAGTTTGGAGTCGAACTCATGAAAGTTCGGAGTCGAACTTCATAAGAGTTCGGACTCGAACTCATGAATGTTCGGAGTCAAACTTCATTAGAGTTTGGAGTCGAACTCAGGAAAGTTCGGAGTCGAACTTCACAAGAGTTTGGAGTCGAACTCATGAAAGCTCGGAGTCCAGAATTCGGATTGGAACTTTATTACAGTTCACATCCAGAATTCGGATCTTGAAAACAGAATGCTCCAAATGTTGACATTAAATGACTTCAGGGATTTTGGGTATGAATTCGGTTTTTTTACTTAATAAAAATATTTCTATGTATAAGAAAATCTAGATTAGGGTAAATTTCCTTAAAGAAGTAAATTTTCCTTATGGAGGTAAAATATATATTTGCTTAAGTATATGGTGTTTGTGATTTTCAAAACAAGAAGGAATGGAAAATTCATAAGGAAAACCTTATTGACTCAACAGTTGACACAAGAAAAGAGTTGTTTGCAAGATTGAAGTTGCGCACAAGATCTGTTTCGGGTAAAATGTAAAATCTTTCTTGCATGGAATAAAATTTGAACACTAGACACCTAAAAGGGTGCACGAAAGATTTGAGTTCAGCATAAGATGTAAGTTGTGTGTAATTTAGTTCCATCCAGATTTGGTGTAGTAAATATAAGAATTGTATTTAATTATTAATCTGTGAAGGCTGATTAAAAATCACAGAAACTTTCTTTTGAACTATTTGTTATATGAGGGTGCACACACGCATAAAGATTGATTTCCAAGTGTTTCATGAGTGTAACGGTATATTATACTTGTTGTATTCCACATCAAAGGATTGTTTTCTAGTAGATTGTGGGGTTATTGATTATTTCTAAACCATACCAAGGAAGTAGCTACTCTTGTTGAGTAGTGGACCTTTTAAATCATGTGTTCCATTGGTTATGTGTATTCGGAAGGGAAAGAACTCTTTAATAGGAGGTAAAGGTTGTTTCAAAAAGAAAGGAAAAATAAAATAAAAATATATCAATAATTCATCTCTCCCCCTCTTAGTCATACTTGGATATTGACAGGGTAACTTCAAAATGAGGATCAATATTTCCTTTCCTCCCTAGATATCAATGTATTATCATAGGTGAAAATTTTAAGAACCCTTGTTCACCAAATATTCATTCCAAATGTCTTCGTAAATGATCTTCATAGGACATATATTATCTCTCTTCTTTCATGTTTATTTGACGAATCGCCTAGATATTTTATATCATATCATGGACTATTCTTAGTTATAATAAAGAACATTATAAATCTCTAACCAACAAAATATATATTTAGAATGCTGGCCATATAATGCTTGAAAAGTATCTATTCTGATCTAATACTATTAACTATTATTATAAGAAAACTCATCCATCCCTAAATGATCATCCCAAGCCCCACCAATGTAAAGAAAACAAGCACAAATCATATCCTCAAGAATCTATATAGCTCTTTCTATTTGGCCATCCGAATATGTATAGTCTTTCATTCTCAAATGGACATGAGATCACAGCGCCTCTTGATGGCCTCTCCAAAAGAGAGAAGGGAAAATTGGATCACTATCAAGAAGTATAATAGAAGGAACTTTTTTAAAATGAACAATATATTTATATAGAGATTTCCCAACTCCTCAAAATTGGTTTTATAATAAACGTGTACAATGTGAGATTATTTAATAAGTCTATAAACCACAAACCATAGAATATTATTCTTTATCTGGGTATATTGCTACCCTACTACAATGTTCATAGATATCTCATCCCACTTCCATGATTGTACAAGAAGTGGATGAAGTAGAACAAAAGGTACCTAGTTCTCATCCTTCACCCACTTCAACATATAGGAATGAGGGACAAACTCAAAAATTCCCCACCTCATACCTAAGAACTAGAATGGAAGCCACATTTTGTAGAAAAACCTCATGGTTCTTGGGTTCAATTCTCACTTGGAACAATGGAAATCCCCTATAACTTATTTTTTAATAAGGATGGTACCACAAAACGAATCTAAAAGAATAAAATATACTCTTTCAATTGGGACCATTCAATCATAATTTTTCTCCCATTAAGAGAGTATCTAATCCTATGAAACTCATCATCAATATATTATTATTCTAGGATTATATATAGAATAGTGGATATTAATAGAACACTACACAAGGAAACATATAACCTTGATTCATGAACTCCAATATAGAATTATTAAAAGGTAACCATCATATTCTAATATTATGTTGATTCATAAACTTTCTGAATTAGATGTTTCTTTCACATATAATCTTCAATTTCATTTCCTTTATCCACTGTATAAGTGATATCAAAATCAAAAGACAGTTGGTATTCCACCCAATTCCTTTGATGGAGATTCAAATATTTTTTAGAAAAGATATAACTCAAGATCGTGTGGTCTGGATTCAAAATAAACCTTTATCCTTAAATGTAATTATTCCAACTCTTAATCTAATTCATCAAAGATGCAAGATCCAGGTCATGGGTCAGATAATTATTCTTTTATGGCCTATGTTTAGGATATACATAGGAAATGATATAATCTCCATGCACAAGAACATATCAGAAACCTAAATGGGATGCATCATTGAAGACCACATTTTCATGCCCAGCCTCTAGAAGGGCTAACATCAGTTCATGAGACAAAAAAATTCAGAATAACAAAAGAAATGTATCATTTATCGTTCAAAGAAAAAATTAATCCCTTACAAATCAGAGCTTTAATTGGATTAGTCAACATTAATATTTCCTTAACGATATTGCAGTAATACCCCTGTAGATCCAAGAAGATACAAATATTGAAAACATTCTGCAGTTGTTACCGTGTCATAAAATATTTTACCTTCTAAGGGAAAACTAAAATATGATGTTCAAAATAAATGTTTCCAAATAATTTTAATTCCTAAAGATAGAAGTCACAATTCGAAATCTTGGTATAAAGTCAGTGAATTCTTAGCAAATTCAAATCTATTCATAGATGATCCACGTGATCCTCCGTGGAATTGGACTATACATTTTTTTCATAAAAAAATTATACCATGAGGGTTTGATAGTACTTGTGGAAAATACTTTTCATTAACACCATAAAGACTCCAGGATAATTGGTTAGAAAAAAACTAATAACAATGAAACCATAACGGTCATACCTACTCCGAAATGTAGTTTTCAGAATGTCAGATTCTTTTAACTTTAACTGATAGTAACCAGAGTGAAGATCAATATTTGAGAACAATATATTCGCTTTCAACTGGTCAAATAGGTCATCAATACATGGAAATATATAAATTTTCTTTACCATTACTGAATTGAGGTTTCAGTAATCAAAACATTTGTGATATGAACCCCCATATTTCCTAGAAAAGTGAATTGGCCCCACCCAATGTGAAATACTCAGCATATAAATACTTTCATGACAATATTGTCCAACTGTGACTTTATCATCTTCAGTTTAGATATTTTAATGTGGTAAGAGGGATCAAAAAATGGTTGAGTACCAAGAACTATTTTAATATAAATATATATCTCCCATAGAGATGAAAAACCAAATATTTTATAACGAAACACATTAGGAAACTAAAAGAAAACTAGAGGGAGATTAAAACTCAATGATTCCCACTCCAAAACAAAATAAAACATATATATCACCTTCCCCAACTCTATATTATATAGTTTGGATTATCTCAACCATGGGTCCCATTCTCCTTGATGATTTGGAAAACCCAATCAGGTGTTGTAATTAAAACCTGATGGAGACAAAAATTAATCAGGGATTTACTATAAATAGGCCTATCCATCCCAAATATAATGTTAATATGTATCATGTAGAGAACCAAAAATCTCCCGGAATGATCGACATTAGATAGAGAGAAATCACAAGAAGGAATATAGACACCTTACTATATCTTCATAATAAGGGGTGTATTAATTTCAATATATGAAGATAAAATTTCGATTTAATTGTTTTGAAGACGAACAATATGGGTCCAAATAGATTAATGGGTTGCACCAATATAAAATAGATAAGTTGATAATGATGGTGCTATAATAATGGTACCTCTCAAGGTCATCAGACTTGTATCCACTTCTTTTAGAGACTCTTTCACTACGTGATGAAGATTCATTCTGGATGCCTGTTGCTTGAACCCTTTTTCACATGAAGAATCTTATTATCCCACAGTTTTTAAAGGGGATGTTGATGCCATCCTGGTAAATGGAGTGGGGTAATCATGAAACAATATCTACATGTTACCTAAAAATCCATAAGATTAACATAATTTGGGTGCCTTAGTGAAAACCCTCTATGAATTTCAAGGCCTTTCACATTAGTTGCATGTCAAGGGACCTCTTCATGGTACAGTAGGTGGTCTAGAATGATCCTTATAATAAGAATTGATGCATGAAATGTTATTATAACATCTTCCCTTGAAGTAAAAAATGTTTACATTATGATAGAAAGAAACTCCTGATAACCATGGATTTCTATCTAGGTCTATTAAAACCATTCACGCTCTAACCATCATATCTTTATAAGAATGAATGTTCAAGAAGAAAATATGAGAATGAATATAATGACTAAATCCAAACTCAATCCTTCAACCCATCATATTCTCATTCGATACAATATCAAGTGTGAATTTCACATGACTAGAAACATGATCTGTGTACTCAATCAGAGTTCTGATAAAATTTCCATGTTTGAAAAAATCAGTTGCCATCGATTATAGCATTAATTTTTTATAGAAATATTTACTGAAAATAAATGTAAAGTCCTTCCACTCTAGGAACTCATTCTTCTTCTCTTCTATCATAGTGTCTGACCTTATTCATCTTAGTCATTCTAGGATGATGGTTTCACACCTCACATTGATTTCATTGTGTGGGTCCAAGAACCCAAAAGTTCTCTCTATTATGCTAAAACATTACTCAATATAATGAGGTTCATTTGATTCTTTTAACACTCTTGAATTTTGGTGATTAAACTTTTGAGAACTAATCTTGTGAAATTCTATCATGGTTTACACAACTAGATATTGAATGGGAACTAGATGTAGTGAATGTCCTAGAGCATGGACGGAGCCCACAATCACCTCTACCAGATTCAGATCCACAAGGGGATTTACTCATTTTGGTTCAACAAAATCTTCTTATAGGATTTGATTTTCATGTATTCTTAGAGGCATGATGCTACACAACATTAGCAGACGTAAAATATTACATCAGTTAAGCACTAAACCCAAGTGATATGTGAAATTAATCCCAACAGATTGAACAAAAATATTTTTATTTCACCCTATCCAAATATGATTATAAAAAAATTTGAAATAATCCTCAATACATCTTTCCCTAACCACCCCAATTAATTTAAGGTTCATTATGTGGAGACTTAGCCATAAATTCAATCACATCTTCCTCCTAAGTCATGATAATTTATCACAATTCATACTATCTCCAAGATAAGAAATTCAACCTTTGCTTTGATTCCACTATTTCATGAACCTTCCTGGGTACCCTTATATCTTGATAACTGATTTTACACTAACATGGTGTGAAGGGTGATCTCGATTCCCATGGGTCGACGACTAGCAGCTGGAATCACACAAAAAGAATTTTAGAATGATTTTTTCACAAAAAATTGTGGAATTAAAGGAAACAAGTCATTATGTTCAAAAAAATAATGCTCTATTGGGAGTAGTGTACCAGAAATAAAATAGGAATAAACAAGACGAAGTACCATAAAAATGTAAAACAAACAAAGTAATATAAACATCCCAAGTCCCAAATATTATGTAACACACCAATTCCACGGATCAACATCTAGAATCACCCCTTAGATATTCTTTACCCCTAATCGAACTTATAAGGAAGTTGTCTACAAACACCTGAATAGACAAGTATGGTGTGAGATAAAATCATAATAGGGTCTCACCAAGGATTCCATAACAAGATGCCAATATCAAATTAACCAAATATTTTCATCCAATTTTTTATCTTAAAATGTTTTTTATATAAATATCATAGTTCAAAAAATCACGATTTATATTTAAAATGATGGAAATAATTTTAAACAAATGATTCACATTTTAATTGATAGAAATAATTTCAAAAATGTTGATTTACACAATTATATCATTTTTCAAATTGTATAAATAAACAATTTCATATAAAACATATTATAAATATTTGTAAGGTAATAGAATTTATTCATTTTCAATAAAAAAAGTGATCAACAAGGTCTTATTTCTTATAATGTATTATATTTATAGGTTATACATACCCCACACTCAATATTAACTTTAGTATGTACATTAGTCTTCTTGAATGTAGGCTAATGTGGACTCATCACCATTGCTTAAGGGATGTGATTTTTGGATATTATGTTTTAGAACATTGTAAATATTAATGTGTTTCTCAAGTAACACAATAATTACCTAAGAATTTCATGTGCTCATGTGAAAAAACAGATATATTAATTTTTTTTCAAGAAATCTTAAAATATAATTTTTCCCATTCTCCATTTCAAATATTCAAAATTTCTCTTTAAAACCCATAATGGGTTTGTAATAAAAAAAACATTCTTTTTCAACTAGATAAAACCCTAAGGTTTCTAAAAAAACCATTTGAATCCATTTTCATATATTGGTATTTAAACAAATACACCATTAAATACCACAATTTAATTCAATAATTAAATTAAACAATTTAATTTCCAAAAAATTCCCGTAATTTTCAATACAATCCCCCAATTCAATGTAATTAGGGTTCTTCTAAATTTTCCATCAAAGCATTTTTCCATAATTAAATTCTAAAAAATTATTAAAATAGTATAAAAATTTGAGTTAGACAATATAAATCTCACAATTATCCATAAACGTACACCAATTTAATGGAATTGGGGGTTTTCCAATTTCAGGAAAAAAACTAATTTTTTATATAAAATTCTAATTCACTGGAATTTGGATTTTCCAAAAAAACATTGAAACAAATTTAATTAAACCCAATAACATTAATTTATTCCAAACAATTTAAATAAAAAATCAATATGGGGAATACATAAATTGGGCATCATCATAGAACAACTAAATCAGGATCAATATATCTCGAATCCAAAAGTCTAACATAGAAAAATCAAATGGAGATTGATGAAAACAAGGATATATGAATAAAACCTAGGTTTAAATCCTAGAAAGTGGGTATTATATTGAAAAATAAACGTGTTTATTTAAATGGGCCTATGGAGGATAAGAGCTATTACATGAGATAGAGAATGGGGGAAAATCTTTACCGAGAAGAGACTGATCAAGGATCACCTAGATTTGATCCACCTTGGAAGGGGTTTAGAGGATCCATAAATGGTTATTGGGATTCCCAAAACCAATAAATATTATTAAGGGTTTTAATTATCCCCAAATGTGTCAAAAGGATGGTTTGGAAAAATTTTACAAATTTCCAGATTAATTAGATTATATATGCACAATTTCCTTAGTAGAGATGCATAGTTTAGAAAAAACATGTGAAAGATGTGTGGATATTATCAATGGTCTGCATGGTTTCTCTTATGAGGGTTAATGTTTTTACTAACTATGATCCAACCATGAAAAATCTCACTACCTTGGGTTTCAGAGTTTTCTCTAATAGGGCGCATGGTTTGGGGAAAATGTGTTCCAATTGTACAGTAGCCCAGAATTTTTAAAACAATTAAAAATTATACCCAAAAAACCCCAGACCACACCCACACATTTTTTAGTACAAATAGGTGTTTAGGAATACCTATATATATTAACAATATGTTACAGTTACAATCATGGAGATGATAGGTCATACGTATGCATGAGTATCATTTCAATTCTTCAATTATCATTATGGAAAGAAGGTAAGTAGTAATTATCATTAAAAATTATTATAATATCATATATACCATATTATTTACATATATATATAATTACATGTGGTGTAGTGATGAAAAGAGATTCGCTTCATTCGTGAAGATGGTAGTCCACGTGTATACAAATGATATTATAATATTTCTGCGAGTGAAATGGTTATAAATTATAATAAATATCACATTTTTAGAATATATAATATGACATTTAATTCAAAATTATGTCATTTATATCTCATATAATCATTAAATATATGCTTATTACATTCCATGTAAAGTGGTAGTGAAAGAAGAATCACATCACATCGTGGGGCTGTTGTTCACAATACAAATGAGTGATGTTTTCATTTCCCATACAAAATATAATGTAAAAAAGTAATATATGATATAATTATTCCACATGTATAATAAATTTATTTATATCATATATATAACTTATATCCTTCATCATACCCCATAATGAGAGTTATTAGTGGCAAAAACGAATAACGTGAGTTTGTGGGGCGGTAGTCTATTGTACACATGAATGACAATTGTGTAACACATCAGATATAAGTGAGTAAAGATTTTGGTAACTATATTAACATTATAAAATCATATTATATATAAGATACTGATGTTATTATATAATAATGGATTAATAATAATTTAAGGAGGTTGAGGAAGAAATAAAATAAAAATGATCTTTGAAGAATGTTACCTTCTCTTATGGTAACTACAATAGGTTTTCACAAAAACACTTCCTAGGTTTTATTTATTCAAAGAAAATTATTATAAAATGAGATGATGGAAATTATATGGGAAGGTACTGGATGAAAAAAAATTATTTAAAGATGTGATGAAGTGTGTACAGGTGGTTGACTTTTATAGGTTGGGTGACTGACACACTTTTAATTTTTGAAAATATAAAGGTGTATCAACGTTTTTGACATCCCAAAAGATAAAAAATGGATTAATATCAAGAGGTAGACAATATAGCTTCCAAATATGGTCAAAAAATAAATTTTAGATAGGTTTTTAGTTATCTATAACTTAAATTTTTTTATTTTAACACTGGATAAATCCAATTTTAACTTAACAATGACAAATAATTTTAATAGTTATTAATATTCATTATAGTAAAAAATTAATTTATACTTACTATATAATATAAATTATTCTTATTATAAATTCGAAATTAATTTTCCCAATTATAATTCATAAAATTATAAAATTTTAATTTAAAATTAATCCCATAAATGTGATAAAAAAAGGTTGCTTTTAATAATAAAATGTTCCAAAGATTAGAAAGTTTATATATCAAAATTTAACACCAAAAATGATTCAAATAACATAAATTATTTCAATATATATTTAATTTAATAAATTATACATTAAAAGTAATTTAATAATTAATTTAAAAATATAAATAAGTTAATATAAAAATATAATTTCTAGTACAATTCAGTATTTATAAATATATATCAGAAAATGAAACATTAATAAAAATAAAAAAATCACCATAACTAATTTTAAAATTTTCATTTTATATAAGGTGATTATTGTTTAAAATAAATTTTTTAAAATGTCTTTAAAATTACTTATAAATTAAGTGTGCAAAGCATGACAAAGCCACATTTTTGAAATATATCAATTTTAGAAAACATTTATTTTCCATTAAAACGGTTCTTATATTATTATTAATCAATATATGTCCATTTAATTTCGTTTATACATGTGTAAAAAATAATTTTAATAATTTATTTAGAACATTTCATACTCACCAATTTAAGGACTATGATATATTTGTAATTTTTAAATAATAATTTTTTAATAGAGTATCTAGTTTTTTTAAAATATGATGTTTTGTGTAATGAATTCGATTAAAGATATTAAATTTATTTATATATAAATATATCATAAAGTATTAGGATGTTATATTATCTATTATTCTTGGTATTTCTGGCATATATTCTATCAAAATATGTTGTTTATAATTTAAAATCATGAGGTGTTATATGATACCCCATTATATTAATTTTTTCATAGAAATTCAATATTGGTATTGGTAATCAATGGTTTTTCATTTGAAATTTTACTTCTCGAATTCCCACATAATGAGAAGGGTTATTAAGACAACATATTAATAATGGAGAAAATAAATACAAAGTTCTTATGGGATAATAGATAACTTGGATTCTATGTAAGATAACAATGGTGTCAAGTGAAGATATGGTAATAGAAGGAAATCATAAAAAAATTTAGATATTGATAGAGGTTATTGATCATATAAACTTTAATGATCAATTGATATATAATAACCTCAAAACCATACATCCGTGATTATTTACTATAGCTTCAATTCAACATAAATGAATGTATTAGTGTAGTATTTGGATTCAACATTCTATTCCTTGATTTGAGTAATTCATGTACTATATATAAATAGAATATAAGAAAATATACTTACTTGATATACCTCTATTTCATAGGAACAATTTCATATTCGTGTTATTCTTCAATCATTTTTCATGTTATTTCTTAATATATGAAATGAATATCTTAGATGGAATTTTTGATGCCTGGTGCAATAAAATTCACTTTTAACAAGTCATAAGATATATAATAGAATGATAAGCCATTCCTTAAATTTGTGGTTATTATTATAAAAATTGAGTTGTACAGGTTATCCAATATGTATAAACCTTTATATGGTGAATTAATACATTTATCTCAAAATACTCATTAAAATTTTAACCTAAAAATGCATAAATGGTCAACCTTTTAACCCTTAAAAACTATTATGATCAAAAACATAATAAATAAGAACTCTAAAATTTTAAATTAAACTTAACATTGATCCCCCAAATAACATGTTATTGTTGTTAATTATCACATTTGAACCATTTGAATACCATCATCACGTATTCTCTTGAAACATGGTATTAACATGAATTTACATAAAACTTCATTTGAAAACATACATGAATTCCTCATTTTTATTTAAATAAATAATAGATTATTTTATATATTCCTAAAATCCAAAATGGTTTTTAACTCCATCAACTTTATCATAAACCACATCTCCAACAAATAGTCAATAATTTTGAAGGTATTCAGTACTATTCAATTTATGTTATCCATATAAATCAAATCCTTTTTCCAACATCATTATCTCAATATTAGAAACATATTATGGGGTATCTTTACCTAAATCATGTTTTATTAATAATTTTAACTAGACACTAAATAATTTTTTTGGTAATTTAAACCATTCAAGGTACTATTTCAAATCCTATTTAAAGAAGTATTATAGTACCATCATTCTACATTTCATAATTTTTATAACAAGGATATAAATGACAAAAAACTTTAATGGCATAATACCTTTGTCCAAACAAAATAATATTAATCCTATGAACTTGTCTATAGAAATTTCATATGATTGGAAATGATCCATTAGATTATTTTGAGGTATATTTCATTGATTCTTAGGGAATTCATCTGTGTAATGCTCTATATCGTTATTTTTGAATCATTTATCATGGAAACCTTTTTTATTTTCCTTAATATCCAATGAATAGGTCCCCTTCTCCCTAAATTTTTAACAAAAACTCTCATTAACTTTAAACAAATACTCAGTAATTTCATTCAAAAACTATCATATGTTGGAAGATAGTTTTTCTGAAACATCATTTTATCCTTCAATTTATCTTACCTCATATTCATCTATTAAATCTTTTAAATTTCATAATACTTATAGATTTATTTCCATTTCATTTTATCGCATGATACTTTTTCCTCATATGATGATAACTTTTTGGATACATGTTACCTTTAAATGATTGGCTTAAATACCAAAAAAAAATCAATCATTCTTACTCTTTTGGATTACATGCATTGGCGCAGTTCCCATTACATCTCCTAATAATAATTTCTAATTTATGGTATACACTACATTAGATCATATAATTATGAAAAATAATCTATAATCACAAAACATGTGAAATAAATAACATAAATTAAAAAAAACCTTATGCAGACTTAATATCATAATCAATAAAATGATTTCATTGGGATATAATTGTTATCAAATCTGTAAAAATGTTTTTCAAAGAAATTTTTATTTATCCTATTAATATCAACCATGAGTGTCAAACAAGGTTTGCATTATGGCCAATTTTTATGCAGTAGGTGGTGATTGAGTAAATCCCAATAAACTATTTTCAATTTAATTAACCCTTGGTATATCTATGCTAGGACCACATCCAATTTTAGTATCATGACATGGATATATTTTATATGATAAACAACATATTATCTTCCACACTAAAAATATGGATTTTATTGTATAATTATACTATATTCATATAATTTGGTTTTATGACCTATCTCTGATTTCCAGAATCTAGTTCTCAATACTTATACAAAAATTAAACTAATAACAACTATAGTGACCCTGGACCAAATATCAATGATCTGGTGGTTGCTTTATTACATTGTCATAAGATACAAGTAATCACACCTTGATGAACCAAATAGTATAGTAGTATTATTAATATTTATATATATACTTGAAATTCACATTTCAATTTAAAACATAAAATAAAAATTTAATTCTATTTGATATTTCTATTATTACCCTTATTTTGTCTCTAATTATCAATTAAAAAACACTTCCACATATAATGTGGAAAGTTAAATAGAAGAAATGAGTGATGTTAGATGCTTAGTAAAGGTATGTGTAGATTGGAAGGTATGAATAAACAATGCACAACCAGTGTGGCAAGGTGAATAACTGAAAAATTCAATTTAATCGGTAACGCGGGCATAATATGGCATGACTTAATGATGATAAAATAATTTCTTATAAATATTCAAATAAGGATGAATCATACCCATGGAAGTTATAACAAATCTAATATTCTGATGTTATATAGTTATACTGAATTTATAATGATAGAATTCAAAACAATAGACATCTAAAAAATATTGTTGATTCCTTGTGCTAAGAGAATTGATAACATTCATGCTTTGTGAATAGAAATCTCTATAAATGTTTAAGGCCTTTAAAAAACCCAATATAGTTTCCCTCATGAGACCTACTGATGAATCGAGGAACTATACAGGGTCCCTCCCATCACTTAATAATACAAACTCATTCTATATATAAATCGAGTGATACATAGTCAACATAAATATTCACATTCAAAAAACTGGCATACAAAATGTTAACAACTATCCTAATCAATAAACATGATCATAAATTATCCTTAGTAAAATAAATGGTATCAACATTGTATATCACCAGTAAAATTGAACTTAAACCATATAAATAATGAATAAGGTTGATATCAATATAATATATCCATAGGGAATCATTTGAACAATAAAGGGTTGATGTTGTTGATGAAAAATATATACTGGAAAACATCCTAAATTTTTCTATAAGGAAAATAATCTTTTGATTAGAAAAATTAACTTTTAAAAAATTTCTAAATACATTTTTAAAATACTTTTCTTTGAAAATACCCATTCAATATTGTAAAATATGTTTTATAACAATGATTGTTCCAGATGGTGGAAACATGGGTTCCTTCCATACATAATTAAACAAATCATTATTTCACATTTTGTATCATAAAAAATGGGAATATTTTTTAAAAAATCATGAAAATTCATTTAAAAAAATATTTTAAACAGTGAAAATGGTTAAATGTGTCTTTGAAAAATAAATTAAACAATATTTAAAAAAATTAATTGTTTTTAGAAAACATGGGTTTTTTAGAAAAAAGAAATTCCGACCAAAGGTAAAAAGAAAGTATTATTTATTAAAAAAATATCAATCATTTTTAGTAACAAGGAGAAGAAAAATAAAACTACTAGTAGACAATTTCATGAATAACTATATCAGAATAATGTATATTCATTTCAATATAGAAATATACACAAGTTCACCAAACATAGACTTTATAAAAAACAATCCTAACTAATTATGAGATTGTAAACAAAAACCTTACTGCTTTTGTAACATTTTGTTCATAACACCCATGAAATAAATAACATTAAAAAATATTTACTACAATTAATATAAAATTATTCATTATATAACATACTAATGTGTCGTTATATGCAACACAAAAAAATATGTACTCAATATTGAGTATGTCTCATGGAACGATGAGTGAGATGAGAAACCCTTTCATAGAATCCAAATCATCACCTAATTTATTTATCATGCATAATAATAAACATATGTTAATTATTTACTTGATTAGAGACATTAAAAATGTTTTACTTTTCCTTTTTTATTTAATAACATGATTTTTAGCATTACATAATTAATTAATTTTATATGTGATCACTCCAATATATTTGGCATGTGTGTCAAAAATAAATTTGGTTAGTTGACTATGTTAAAAGAGGTCATTATATAGAAATATCTAAAAGTAATAATTACATAATAATCCTGTTTTTCAATAAATTATACTTTTAAAAAAATAATTAATTATGATTATGAAAAATGAACTATGTTACAATCATGGAGATGGTAGGTCTTACATAAGCATGAGTAATGTTATCATTTTTCAATGATCATTAATGAAAGAAGATATGTTATATTTTATATGTAACGAATTATTGTAATACAATATATATCATAAAAGTTCCCTAAATTTACTGGTTTATACTGTGTATGTGGTGTGGTGATGAAAAGAAAGTTATATCAATCTTTGTTGGTGATAGTCCATATGTACAGGAATAATGGTATCTTAATTTATTGAGTGCAAATGTATGAAAAAAATTAAATATTGTAGTATAATATTAATAAACAATTCATTAAAATAATAATAATTGTATTTTTTTCACAAATAATCATTATATATATTCTTCTCACCTTCTACGTAATGTGTTAGTGAAAGTATAATCACATCACTTTGTGAGGCGGTAGTCCAGCGTACATATGAGGGATGTTATAGTATCCCCAATGGAAGGAAAATTAAAATAGTATATATGATATATATTCTAAATATCTATATTTATCTTATATAAGTCATATATATTATTTATATCCATAATCATACCCAAAAATGAGATGTATTAATAAAAAATGAATGACATCGGTTCACGAGGGGTCATACGATGTGCACACGAATGATGATTTCATATCACATTTGAAGGAATTGGTGATTGATGTTTATCTTGACCATAAAATAAAAAAAAATATGGAATATATTTTGTTTATTATATCATCATGGTTTAATAATAATTAATGTATTTGGAGGAAGAAATTAAATAAAAACACACTTTGAACAATGTGACCATCTCTTTGGGTATCCTCCTTATCTTTTTACAAAAATCTATTATAGGGTTGATTTATTCCTAATATAAAAAATATATAAATATATGGGGGAGGATTTTAATTTATTTTGGATGGTTTTGGATGATCTAAAATGGTTTTATAGTGTGGTTAAGGTACAAGATACATGGTCGTTTACATGTTAAGTGAGTGGAACTCTTGTAATTTTTGAAAAGTGAAATGTGTAAACATATTCTTTATAGTGTAAAATGTTCTAGAAAAAATTATTATCAAGAATTAAAATATATAGGGTGAAAATATTTCTATAAAATATATTTTATATATTTTATAGGTCAATTTAAACTTTATCATCATAGTTGATCCCTCAGTAAATCAATTTCATCCTCCACCACAATAAATAATATTTACAATTTTTACAGAAATTATATCAAAAAATAATTTTAAATTATTATATAATATAAATTATGATTATACCAAATATATAATCCATTTTCCAACTGAAATTAATAAAATTGAAAATTTCTAATTTAAAATTAATCCCGCAGATGTGATGAGAAAGAAAATTTTTTAAAAGAAAAGTTTCAAAAGTTTATAATGTTTTTATGCCACAATTCAATTTTAAATGATTCAAATGATATAAGGTTGATTTAAAGATGTAAAATTTACCAAAATTAACATTAATAAAATACAAAATGTAATTTATCATCATTAATTATTTAAACAAAAATGCAGATTTCTAATAAAATTCAGTATTTTAATCTATTAATAAAAAATAATTTTTTTCAAAAATATCCAAATAATTTAGTCGAATTTAATTTTGAAAAGTAGATTAAAAATTGAGGATATTTTTTAAATGATATGTTCTAAATGTTTTAAAAATTAATTATATTTTATGAAATCAATTCATAGCTAACCCTCCTTTTAGAAATATATTTTTTTCCAAAAAATAGGTATTTCTCATTTAAATGGTTATAATTTTACCAATAATTAATCCAACTCCATTTTATTTATTTTATAAATTTTTTAAAAATTAATGTCTCATCAATTAGTTATTAATATTCATGCCCACCAATTGAAATCCTAGGTTATAACTTTAATGTTTAGAAAAATTTATTGAGTATCAAGTTTCATTCAAACATGATGCTACATGAATATCAATATATCAAAGTGACTTAATTTATTTAAAAATAAATATATCGTAATGTATTATTATTTTAAATTCTCTCATACACTTGGTATTTAAATTCATACATGTTATGCAATATGGTTTTAATATTTTAGAATGTAGGGGTGTTACAGATATTCATACAATGAACAATGTGGTAGGATGATGTATTGTACAACATCCCAGAAAGTGTGGACCTTAATTGGATGTCATGACCTTCAATGTCCATATTGTGGAATGAACTCAAAATAGACCATCAAAGGTCCCCCATATCCAGTTAACACATATTTTTTGGGGCCTGAAAACATACCTAAATTAAACTTTAAAAACAATACTAATTTTAAATGATCAACAGTGATATTTTACAACCAAAAATGATAGTATACTAAAAAATACTAATTTTTTCCGCCTTATAATATCCATTTGTGTTGTACTCTCTCAAAACATTTATCACCAATTTTTCTCTATCTCATTATTTAAATCGCATCTTCCCTATCCTCCTTATGAATTTATACTCTTTTTAATATTTCTGTGAATAATAAAATCTCTATTTTTCTTGCTCTTTGATTTCTTAGTAAATCCCTAAAACCAAGGTATTATTTTATTATTTCCTTTGGAAACCTCTATAATGAAGATTCTTTTTTGAGTTTTTTCTTCTACTAAATTAAAGGGTCATTATTGTTTTCCCTTGATACCAATAATATCATTATCTCTATATTCATATATCCTCATGAAAATAATATTAATGATATAGGGGGTCATAATTGATCTATTATCTAAATTAATTATCAAATTTTCTAGCGTGTCATTTATATACATTCCACTTATTTTACATTCTTATCTAAAATCATTCATTTAATAATCATTTAATTTATAATCATATCAATCACTTAATATCTTAACTCGTATAAATGAATTCATCACTTAATTATTATTTTGTTTCCCCTAAAATGTTTTTTATTACTCTAATTATAATAATATTTGAATATTTATAGTAATAATGAATTAAATCTCTTATCATTTGGTATAAATTAAAATTTTATTCACTAACATAATTATTTACCATTATGTTTATCTAAACCATAAGGATATTTATAAATGTTTTAGTGGATCGTTTTTTCTTAAATGTTTTACATAAGGTGAGTTTACTATTTTAAATTGACATTGTTTTATTTATCTTCATCTGATTAGAAATGGAGAATCATTTTCAAAGGGGGTATTCTTTTCATTTTTTATTTTTCATGTTTTGATAAGGAGAATAATTCAATGTATTAAAATATCTTAAAATAAATTTGAATATTTTTTATGTTAATTTTTAAAAATAATATTAATTTTCAAAATGTTTAAATTGTAGTTTTTTAACTAATTAACATTTTCGAGGATCCTTGTTGTATTATTTTTTAAAAGGGAAAAAACTAGGGGGGATACGAATATCATTCATGTATACAATTCTTATTTTATTAATGAGGATGTTAATTTTCTTGAATTCTCATTAAAGGTATTTTTTAATATTTAATGTGTTTCAATTTTATAATATAATGTTTTATGTAATTATTTTATAAGTTTAGTTCTCATGGAATGTGTAAAAGTACATATATTTAATCTCTTTGAGAATAGTATATTTAATTCAATGATATATTTTGTAATATCTTTAATTAATTCAATATTAATGCCCAATATTAATGGGTTGTTATTATAAATGTTTATCATATTCTTATATAATTTTTATTTAAAGAATTTATCTTTATCTACTTAATTTAATTTATCAAATTTATATTTATACATTGTTAAAAATTATTTTACATTTTTTTGGATCCATGGAGTTAATTGTTTTTATATTTTTAAATTGAGGCTTTTTAATGGGGGTTTTATAGTAACTGTTTCAAATTTCATGAATTTATCATTTTTTATTCCATGTGTTAACTTTTCCATCTATTCAACATTAAATCTTGAAACATGGGTAAGAATTTATTAAATTGTTATTGTTTCTTTCATTATTATCAGTTAAATTCATATTGAAGGAGGCAAATGTTTTTCCTTAATAATTATATCAACGTGTTTATATTATATAACATTTTGTAAAATCATTATTATCTTAATCATTTTGATCATATCAAAATGGAAGATATTTATTTAAAAGGATTGAGTTTGTAGTTTTAGAAGGGGGACAATGTTGAGTGGATCCTTTCTAATTAATGTTTACATTGATAATTATAGAAACCCTTAATTTAAATATTATTTTAATTTATATATATTAATATTAATTTGTTACTAGTTTATAATTTATTTATTTCTTATTCATTAATAATTATTCTATTTCACTTATATATTTCTAATGTTTGTATCATTTTGATATCATTTTTAAAAAAATACATGGCTCTTCTAAAATAAGAAAAAACATTGGTAACCACTAAAAAAATATAGAAATATTATAGATATTAGGAAAAAATAACTGAAAAGATCACATCATATAAATAAAATTTTAATTAATTTCATAATATAATACAATTAAAACATAAAATTATAATTTTATACGAATAATGAAATTATGTGAAATGATGAAACATAAAAATTCATTCTTTTGTGTAATAAATAATCCCTCAGACTACTATGATCATAAATGAAATTTTTTAATGATATTAAAATGAACCCAAACTGGGCATAAATTATATATTCAATAATTTTAATTAGTAATCCACTAGAAAATTATTGAATTGATTAACATATGTCATGGTGTATGAATATTAATAAAGAAAATATAAAATATTTTAATATATTCCTTGACCCTTCCTAGAAGGTCCCTTGTTGTTACTACCCCAATCCTACCTCCAATAGCCCAGGGGCTAGAGCCTTGCACGAGTAGGAATTTCAAAAAAAAGGGAGGCATTAGCCTAAAGTACCTCCACACACGCACACATCTCCAAGAAACCAAATGATGAAATGTTTAAAAAATAATAATGATAGAATTCATGAATAAAACTATGATCCCACTACAATAGTTTTATATCAAGTAAATAAAAAGAAAATGTGGCCATATAAAATCCCACCATAAGGAGTTTGTAAGACAAGTTTAAATGACACTGTTGAAGTCCAACCTACTCTAAAGGCAAGAACTATATCTAGGGAACTATCCTAGTAAACACATTCATCTTAAAAGATTCATCTATGTTATGCTTTCCCTTGGTCCAACTAAGACATTGTCAAAATGGTCTCTATCTGCACAAGACACGACATGTGTGGCAATAGCCGAGGCAAAGGTGATTTTTACCATACTCGGTATGACACCCAAAAAACATTAAACATCGAGCACCAAGTATAGTTAGCTCAATAAAAGATATAAAAATGCATAAAAATTACAATAATAATATATCAATATATAAATAGTATAAACTCCATGCTAGAAGGTGGTCATAACCTACTACCAGCCACAAGATTCTTCTTAAAGAAATGCTCATTCCCGGTGAACTCACTCATCAACCATGATATCATCAAGGACACTCGATGAAGAGTACTATGTCATTTGGGACCCACCCAAAGATAACACATTCTTCATGGAGGAATATGATACACAAAGAGCGGGTAACCTACAAAACTACTGGGGGACACCACGAACCCAATATGGATCAACCTGCTGTGTAGGAGGTTGTATGTCAACAATTACACAACCCTTACCGATTTGGATTACTATATGGTGGATCAATGCCTTTCTCAAGGAGGTCATGATGATTCCATAAACTCCAATATGTATTATATAGGATCACACTCAAGTCTCACAGAGGGACACCACAAATCTGTCTGAGACTCTGTCTCTAGGGAAGATTACAATCTAGTGATGTGAATGTAATATCCCACTATACACTCGAAGATATGACCAAGAGAAAACACTAGACCTATACTGGTCTAAACTATAAAAAATAAGAGCCTCAACCCTCATGAAGGTACCCAAAATTTGTCTTGGGTTTACCGTCTTATTTATGGGTCCATTTTCCACTAACGACACCCTGTTTGGACAATCCGTTCAGGAGTTATGGTCACCTGAACGAAGTGGCCCATGAATTTCTCGGGGCGTGTGGGCCCAATACAATGGTATTTCCTCTACCACTATTGTAGTTACAGTGAATATCTAGATGAACTACCTGTGTAATGAACATCACAATCTGTCCACCTAATGCACATACCAACATCAGCGGTCAACTACCATGGTCCACCACCCGTAGACCGGTTGAGTGATCATTGTGCCCACGACAACTTCACCAGCCACTCTACCTCACGGTCGAATGTAACACATGGTAGACCACACAACACAGTCGACCAAACAATTCACTTCCCTAGTTGACCCAAATCCAACCAAGGCCTGACTCAAGTATGCCTCTTCTGGCCTGAAAAACTATCCTAGCACAAACCTCTGATCTAACCCAGCCAGTCGTGTCATATGGGCCCTCTCACACATGGCCCACCTAGCTGGCATGCCTAAATGGATCTCTATATAGTTTCAACCCTACCCACCAGTTTCACCATATCCTCTGAGACACTCACACGGCCTCCCCACTGCCCCCCATGTGACCTTCTACCACATCCTCCATCACCGGCCACTGCCGCCTCTGCTTCAGCAAGCCACCAAACCTCCACTGGAACCTGAAAATGTATACGATCATAGAAATATAATCATGTAACCTCCATCTAAACGATCCCATCCTTGATTTTTAATATGCAGTAAATCCAAGGGTCCATTGAATTTGAAACTATCCGACAACGTTCATTTGAGACCATATATATCCAATAGGAAAAGAATGCAAATAAAGAAGGGAGGAAGGAACAAGAAAAAAAATTTATAATCATTGTCCAATAGTTTACATCCAACAATCAAGAGAGATGAATTTGGGTTAGAATAACAAATTAAATAAATCCTAATAAATCTAAAAAATAAAAACATCCTACAAAAACAATCGATATGTGGGATAATAAATTTTTGGAGTAATCTATATTCATTATAGGAATCATGAACGAGGAATAACAGTTTAAATCAAAATCCCTACCCCGATTTGGATCGGTCGTTTAGAAATAATGAAGAAATGATTCATATATTGGTGAGATCCTTCAAAATCATCGTGTGTCGATCATCAATCCTTGATCTATCGCTATTCATCAGAAATCATTCCTACACGTCTCTCTCAATGATCCTCTAGAAGTTCCAAGATTATGTCGTTAACCCTAGAATTCTGAAATTTAGATAAATTTAATGAGAAAAGTCATTAGATATCTACGTTATTAAAATAATTAAATTCTTTTATTCATTCTATGCCTTTGAAATATTTTTCACAAACGACCCAAGCCAACTAAGGTTATTTCATTCCGTTGTTAAAGTATTTATTCTAAATTCAATGGTTCCCTCTATATTTTAATATGCAAAACCATATATTATTTATTCTACATTTTCAATAAATCATAAAACATGTTTTATGAAATATTTTAATATTTTCTAGTCATTTATTTGGGTAACACCAGGCCATGGGATCGCAACCCATCTTAACATCTAGTATTGAAATATATACATATAATATCTAAAAATAATATAAAGAAAGTCTGATATTTCACTTTCTCCCTACCTTGGGACTTTATGTCCACTAAAATCCAAAACAAGGGAAACAAAAATAGATGAGGGTACAAAACACGTATCTAAGCCTCTGACTCCCAGTTGCTCTCATGGGGATTACTATGCTATCACTAATCACACCATAATGGAATCAATCACCCCAGAAAGATCCCCTCATACCGATCCTCAATCTTTACTTTATACTCATCAGTTGTCACTCCATCCTCTATGTTCATCTCACCCAAATAAAAAATGTGTGATGGTTCATGCATGTTACACATCAACTACGATTCGTTGAAGATATCATGTACCCGATCTATATATTGAAGTAGAGCTAAGTGGTACACCACCTCATCAACTCTATTCAGTATCTAGAAAATTCCAATGAACCTCAAAGATAGCTTTATATAACATCCAAATCACTATAATCCACATCGAGGTGAAACCCAAAAGAATACATGGCATCCTTCCTCGAACTCCAAAGGCATGTGTAACTTATTATCATAAGACTTGTGACGTCTCTTAGCAGTCTTCATCTACTCTTGGATGATCTTCATATTATCTATAGTATCTTGATCCAACTACAGGAACTTGAGTGTTGGCCCTCCTAGGTCAGTCCAGCAAAGTGGTGACATGCACGGTTGCCAATACAAATCATTGAATGGTTTAACGCCAATGATGGAATGTTAACTATTGTTGTGAAAAAACTACACTAGTAGTTGGGAATCCTCCCAACTAAATCCAATTTCTAACATGAAATCCCATAGCATTTATTTCAAGACCTAAATGGTTCACTGAGTTTAGTCATATGGTTTTGGGTGAAACACCATTCTCAAGCATAATTGGGTCCCAAATACCTCATGTAATCACTTCTGTAAACAGGATGTAATGTGAGAATCATGATCAGAAACATTAATCGATGGAACTCCATGGATTTGAACAAACTCTTGAACATAGAGGCATCTTAGGATCTCTACTAAACTCATATTTCTGATCACATGGAAGTGGTTTGATGTGGGGATTCAGTCAAACATCATCCTGATGGAATCATGTATCCTAATCATATGTAGAATGATCATCACAGTGTCCCTATATATCTTAACCCTCTTCTATTCTGACACCTCTAGGGTTGAGATAACCCTACTAGAACTTGGTGATCATCCTTCCCTTACTAAAAAGTTTGTCATTGGGAAAGAAACTCTTTAACTCATTTCTTTATCACTATCCACCAAAATTGGTATCAAAGGTCTTAGTACATCTTTTCCTAACACAGATGTATTTCCAATGGGAATATATGAAACTCCATCAAAACCTTCTCCTACAACATGAAGGATTCCATCTTGAATCCTCTAAAGAGAATGATGTGTTCCCAACCTATTAAATATCCATCATGAGCATGCCCTATGGATATATGGGCATGTAGGGTCTCATAGTCGGTATCCCCACGATGTGCCTCCCTAAAACAATGTAAGAGTTCAGGGGTGACAACCATCAAATGGAGGTAAGTTTCACAATATACATCCACAAATAATAAGTTCAATGAGGATAACTACTCTGATGCCTCTTTAAAAAAACATTCTAGATCACCTACTGAGCATCTTCTACCACATTTCCCCTCACAGGAGAATAGACAATCTCAAAGACATTGTCCTGGAGGAATTCTAGACATAACCTCTACCAAAAGTAAATATCTATTTGAGAGAATATATAATTGATAATATTATAATAAAAGTAGTTGAAAAATTATTCTCCCATTAGGTAGTGCTTCCCCATCTTCAAAGATAATACCACACTATTTACTCAAGATCATGTGTCATGTATCTCTACTCAGGTTTTCACAAATGGCATGAAATGTTGACAATAACCTCATTCCTTTACATCAGAACTCAACCAAGTTTGGTCCTTGATGAATTACAAAACATTGTGTACATGACACCTTCCTCTAGTAATCTCAATATGAGATCACTTATCAACCTCTACCTCACCTCCTAAAACACCACTGGCACATTTCCATCCACACAAAAGGTTTCCCCTTTCATATTAAACTATAAAGGCTTCTTCAAATCATGAAAGATTTTATTCCACAAAATATAAATATTAAAATAGAATAAAACATCCCAATACATTAAAATTGATTATTTTTAAATAAATTCAATCACATTGATAGCCAGCGATGCTCAAAACAGTAGGGCTAACTGAAACACAATTCTCTATTAAAATATTATTAATTAAACATGACTATTTTAATGTATCTTTAATAATGAAGGTTATAAATATTATAAGATAAATTTATAAAATTTTATTCTTATCCCATTTATAAATTAATTTCAATGGATATGTATGTGTCACACCCAGAAATTCTAATGTAAGAACATTGTATTTGATATCTTGTATAACACACAACACCAAGCACCAAAGGGAATATAATAACAGAAGAACATAAAATGTAATTAATATTTAAAATAAATTAAATATATATATTCATTCAAATGTATGAAATTATGAGTTATCATGCATTAAACAAAATAAATACTTTCAGTGATAGCTTCAGATACACGTAAGGATTTGTTTTACCGAGCAATATTATATTACTAATTTAGTTATTATATAGTATATTAAGATATATCCAAGATGTTAAATTATTAGTTAAGATTTTTATTACCTAAAATATAAAAATATATGGTTTAAACAAATATAATATTAATTAATTTGTTACAAATTAGTTTTAATTGAATACGAGATATATTTGAATAAAAAGATAATGTTTTTACTGAAAACTATTTTTATGGTCATAAAGAAATTTTTATCATCAAAATAGAAATTAATTGAAATTAGTGAGTGATATTATTGTAATATATATATAATATATATTTAATGGAATATTTTTTATATTTATCCAATGGGTATCATAGGAATAGTATAATAATAAATCCATTTTTCTGGTTAAAAGTTCGGTTTTTCTAAAGGCACTTTTACCACCATTTAATGGGGAACCTACTTTAAATACTATTTTTGGAATATTTATAAAAATTATCTGTAAAAGAAATAAATTTATTAAAGTACAGACATAAAAATAAGGTTAGGGTGAGTTTTCTGTATTTTTTGTGTCGCTTTATTTTTTGATGAATAGTGAAAATACTGAATTTTAATCCAAAAAATATTTTTCATCAAATATATTTATAAGGTTAACTTATATTATTTATTTGTTTTGTATTTTATTTCAATAAAATATTTATCATTTAATCTAATTTAAGACACTGTTATCAATTTACCATTGAAATTTAATATAAAACCTAGCAAACAGTTGATCATTTTAGTTTGAAACCAGGTGTTTTGTCACATCCATACGATTAAATTTTTAATAATTTTATGTACTTATTTGATTTGAATTTAGAAAATTTGATTCCATATTTTTAATCATAATAATTTATAATGTATACTTTTTAAAAAAATATTTTATAAAAAAAATATTTATAAACATGATTAAAATTAATAACATTGATTAAGAAAACGTTTATCTTAATAATAGAAAAACCCATAATCATAATGACAAAAATGACCTAATTTTTTTTTTAAAAATCCATTTTATGTCCGTATTTTGAATATATATTTATTTTTATATTATTTAATTCATTATTGGATCATATTTCATAGGAAAAACGTTCCTTGAATTACCTTTTCCCAAATTTACCAGAACGAAATTCTTTCTCCACTATAAAAAGGAAATCACCACTCTCAGTTCCTCATACTTTTATGCCACCATGGATCGACCAATATCTACCCAAAATACATCCAAAAAATTTTTCATCTAATCCTTGAATCAACAAGTTGGGTAGAAATCCATTCATGGAAGTGATTTCGTTTAAACCAAATGAAGTTACCAAAATAAAATTTAAGATCCATCCTCAAGTTCTTTTATTTTATTTTCATTCTCCACCCTATAAAATATTATGATTCCATACATTCATAATAACCTAGGTATACTATATATACAAATATATTTTAATTCTAACAGTTATACCTATTGTAATTCAAAATTTTATCTAATGGGTAATGAACTTATCATTTATGTGTACGATGAACTACCACCTCACAATACAATGATGATATTTTCTCCTTTACCACCTCTCATGGTTGAGAATTAAGATGGAAAATATATTTATATATGATATATAATTTATTTATTCTTATTTATCATGTATATAACACATATACTTCTACTTTAACATTTTTGTAAATACAATAACATCATTTTTGGATGTATGGAATACCGTCCCCACATAGATATTTGAGTCCTTCACAAAATACATAGAAACATTATAAGGATGATTTTGTTAATAAAATATGAAATATATGACCTAGATATTATACTATATTATAATACACATATATATCATTTACTTTTCATTCTTTTGAGATGAAATGCAATTAATGTAGTGTTCATGAATATATACATCATGTCGTCTCCATAAACGATGTGTTTCATTCCAAATCATTTAATTTCATATATTATTATAAATACATTTATTATATATATATATATATATATAAATATATGACATTTCAATCATTAGTTTCTTTATAGGAATGATTAATTCACGATAAACATTAGAAGACCAAAAATAAGAAGTTAAACCATACAAAAAAAACTAGGCAATTAACAACTAAAATAGAGAAAATAATGATTGACGATTAACAAATGGGTAATAAGACATTATTATAAGTTAATATATGATATTATAAATCTTATTATGGTTTTGGTATAAGTTATTGACATATTTAAAATACTTAGAGAAATGTGCCATGTATATCTGTGTATTGAAAAAATTAATTCCTCCTAAGACTATATACTAGCATGTCTTCATTTTAGATGTGTTTAACTATAATCTTATTATTATTTACTGCAATTTTTATGGAAAAATATTTTCCCTAAGGATTAAAAAAATGTATTAAATTTTTAGGAGCTTGCGGAATAAGGGGTCTACATGGGTAATTATTCTAAAATTAAAGGCTATATATGATATAATAAATGTCATCATAGTTTTCTGGATTATTTTGGTGTAATAATTATTTTAAATAAACCAAAATTTGTTGATGAAAAAATTATAGAACTTTTGAAAACTTTGAAATGGATTGTGTATATATTTTTTATAAAAACAATTTTTATGAATCAAGAAATAAATTTGAATCTCTTGATGTGGAATAAAATAGAAATAACGATGAGGATGAAGGTGTTGAATATGATAAATTAAGAAATTAGTGAATAATGTACCATGTAAAGAACTTCAACATAATTTGATGTTAGGATGCTCTAAGGGATACAATATGATGATTTTATATGTGAAATCAAACAACAAATATTTCATAGGTTTATCAATAAACTATTCTAGAGTTTGTTTAACATAAAGGGTGGGTAACATCCATGGTTGATGAGCATTATTAGATTGAGAAAAATAAAACTTGGGAACTATTTCCATGATCTTATTATAAATTTTTAAAAAGTACTAACTGTTTATTTATAAATAAACATAATAAAAATGTCATGGTGTCAAGAAATAATGAAATAATGGCCTCAAAATGATATTCTCATGTTCAAGGAGTAGAGATTGTAGAAAATTTTCCACCCTTTGTAAGACCTGTGTAAATAGGACATTTTTAGATTTTAACTATCATAAAACAAAAAAAAAATATCAAATGTATTTATAGTATTGATATTTACAATAAGATTATTTTATAGAGAAACCATAAGGATTTATTCTTCATTGTGATGATTGTATAATAAATGTGATCAAAACTGTTTTGTATAGAATGAATCAAGATACATGGTATTGATAAACAAAATTGTATAGATTCTTGATAAATTTAATTTTTATAAAATTTATGATGATTGGATAATATATATGTGACATATTGGTTTACATACTCTCATTTTAATTGGCTATTTTAATGTTTTTTAAGAATTTAACAGAGGTATATGTTTTAATATTTTTCAAAGAAGGTTTGGATTTATTTTGAATGGAAAATTATGAGAGAAATTATTTAATTTCAATTAATATAAATTATAAAAATAGATCAGTACATTACCTTATCCTATGAAAATTATTATAGATAGTTATTTAATAGATATGGTATATAATATTATAATGAATTTCAACCCCTATATATTATTTTTTAAAAGTAATCCCAAATAGAGATAGATATTGAGTTAAAATTTAATTTAGGAAGATCATTGCAATATTAAGTTATATTATCGTATCTAAATGATATCATATAACCTAAAAACCCATTCATACATGATTTATAATAAAGGTTTATCTTTTATAAATTCCATGGTTATTTTTGGTTAATATTTTTAGAGAATTTTGTAAAACCTCATATATATATAACCCTTATAAGAATAATGTGGAATGTTCTACTATAATTACATTTATTTGAAAAAACCATGTTCTTATATTTACACTCATGTTTTTTTCATGACTCATTTTCAACATTCATGATATATCATTATTGATATTTCTATATTCTGTGTACATCACTATGACCAATGGAAAATATTTGAAAACATGGGATGAGGGAAAATATCATTAAGTGGTAGAAAAATAATTTACACCCTTTAATCCATTTAAAATTAATGAAAACATATAAGGAAATTTTTCATTTTACATAATAAATTTTTTAGATAAAAATATTAATTAAATTACCCATGAAGAAAAAATAAATTCCCCAAATTTTCATAAAATAATTTTTAATTATTCACAATGGAAAAAATCACATTCATCAAAGTTATTTAAGAAACCATTAGAAATCATTAAACAAACCTTTCCCCTTAATAAAATCACAAAATTTTTAAAAAAAATAATTCATTTTCATTCCATATCAAATCAAATGATTTCCATTTAAACCCATCAAAATAATTCAATAAACATTCTAGATACTTAATATGTTTACCTTAAAATATCCCTTCAAATGGAATCACATAACTAGATAATTCTTGCATATCGTAGAAGTAACCTATCACTGGTGGAATTCATTACTTTACCCAAAGTATTATAGAGTTATATCTATTAAACCCATCATCAGATTCATTTCAACATCTCCCATAATTCATATAATTTTCCTTCTACCATAGATTTATTGAAATATATATATATATATATATATATATATATATCAGATTTAACATAAAAATCACCTAAATTGGCATTCAAAAAATAAAAAATAACACATTCGGTTATCTCACAATAACTTGAAAAAAATTAAAAATCATTATAAAAAACATGAAAAAATAAAATTTACATAATTTTATTAAAAAAGATTCTTGTGAAAATATCAATTTAAAATTATAGAGTAGGCTTAAAATGGATAAATATCCATAATTGTGGGAAAATTCGGTCATGTCCTATATGTTAATAAAATAACTTTTTCCCTTTGTTAAAAAAACTCAAAAGTTACCTATATAGAAAACGTTAAAAACATTCATTTTTAACCATCTATAATGTGATTAAAATAATAGGAAATTTTTTTTTCTACAATTTAATATTAAATAATATTATATTTTTCAGACTATATATATGAACCCTGATATATAATAAATTTAGTATGATGTAAAACATTAAAATACTATTTTTAAAATAATGCCCCTTACCTCCAACACGTATAATTAATATATGTAACCTCTGAATTAATAAAATTATTATTTTATTATACATGATTTACAACATTATTAATGTCCTGTCTGTTATAAGTATTCTCTTATTTTCAATTTTAGCCATGTTTTATTTAGTAACTAAAATTTTTAACTCTGCATTTGATTTTTTAAGGATGTTAGGTTTATGAGACAAAAAAATTGGGTAAGTTGACTATTGTCAAAGATATCATCATTCTATTGTCATATGAATATTAATAATGAAAAAATGCAGAAATTTATACATATAAAAAATCAGAATCATCCATCAATGGATGATGTGAAAAATGATTTGTGGCTTATCATAGAGGTAGTGGTCCACACATACATATGACCTACATTTCAATTTTACTAATGGATGGAAAATGAAAATGGTATATAATATAATAATTTTATAAAATCATAATTATGATAAAAATGTCATATTTATTCATTATTTTCATTTTTATTAATAGCCATGTTAGACAGTAACAAAATATGGGTCAGATCACTTCGTGGAGATGGTATTCGAGACATAAATACGAGTGATGTTATAATTTTCCAATAGAAAAAAGGTAACAAGGAAAGTATCATTTTTTCCTTAAATAATAACAATAATGTCATAAAATAAAATATATTAATTAATTATATGTTTATAACTAGTCTTGTGATGCCATGATGGAGAATAAAACAGATCTCTTTATAGAAGTGGCAGTCCAAACGTATGCATGAATGATGTTATCTTTTCCATGTGATGTTAATTGGGAATAAAAATGTATATTTCTTCAACATTATAAAATTTTGATATTTTTATGATATTGATGTTATTATATAATCATGTAAAACTATATTTGGATGAAGTAGGATAATAGATAAATATGATAAAAATTGGTTATGAGTTTTATGTCTTCTTTGAAAACATATTTTTTCATATAGATTTTTCCTTATAAAATTTATCTTTTAGTGTGAAAAGAACCTCTAAGATGTGGGATTGTTTTTTTGAAGGTATTTTTTATTTTATTAGTCAACCTAATTATAAAATCATGGCTTGGAAAGACCATCAAACATGGATTTGAACCGGACTGCAGTGATACCAAATGGGCATTCTTAATCACCGTTCGCTGGGAACTACCCCCGAGAATCTTGGAACAACCATAGGGAAACTTTTTCACATTTTGGAACAACTCAGATGGAATGTGTATAGAATATAACAAAAAACTAAATATTAAATAGATGAAAGTATTCTTTTATTCTTGATATTACACATGGTAAAAAGATAAATACCCAAATACGTGTTCATAAAACATCCAATAAGAAAGGGAATCCAAAGATATCAACTTCTAATCCATGTCACATGCCTGAAAGATAACACCAAATCATCAATATATACCCATAACAATATAATATAAACCACAACACATCATTGTGGTGCATTTAACTTTATAGTGTCAGATAAACCATGGTCTACACACCCATAGGGTAGGGAAAATTGTGTGAGATAAATAGGCTCAATATGATCCCACCCAAGATTTATATATAATGTATTTGTGTAATAATACAAATATAGTATGTTTAATGAAAACATTTTTAGAATATAAGTTACATATTTTTTATATCATAAACCATTAGAACCAATTCACATTTATCTAAATTTTTCACCAAGCAATTTGATACAATTTCAAATAATAATTTATGTAATGAATTTAAATTTATGAAAGAATGAATCGTATTATATCAAACCCAATGTAGTAAAAATAGTATATGTAATGGAAAATTATCCAAAGAAAATAATGTTTCGGATTTCTTGGTCACTATTGAATGAATAACCAATCAATTATTAGAACACACTCAAGTCCCAAGAGTCAATGCCTCCATGAACTAGGGATAGAGGTACACCCTTTAAAGTAATCCAATTAAATTTCAATCAAATTCCTATATCCAATTTGACTATGATCTAATAAAAGGATTAGAACCATAGAAATTGAACTCCAATAAAATTTTAGTTAATAATTCCCAATACTAAACAATCAACCAATGTACATGAGCTCCCATGTGTGGAAAATATAAATAATTTACAATGGGACTAGAATTTTTCAAAAATAATTACAAACTGTCCCTTTTTAAAAAATATTATTTTAAATACAATTTCACAATACATTTCACAAGGATGTGAAAAGTTACTCTATTTTACAAAAACATATAGAATAACTATATTTTCAAAAAAAACCATTTTTAAACACAAATCATCAATTCAAGGATCATTCTGATTCAATTAGAAAACAATTTATAAAATTTTTTGAATCAATGGTTCATAAATATAGTTTTGAGTGAAAACCACCTACATAATGTTTGTGTCATACACGAAGAACAATAGGATCCACCACCAAATAGAACTGGAATTCAAGAACAATGACATGAATTCATTGAAAATGATTCCCATAATTTAGATTAACGATTCCATGGAAAAAATTTGTTTTCACAAAATTTTACATCAACGCATAAATTAATAATTACACTAAACACACCAAATTCAAATGAGATGCAGCATTCGAGAGGTAGTCCATGTTGAAGTTGTAATAGATTCATAGATATATAAAATAATAAATAGACACTGAAAATACAGTTTTGAATCATGTATAAAATTATAGATCAATAAGGAAATAAATATACTTGATAAAACAAATTGATATGATGAAAACTAAACTATTACAGATTGAAACACCATGTGAAGACGTTTGGTTGATGTGGGATCAGCCAATATTACATTTTCTAGACCCAAGGATTAAGGAATGTAAGAGGAAGGAAAATCAGAAAGGAGATAGGTGACCATAAAATCTAATATTATAGAATATTCACCATTCTATGTCTGAATATGGAATCATTTTTTCAAACATAAACATGTATGATAGGCTTCAAACATGTCTCCTTTGCTGAAAATCCATAAATACCAATTCATGAAATAAATAATACCAAACATCATTAATATTGTCACATAGTAAAACTAAAATAATATATTCTCTTCAGAATTATTCCAAATTGTATATATAAATTCCTGGAATCAATCGGATCCTCTTTCTTGATTTTCAACATTTTCATAATTTCCATCATAGGCCACTTTATACATACCATAAATCATTTTATTACACTCTAAAATATTCAAAAAAATTGTAAAATTTATATCACCTTAAAATATATGACATAACAACTCCTCCCACCATATAACATTCTTTCCATATAAAGTCATGCAGATGAAGGATGCTCATGAAAGATATGAGGCTAGTACACCCTCATCGATGTTTCATTCTCTTGTTACTAGTGATAATACAAAATTAACCACCCTAAAACTATGACCAATGTAATTTAGTAACCATGAAACAATATTATCTAAAATCAAGGATCATAATGAGATTCTTCAATAAAAACTTGTATCTCCAAGTAAAACACTTCCAAAATCAAAGCATGGGTAGGATCATGACATTACTTCTTGATATGAGATTCGTGGAAAAGATCATCAATACTCATCAACCAAAACAATAATTACCACAGATAATCAGTTGTAACAAGCCACGTAGTGTTTTTAAATCCTCTAACAAGTCTCTGATCCAGCATCACTATTTTCCAAAGTTGGAAGATCCCTAATCGAGGAAAACATTCAAGAATAATGTTTCACTAAAGGATTATGTAGATGATAAACATTAAAATTCTATTGACTCTTAGTCATAACCAAGCATCAATGTATATACTAATTCATGAAAAAAACTCCAGAATGTGACTCAGTCCCAAAATAGAGGAATCACCCACTTCTTGCCAATAAAGATGTGACTTTCATAGGTTACCATACAAATCATCAAAGATATCCACTCTGATCGATGAATGTTAAATATTAATATAAGGTAACTCACTAAGTCTATGATGGTTAGCTATGTGACACCAAAATCCATAATATAGGAATGTAGAATATCCTATAGAATCTATATACCATTCCCTGTCTGACCATTCATCTATGGATGAAAAATTATGCTCAATCTAACATGTGTCCCCATAAACTCTTAGAGACACTTCCTAAATCATAAAGTAAACATTAGATATCTATTATAAAAAATAGCAATGGTAACACCATACAACCTCAAAATCTATTGAATATATAATATACCAAGATCATTTTCTTTTTTTGGTGTTCTTAATTATTTTAAAATTATAGGGTTTCATAATCTAATCATTCACCACCTTGATTGAATTCTTTCCAAGGGGGTCCTTGGTAATCCAAAAATGAAATCCATGGACACGTTTTCCTATTTCAAAACCATAACTTGAAGAGAATATATTATACAAGAAGTAAATATCTGTACATCCTTGATATGATGGAAAGTGTAATAGTGTGACAACAATTGGAAATGTTTTTCATCATATTCAGCCACTCGAAATGTCATCTCATGTCATAATACATCATCATAGTGGCTAGATTAATACACCACAATGCACGATTATATTAAAGATATAATTTGTTATTGATGGAGGAGTGGATAAAAACCCAATTCTCATAGTGATGAATTCTTTAATATGTGAGAGACTGACTAGAAATGGTTTCTCCCCAATATAATTTTTTTTTTATTCCCAAGAACTCATCATCCAGGCGATGGTCTACAGAATAGACACATGGAGATATGATGAGAATTTGACAATAATGAGAATCATGACTGAATCAAACTCGTGTGTGCCTTGATATAGCTGATTGAAATCCCCATAAGGTTCAACCACACTTTAAATTTCATTATTGACTACCATGGTTAATTTCTTATAATAATTTCTACATTGATATTACCCTTCCAATTGATGTAGGTGATGTTGAAGTAAAACTTATGGTGGTACTACATCCATCATCTAAACCTAATTTTCAATTCCATCATATGAAATATGTAATTCAATCTCTTTTGATCAAAAAAAATATCATGATCCTCTCACAATAGAGATACTTCCACCGACACTTATGTGCATGTATAATCATGACATGCTTCAAATCATGTATGTGAAAGTTATTTTAAAGTGTTCAATGATGGTGATAGTAGTATATTCATCTTGTAAATGATACCACTTGATATTTAAAGAAGGTACACATCAATACACTACATAGCTCTTACCATGTCCAGTAATGATAAAAATAGGATCTGATGTCTAATGTTTTTTCAACTACTCAGTTGAATTCAGACACTTAGTATCAAAATTTAATTTCACCACTTCATAAGCAGGATAAAAAATTTGGTTCTTTCTTTTATAAATCATTGAAGAACTACTGGTTGTATCCACCTAGTCCTATGAACCATTATATCCTAAATATGTTCTATAGATCGTCGCATGAAAATACTATCTTCACCTTCCCCAGATCATTTTTAAGGCCATGCACCAATGTAATTTTCTTTAATAACTACAATTATTGGATCCAAATAAATTATTTTAGATATCATCCATTAAATTCAATGGATCATCATGTTTTTTATAACCAAATTCAAATGGTGCTCATTCTTCTGATCAGATCTCAAATAAACCCTATCATCATCCATTAATACCATCATAAAGTGTTGAGATATTGATGAAATATCACATTTATCAATTCCATAAAAATACATAAAAGTTACTCATGCTAAAAGTGATTATAGGATATCCATAGTGGATATTCCTACTAAAAAAATTCATTGGCATATCTAACTCCCAAATCTGAGCTAATGATATCCTAGCCAAATATCAATTTTTTAAGTACACTTTTCCTCCTATAAGTTGTCAAACAGGTCATCCAAATATGGGATAGGGTATTGATTCTTTACTATGATCCATTACAAGTTTCAATAGTCCATATAGATTTACAATGAACCAGTATGCATCTTGTAAAATACCATGAGGGCTTCTCATGGAGAAAAATGTGGAAAAATAATGACCATCTACAAATGGACATCCATGTATATCTTTATCACTTTTTATATAGTATGTTCCATATGATAAGACATTATAGAAATAATATGTATACCCAATTCTAGATCAATTAAGAACTATAACACTAACTCTGGAGGAAGACTGTAGAAGTAAAATGGGAAGACCATGGGGAATCCCCAACAACTAAGGGATGATTAGTAAAATAGGAATCATGATTAACCTGAACTAAAATTGAAGTAAATATACTGGTATGATATGGGTTACATGGGATTATATATTTGGACCTGAAATCCCAATCTCCTTGAAACATTTGAGAGAACACATCAGCATCTATGATTTAAAAACATCGATGATAAAAATCAATCTCTTCTCGATGAATGACAAGACAATCCATCCTGATTATGGAACTTAATAGATCCAAATCCAGAATTGGGATGTCACAAAAAATCTATACATCACCAATTAAAATATAATATGATAGGCAATGAAACCCCTACTCATTACTTATACCAAGTGGCATCAGTATCCCTTTAATAAGAGGCATGATATCTATAAGAAGTAATAGAACATCAAAAAAATTGAAAGATATAAACAAATATGTGTTTCCTCTATCAAATAGAGTTTTTTGTAATAGAATATACAACAATTATAAAAATTCTCATTATAGTTTGGTTTACATCATCTTCTACCAAAAACTCATCCACATAAAATAGGTGAATCACATTTAAGGACTATGGTTATATCCCTATGGAAATTGAATAATTTTACTACTCCATTTTTTCCATTGGAGGTGAAGATCACTAATCACAATGGGGTATTGAAAAAGCCTTGTTAAACTTATACAAATGGTCTTAAAGGCCCAAAACTCTAAATTTCTTCCGGGGATCCAGATCAGACCGTCAGTTGTGCCCTATCATTCAAAAACTATATCATGTAAAGGTAACAATTCTATATTTCACTAATGGGGCTGAGGAGGCCCATAATTGATAACCACCTCATATAACCTTATATTTATCATGAATCTTCTTATTTGTTCCATGTATTCCATAGAAATTGTAACTAAGTGGAATAGAAGATACATTAATGCAAATCAATCACACTATATCCATCTTTACCATAATTTCATTATCAACCATGTTATTTTAGATTGTTATATTCAATATGTATGAATATGATTTAATGTCCTTTTCCAAAACCCAAAGTTATTTTTAACCCCTCTACAAATCATCCAGCGTCACCAAAAGATAAAAATGATCTATCTTCACAAATAGTTTGGTGTAAATTGACATTGATATCTCTCCACACTACAAAGAGAGTAAATTCATAGACTTCACTCTCATTAGAGACTCTGTGTAGAAATGATGGACCAAAATTCTCATGAATCCCTTTCTTTCTAAACCCACATGTCATTTCTTCTTAATTGTGAAATCCTATAGAAAATTATAAAACCCTTGAGCTTGAATGTTCTGCATTTCACCTTTATATACAATTGTGTCTCCAGAAATTGAAAGACCTTACCAATATATTATATTTAGTTCTATTCCTAACTAGTCTAATTTATATACATAAATAATGGGGGATTTAAATAATGATGTCACATGCTCGATCCATGTCTTATTCCTCTTTTGGTGTTCTATATGTTTCTTGGTTTTGGACTCTCCATAAATTCTGTTACTTGGAATGAACTACTTTTATTATAACCTTAATGAGAATCTAATATAGAGGTGGATTAACTTAATGGGAATCTGTCCCACCATCTACTTGAGGAATTTTTGGATGATATATCAGAGTCATGTCACTATATATGAAATAGTATAAAGAAATAAACAGGAAATAAAAAATTCTTAGTTGAAAATAGAAGAACAGAAGTATAAACAGAGATTATAGTCATAAAAATAAATACAAGGCACACATCCAAACATCTCTTGGTTACATAAATCTCTCTATGGAATGATATGGAAAGGATCTTATCACAAAATACCTATCATGACACAATTTTATAATCTCTTGTCTACCAACATTTAATGACTACTCATACTAATGATCTGAAAAAAAAAATTATCAACACTTAGTAAATCCACCTCTTCCAACTAGTCTCTAAATATGTTTACGTGAAGACCCAAATGGAATTCCCTGACTAGAAATGCTATCAAATAGCTCCCACCAATCCAAAAAAAAACCACAGTGATTCAATTTCAAAACCTAAAACATGTTACATGGTATATATATATAATGATATCAAATAAAGATATATTTCATTCATGAAATAATTACAATAGTAATGATACATCCCATGTATAAACATAGAATCTATGGTAGATATATAAAAACAACCAACAATAAAGGGAATACTAATATAACAACCACCACTCAATGTGACATACTGGAAACATCCCAGCATCTCACCACCAAGAACCCACACATGGATAAAATAATACTCTTTGACTCAAAAAAATACCTTTACATGGCATATCTTATATAAGACACGGTATACACAGACCCAGTGAACTTTTTTGGTGTGAACTAAACAATATCATTATGAACCCACCCAGCTATTCCATAAAAATTCTCTCTATAATACTCCAAAACTAGAAAATTTACTGATAAAATTGAATGATAATAAGTTATATAATTTTAATATCAAAATAATGGAAAACAATTACCATTTTTTCAATCATCCACAAATATAGGTGATACATTTTCAATGAATAATTTCCATAAATCATTTTCATGTATCAAAACGTGTAGCAGATCATATCAGATTCAAAATAGTATACAACCAAATTAAAATGGTAATCACCCATTGGATAATAAAGCCTATCACTACTAGAAAACTAACCTTTACCAATGGTTTGGAACTGTTGGTATAGGACTCCAAACCGTTGGTATAGCCTATACCAACGGTTTGGAGAACCGTGGCCAAGTAAACCGTTGGGATAGGTCTATACCAATAGTTTTCCAAAAACCATTGGTATAGACCTATGCCAACGGTTTTGGAAACCGTTGGTATAGGTAATATGAAATATATACCAACGGTAATGGAACCGTTGGTATATAAATTCCAAAAATAAAACATCCGCTGGGATTTTATCCCAGGACCCCTCGTTTATCATTGAACGACTCAACCACTAACCTAACATGACTTTGTGATAATAATTACATAAATATATATATGTATTCTCATCAATATTTTAAATTTTGATTTATATAATGTTCTCGGTACGAAGGTCTGATAAAAAATGAATGTACCTATACCAACAGTTTTAACAACCGTTGGTATACCGTTGGGAATGGTGGCATATTTGGGGACCTTTCCCAACGGTTTGGCCAAACCGTTGGGAAAGGTGGCCAATTTGGGGGCCTTTCCCAACAGTTTTTCCAAACCGTTGGGATAGGTCTACCTTTCCCAATGGTTTGGCCAAACCGTTGGGAAAAGTGGCCAATTTGGGGGTCTTTCGCAACGATTTTTGAAAACCGTTGGTATAGAAGCGTTGGGAAAGATCTAATTTTCAGTAGTGTAAGATAACTATGTAACTAAAACCATATTAAATAATCAACGAATAGTACACACTTATGTTACCAGAGTTATTGCATCCATAAACAAGGAATATATGAATGCCTCAAATTGGGAACCCCCTAAAATTTCAATCATGTTCCTAAATCAATTGTTAAAATATTTTGGAATGGAAGTACCCCCTTGAAAATTAACACCCTTACAATTTCAACAAACAAGGCCCAATACTAATCCCTCCACCTACATACTCAATGGACCCATGTGAATCATATATCAATCATTTTTTAAATTTCATAAAACATTTCTAAAATCATTCAAGTTTACGATTTTATTAGAAACATTCCGTGAAATGTAGTTTCTAAATCCATTTTACAATAAAAAATGAACTACATTCTCAAACCAATACAATGTGAAACCCCATATTTTATCAATATAAAATTTTATACAAAAAAATAAATCAATTAAATGATTAGTACAAACAATTTATAAAATAATTTTTAAAATAATGAGGTTAAACAGCTCACATAATATGCATAATATAGATATAGAATCACACACCATATGTTTCAGTCACACATTGCTCACTATGGGATCCACACACTAAAATGAATGTTAATGAAACTACAATAAGATTATGCCCTATGAAATTATGTCCATATATATAAATCATGTTTCAATAATCAATATGTTTAGCAGAGATGGTCTATAAACACATACATCAGGAATAATGTGTGTAGCACCCCAAAAACATGAGATCCACCTCTATGAGGAAAAATTATGAAAATTCTATTAAGGATTGATATGGAGAACAACATGATAAATATATTTCAATAATATATCCAATAATTATTTCCAAACCATGAGAACAAATGTCATGGAATGGATTCAATAAAAAAATTCTATCTGATAATAACTTATCTAATTGGTCTCAAAATAATAATTAATGGGGTTGGGAAGTAGTTGATTGACCCTAAGTAATATTGAGAATAATAAGGTATTGGGGGAATGATAAGTAATTAGAATAATAAAAAAGATATGGAACCAAAAAATTTAATCTTCTACAATGCTAAAATTCCTGGGGTGAATTAGGGATTCACATCACAAACATTTGGGAAGGCTGATAAGCTAAAAAACACATTGCATTCTCCTAAAATCCAAATAGAAACATTAATTAAATGAATGAAATATAATATCATGAAATTATTTTCTTTCCTAAGACCAAAATCATTCCTTCTACTCAAAATTAATTCACATAATTAATATACATTTATGGAGTGAATCAAATAATGTATTCAATTTTCCATATTTGATCCATATTCTCCACTGAACAGTCCTAACATAACACAACTCATTTCAATAAACACTTTAAATTTCAAATCACAGAACCTGGAAAATGTTAAAAATTAATATTTTTCAAATCCCCCCACCATATGACTTTTTATCCCAAGAAAGTCACATTAAATAATGATTCTCTAAAAATTGATAAGGCTACTACTCCCTTTCTAATACATCATGCTCTCATGTCTCTTGAGTATCCAATATATGAAAAGAAAAGTTTTTCTAATTAAATATACCTCCCATAAAATAAATTCATCTATAAATCATTGATCTCCACTTGTTTACCCAAAATATAACTATCTCGTTCTAACTCAATCACCTCCCAACTAAGAAAATGGTCGAGATCATGAAGGAACTTTGTGAGATGAGAAATGGGGGAAGCATAATCAATACCCACTAAATGATTTGGTCATTAAAACTAATAATAAACATAATAATGATACTCATCATTCTAAAATGGTCCATCATTTCTTATATCCATCTTCATTGACTTCTAAATACATCAACCACAAATCAAATGAGAAAATTAAAGAAGAGTTATCCACCAATGAAATCTTAATTGTGTGACATTAATTATCCACATATTATTTATACTAAATCTGATCTATAAACAAGCATCGATGTATATTTTAACTCCCCACTGTTGCCTCATAAAAATTGCCCAGTTTTAGAATAAAGGCCTTGGTCATATCTGACCAATAAAGAGGTAACCTACATGGTTGACTATACAATGTCTTGAAGGGATCAATTTTGATCAAGACCGATAACTATTATTCTTATCTACCTCAAATAGTCCCAGATACATATACCAAGATTCACTAAAATCAATGAAAAAGATATATAGGATGTCCTCCAGAATCTATATAGAATTCTCTGTTTAACCACCCTTATATGGATGGTAATATGTACTCAATCAGACATGATTCACTCTCACCTTCTGGACACTCTTCCAGAATCTAGAAGTAAACCATGGATACTTTTTAGGACAATTGAAGAGGGAACCCCATGAAAACAAATATTAACCAATACATACATATTGAAAAAATCTTCTACCTTAGTGGTTTCTTGGGTAAGAATGAAATTAGGTGATTATATCAACTAATCATTCATCACTTAGATGTTATTATTTCTTTAGTGTATTCATTGTAATCCAAAAATGAAGTCTATATGATGCTCGTATTATTTATTAAATGGAACTAGAAGAGTAATGGATAAATCTAGATGTCTTGAGGTTCTCTATATCTTGTTACGATGCATCATCATAGTTCTCTGATGAACAAACCATGAAATTTTTTAAAAATAATTTAATATTGAGTTATATAAAGATGATAGAATGGAAAACTAAGGCATAATGTGAATAATTCCATCATAATGGCGAGACAAATCTAAAAATGTCCTTTGAACCATATAAGTTTTACCTGGTTCTGTTGAACACACTTCCAATTTATAGTCCAATATAATAAATTCAATGTTATATAATAAAACATTGACACTAGTCAGAACAATTGTAAATCATCATCTAATATATCTCGATCCATCTTAGTCAAAATCCCCTAATTTTTCCACTCAAACATCAATTCAGGAATTGTCTTAGATGGTTATATCCTAATAAGAACATCTAGGATGACATTTTCTTTCCTATGGTTTTAGATGATGTTCAATCCGAACATCTAGAGGTATTATACTAATGGTATCATCCTATTATATATCTATTTCTAAAAAACATATATCCCATAATCATCTGATTATAAATGATTATGAATCAATCTCAAAATAGATACTTTATTAAAATATTTATTTGCATCATAAAAATTGTTATATCCAACTCAATGGTGCGGTAATTCTTTTCTTACGAAAATTTTTAAGATGGTTTTATTACACAATGGGATCATCAAATATAAGCATGAACAACATACCAACACTAATTGTATAATAAAATTGAAAATATCACTTAATATGTTCTAGAAGGATGATAATTAGATTCGATGTCAGAATTTTTTCAACTCCTCAAAAGAAATCATTCACATAGAATCCCAATTGAAGTTCATCATTTTCATAGTAGAAGTGGTCATTGTTGATGCTATATTTAATAAATTACTAATGAACCATCAATGGAATCTATCCAATCATAGGATTCTATGTTACTAGAACATATTATGTGTTTCATTTTATAAAAAACTGTATTCACCTTCTTATGATTGAATAATGTTCCATGTCATGAAATCATATTCTCTAAGATTATCAATTTATGGATTCACAAATTTAATATTTTTAGCTTCACATAATTTTTATGGAAATTTGTTATTTCAAAAAAATTATATGGTGCTCATAGAGAAGATTAGATATTGAATATACTAGGATATCATCAATGAATACCATGAAAATATTGTTGAGTTATTGATGAAATATCTGGTTCATAAAATCCATAATATGAGTAGTAGTGTTAATATGTGGAAAATTATTTTCATGAAATTCATAATGGATATTCCTACTCCAAAAAGATAAAATTGATACATCCGGTTCCTAAACATTGAGTTGATCATTTCCTATCCAAAGATCAATTTTCAAAAACCACACCTCCCCTTTTAACTAGTTAAACAGTTCATCGGCCTTGTGAAAGTGTACATATTCATAACAATCCTGAGACTAAACATTCATCAGACCACAAAGAGATGAAAAGAATCATTATCCTTATTAGAAAAAATCATTGTGGATTCCCATGAAAAAAAATTAGACTTAATTGGTACCTTATCAGGAAGATATTAAAATAAATTGTGAGATCCTTCACCTTACAAATTGTCATATAATAAGAGTATATTGAAATTGAATACATACCCAATAGTAGATCAATTGAGAAAACTATATTCATATCTAAATGAAGACTATTGATGTCATCTGGGAATAATAAGATGAAATTACAAACAACCATGGGATGATCAACATGAGAGGAAACATCATTAGGCTCAAAGGTAATATCACACAATATAATCTTAAGCACTTGGTGAGAAGGTCTACATTAATTGAGATCAAATCCCACTATCTGTAATATATCTAACAACCCTCACTAGATGCAATGACCAGAACATGATAATGATAATATTCAAACTTATATTTGTGAGTGACTATTAAATCCATCTAGATGATGAAATTGAACCTATCAATGTATAGAAAATTGATGTCACATAATAAATTTTTATTAGCCATCGAAAGAGAACAAGATAGAAAATGAAATTACTAATCTTTCATTTTAACATTGTTCTTCCCCATATCTATAAAAAATGTCATGAGATCCATAATAAGGTCTACCATGTCATAAATTATTATGATATAACTGATTGTGTAACACATTTATGAAAATGAACTGTTGTTTTAAAAGATTATTCAAAAATGTTATGTGTCATTGTATCTAATCCCACCTAAAATACATTGGAAATTCATCAACTATTTAAATGGTATTCACTGATTAGCCTAATGGATGAAGCCTTATTGACATTGAAGATTCATACAATTTCCTAGTGACGTTTAGAGATGAAGATCATAACATTAATGAGGCGTTAGAAGTGCTTTGAAAATCGTCTATAGATAGCCTTAAAGGCCATAAGCACAATAAATGTTTTGGGTGCACCACATGGCTGTTGGGTGTTCCCTACCATGCGATATTTATATTAATTCAAAGGAAATTATCCTGCTACAATTTCTGGTGTGAAGAGGCCCACATATGATAACCACCACCACCATTACAGTTATCATTCCACATCCTCTTATTTCTCTATGTGCAACTCATACTGACACTTGGTGAAAAAAAATTGCAAGGTAAAATAATTATTTCGACTATATCAAATGTTTTAATCATATCAATGTCGACTATCATAACATGAATTGTGAGCTTCAACATGTATACGTGAAACTTGTTGTCATGTTTTAAATGCTATTGATATTTTTGATCATATAGTTAATCATTCATAACCAACTCTAGAGAAAAATTGACCAGTTCCACCAAAAAACTATCTTCACAAATAGTTTGGAGTACTCTGACATTGAACACTATCCTTACAGAAAAGTGATGAACTTCAAGGACCACACTATCATTAATTTATAATGGAATAACTACTTAATAAAAAGGATCTTTAACTACTTACACTCTAAGATACATGCATACTTTTATAAACTATTGACTCCCAACACTACATGTTAGGACCATTGTGCTTTAAATATGCACATTTCAGCATTAAAAAATTGGTTTTTCCAAGAATTCTAAGACATTTTTACACTAGTTTTTATAGACCTATGCCTATTTGAATTAATTCAGACCATAAAAGTATTGGTGATTCTGAGTAATATATCTCAAATTCAATCTATGTTTCCTCCATCCCCAAATATTTCCTCAACAGATTGGTTTTAATCCCACAGTTCATTCTTCTCCACAAAAAGAACTACATCTATGATAGCCTCGATGATATTTACATCTGGAGGATTATTTACATGAGGATCACCTCTAACTTAAACATCCTAAGTTAATTATGGATGTAACCAATTGTTAATTTATCTACATATTCAAATGTATGATGAAACAATCAGGAAAGAAAACAATATTCGTTTAATGAAGAATATTTAATTATAAACTAAGTTCATGGTCTCAAACCAATAGAGTAGACACACTCCCCAATATCATATGAAGACTAAAGGCTCTATACAGAATTTAATGGTAGGTCATCATCATAACCTACCACTAATGTCAAGAAAAACCTATATTTTATCTAATAATATCCTTGGACTAAAAATAAACATGTTCTTATACTAAAATATCATATATCATCATAGAAACCCTATCAAACTATGTTCTAAATAGCACCATGATAGGACTCAGATGGTGTTCCAGATGCCCATGGATTGGCCAATATCATCAAATCATCTAACATAAACTCTGATGGATATTTATCCAAACATGACATGAGAAAAAGGGTTTTTATTTATAAATATAACCATAAATTAAATATTCAGTAAACATATAGTGTCTATGGTAATGATATAACCTAACGTAGCAGGATTACAACACCGTTACATGTCTATAAAACAATCTGAATGAAAGTAAATCAAAAGTAAACAACTAACACTCTGTGTGACATATGGGAAACATCTCACCATCTCACAACTGTATACATACACCCATCTGAAGATCTACACACCCCCAAGGGTTTGTGCATGGTGTTATCTAAATATGTTCAGTAGGACCACTCTCATCATTCCCTTAACAATTAATTTTTATATTATTCCAAATAATTCTTAATTTATAAAATATATTTAATTATAATATTTTACAGAGTTACTATATCAAAATCATTGTAAATATCCCACATTTTTAAGATCATCAATCAATCTAGGTGAAACAATTTCAAACCAATATTTTTTAATACATATACATTAATCAAATAATGTTTCATATCATATAAAATCCACAATATCAAAAATGGAATACCAAAAAAGTAAACACCCCTAGGATAAAAATAATCAATATATACTTATGTCAATAACAAAAATGAACAATTAATGAATAGTTAATAGTAATTTTACTATATTAAAGGCATATGTATACTAGGGATGGAGTAATACCCAAAAAATATAACCCCCTGAAATTTTAATAATGTTTCTCAATAAAATCGTATATTAATCTAGAAATGTAAAAACAATCTTGAAGGTAAAACCCCTTAAAATTTAATTGGACAAGTCCCCATACTATACCCTCCACCTTCACACCAATGGTAAATTTGAGAAATATAAATCAATCTATTCTAAAATATCTAACCACTTTTGAAAAATCATCCAAAACAAACATTTTTATTAAAAAAAGCATTGAAATCTAGTGTCACAATTCATTTAACATTTAATTGGAAAAACCATTAGTTTACTGAGATTTATGAGGGTAACCAAATTTTCAAAAAACCCACCTTAAAATAGAAAAACATAATTTATAGATTAGTACAATACATTTAAAAAATTATTTATAAACATTGAGCTAGAACTGTTCATAGAACATCATCTACCGACATAAAAACCTACCTATTGTTAGGGTCCCACCCCACCCAAAGAAAATCCACACAGATAAAGGAAAGGGAACACAAGAAAAATGATATGAGGCCTTAAACAATGATTATAATTACATTTAATCATGATTCAATAAGAAAAATATTTTTTGGATACGGTAGATCAACAGATACCTCAAGAATAAAATACACTACAGCTAACCAACATGAGATTAATCCATAAAGAGAAAAATAGAATATAAATCTTAAAAAGCAGAGAGAGATAAAAACATGATAAATATATTCCAATATTTCATCCCAAAACCACATTCAGTACAATAGATCATGAATTAATGGGATAACATAAATCAAACATAATGATATGATGACAACTTATTGATCCTTGATTGAAACAACAGTTGAATGTGTTTTTAGTGATTTTGATTTTCCAAATTAACTAGGAGAAGATCTAGGGATCTATGAATGGATAATTAAGGATAATGATAAATTAGATGGATGAAAAAAAAAATCGTAGAAATAATACCATTCATGGTGTGAATTATTGTTTCACTTCACGAAGCTTTGGGAAGGATGATATGGTGAAAAACACAGCACCAAATATTGAGATGCCAAAATGCCTATTTATAAAGTGAATATTATCTCACATAGTGAAATTATTTGACATCTAAGAGCCAAAATAATGGTTTATTTCAAGAATCAATTTATATCATAAATAAACATTCACTGTGTGAATATGCTCATGTAGTCATTTTTCCTCTTTTGATCCATCTCCTCCTTTGAAAACACCAAACATAACTCAACCCATTTTATTATTCCATTTATTATTTTTATAAGAATAAAATGAGGCATGACAAAATATTTATTATTTTCCACTAAAATCCCCATGTAGTGAGAAGAAGATAGTAGATGGGGATTCCATTTTTTAAGTGAGAGGAGTGGAACTGTTGTAATTATTTAATGTATTAAAGTAATATAAATTATAATTAATCGGAATGTAGAACTTAAATAATTAACATATAAATATATATTTTTACTGGTTTAAATAAAAACATATAATAAGATTTGATATAATATTATTTTACAGTATAACTTTTTTAATCATTATTCAACACATTTTACCCTTATACCATGGTGACAATATTTTCCCCAATATTACTATTCATTATGAAAAAAAATGAACTTGACTACATTAAAAAAATTAAACTCATGATTCAATATATCAAATACATTTTTCATGATTTGAACTATGTATATTTCATAAATTACTATTAATATAATAACATATAATGCCATGAATGAATGTTTTTTCAGAATAATCTGTATTTAATCCAAAATATAATGTTAGACCAAAATAAATTGTTATATTTTTCCGAAATAAATTAATTTTATTATTTAAAATAATATGGATAATATTTTTAATTAAAACTAAATAAATTAGATATTTTATCATTAAAATTACATGACTTAAGTAAAAGTATTTTCAGATTTTCAAAAAATGAAAATTTTGACTATTCACTCATATATATATTTGGGACAAAAAAATTATAATGGAAAACAAATATTTTAACATTAATAGAATTTATCTTCATTTCAATATAATTTAACATCAATGAAATATTTATTATTCATTTTATTAGGAAGACATATTCTATATATTTATTTTTCGTAAAATTTTTATTTATATTCATAACATTCAAACTATCTACCATGTCACAATTGTTATAATTAAATATTCAAATGTCTATAGTATATTTTGGCTCATTTAAGCTTTGTTTTTCATATACTACACTCTATAAAATGTATTATTTAATGAAAATAGATTCTAAATTCTTGATCTATTACATTATTTACCTTTTAGGAAATTCTTTCTTCTCACTTTTATCTTTTTCCACTTAGATGGATTTAAAACATTTTCAACTTAATTTCGAGGGAGTGGATGATAAAACATTTTATCATGAATAAAATATATCATTATCATTTTAAAAATATATTTGTTGAGGGATTAAGTTGTAAAACTAGGAAGTTAGAACATCTTTTTTAAAATAATATAATCTAAATATAGATTTCAAATGAAATTAAAAATTATTGGATTCAAAAATAATTAGAACATTTGAGAGAAGGGAAAATGACAACATGAAAGGGAAACTTCAACTAAAGATCTCACGACCCAACCCTACCCGGGCGCGTGCTGCAACTACCCCAAGCCCACCTCCATAGGCCAGGGGAAAGCGACAAACGTCGATGGATAAAAAAATCGGGGATGCCTTTTCCTAAGTACCTGTACACACACGCGCGCAGCACACTCAATGAAAAAGTGAAGAGTAAAAGAAAAGACATATAGATAAAAAGGAAACTGTTATATATATAACCCACAAAGTGCATCGACCTCTAAACAATACAATAAAGTGTTGAGGTAAACTGAAAAGAAAAGGGGAAAAACACGCGTCCAACCAGAAAAGTGCCACAACCCGGCAACTGGTAAACAAAAGAAACAACTAGAAGGTTCCCCCACCTGGAACCCGACTCAGACCCCCACACGCGGTCCAAGAACCCAAGCTCCTAAGCTTCTCTGAAGTCATGCTCCACCTATCCATCATCTGCAAGGGCACACAAAGTGCGGGCAAAGCCCAAACAGGGGTGAGTATAAAAATACTTAGTAGGATACCCTGAAGGCTCGAGGGAGGAAAAAAGGAAGTACCAAAGGGTGAGAAGTAGAGTGAACATGAAAAGTAAAGGACTATAACTGAGAGTGCGGTAAAGAGTCCAACTCAACCCAACAGGAGGAAAGAAGGTAGACTCGTCCAGACACATGGAGTAGGAAAAAGTAAGAAGGTGAACATCCCATCGAGTCTTCGCTACCTATAGAAGGAGAGTAGACTCATCCAACCACAAGAAACTAGACACGGAAAGCACGTGGCATACCCCGCACATCATCGCCTCTCCTGGAAGAAGAGTATCCAAAACCCAAGATGTGAGTAACGGAACAAGGTATACATACATATATGCTATTTCATGAAGCCTGAACAAGATCGTAAGGGGAACTTCGTCCCATAGCTCATCCCAGGAAGGTGAGTAGCCAATAGTCCCAGAAGTAAACACCATCGATGCCCAGCATCCCTCAGGTCTTCCCCGAACAGCAAGTCAAAGGGATCAAATCACCGCACCTCGAAACTATCCTCTTTGGGCAGCACTGACTCGCCCGCACGGTTTTATGTCACGTCACAAGGACGCGTCTCAGTGGGGAAAACACTCCATGTACTTGAGAGTTTTGGGGGAACGTCAAACCACAACTCCTCCCTGCCCCGTAGTCGAGAGGTCTCCTCAAAGTCAAGGTCATTCCATCACTGACCCGTACAACCAAGGGACCCGCTCCAGTAATCATGGAGGAAAGCCATCGGCTAGCCTAGTCGAAAGGACTGAGTGTGGAATGTCAACGGGTGTCCCACTGCCCATCCCTGGTGGAGGGTAAACCCTAACAAGATATCGGGTGGCCCACAGCCCAGCCCTGTTGGAGGGTAAACCCTAATACATCATCAAGCGACCCACTGCCCAGCCCCACTGGAGGGTAGACCTAGATTAAGTTGACAGGTGACCCACTGCCCAGCTTTGATGGAGGGTAAACCTGGAACTAGATGACGGGCGACCCACTGCCCAGCCCTGCTGGAGGGTAGACCCGAAGAGGTCATCGGGTGACCCACTACCCAGTCTCTACTGGAGGGTAGACCCTAAGAGTGTCGGGTGACCCACTACCTAGTCTCTACTGGAGGGAAAACCCTAGAAGTCAGCGAGCAACCCACTACCTAGTCTCTTCTAGAGGGTAATCCCAAAGAAGTCGACGAGCAAGCCACTGCCCAGCCCCGCTGGAGGGTTAGCCTGGAACTGCTCTAGTCATCTCCACTAGATGGTACAATACATGCCAACAGGACTCGGAGGGGGATATCGCGCAACCACCCAACTCGAGAACAATACCAGGGAAACCACTCAACCCTACTGGTCTAAACCATCGAGAACAGAGGGACCCTCTATGTCACAAGAGGTCAAAGTTATGTAAAGCAGAGCACGACATGCACATGGGGCCCACACGATGTGTGGCCCCAACCCAACCCCAACCGAACGCACAAACATTCTCATGTACAAACAACCACATGTACCTCCAAGCGTTTCTGTATACTCCCAGAGTATACCACGTTCTAGCCCAAAGGCTATCGTGCACAAGGCACCCAACGTCAATGGGAAGGCGTAACATAACAACTCCAACCTGCCACCTCAACGGGTGAGGCATAGCCAACCACATCTCTTCAAGCATTTACAACTCACACGGGAGTGAACGCGATCACACGCCAAGGGTCTGCTGCAAATACGGTAGAAGAACCGCCACCAGGGAACCTTCATATTTCCACATTTAATAAGATCATGTGAGACTCTCTGCCCGCCTGAACAGATTACACCATTGTAATCCTCATGGAAAAACACGTGAGATAGACTACTTACTCGCCCGAAATGATCAACCGGTGAAAAAGGTACTATTCACCATAACCAACCTGTGTGGGGCCCACCCATAGATCCGAAAACTGAACAAACAGATCAGACCACTGCGATCCCCTCAAAAAAAACACACGGGATTCACTACTCAATAACCCAAAATGGGCACCCAGTGAAAAATGTACTATTCACCGTAGCCAAGTCCGGTGGGACCCACACCACGTCCCCGATAAAGGTCGATCGATCTGCGCCATCACAAATCTCTCAGAAAAACACATCAAAAGCACTACTCACTAGAGTGGAACGGATATCCGATGAAAAAGATGCATTCTGGCGCACAGCGCACGAGCGGTGCTTCGTGGGACCTGCAACCCTGTCACGAAACTCAACGAATAGATTGCACTGTTGAGATCCTCTTGAAAAAGTACACAAGTTCGACTAATCACTTGTCCAAAACGGACACCTGGTGATAATGCTGGAAATCACCGTTGATTCCCGAAAAGGCTCTCGTGGGGCACGCACCAGCATGTGGAATTAAAGAATGCAAACTGCGCCAAAGCAATGCCCACGGAAAAACACCCAAAATCAACTGCTCGCATACCCCGAACGGACATTGGGTGGGAATGTTACAAAATGTTTCACGCAGCTCAAAGACGGGTCTTGGGGCCCACGCCTCAACTCCGGCTTCAACGCCCAAAACCACCCTGGAATGCTTCGCCCCGGCGCCAGGGTCCCAACGCCGCTGACGGCGCTCAAAATGGACGTTAGAGGCGTCTGCGCCGTCAAAAACAAGATCCACTCGACAAAATGTCAATTCACTTAAAGGCGCGTCACACATCTGAGGCCCCTCTTTTCGGAAATTAAAAATTCCCGAAACCATCTAAAATTATTCCTCTCATTCCGAGGCACACGACGCCGCAGACGGCTCGCGAAACCGACTCCCGGTTTATGATTTATTAAAATATAAATCATTTTATAATAATAATAATAATAATATATTATTGTTATTATTATTATAACCTTTTTAAAAAAACTAGAACGGCCATTCGGTCGAACTTCTTCTACCCACATGACCCACAGCATGCGGGTCCTTGTCTCCCAACAGACCGGCCATTCGGCCGGTCCTCGTTGACACACCAGCAGGACCTGCGGGTCCTGCTCCCTCCGCCCGCCAGAGGCCCTGCCTCGGCTCCCCTTTGACGACGGCGCCCCGCCGGATGTCGGCCTCCACTCCACCGCGACGCCCCGCGGACCAGCGCCTCCGTCGGCCTCATGTCATCCGTGAGCCCCATCCATCTCCGCAGTCACTCGCCCGCACACCGACCCCCGTAGTCGAGGAGCCACGCCGCCTGCCGCCAAGGCCACCCGCTCGCCCGCGCCGCCTGCTTCCCGGAAGACCCCCAAAATCCGGCCGGAGAACCTTCAAAACCACCGAAGAAAGCCCAAAACCCTCAAACTTCGACGGACGATGGTGATCACCTCCGAACTCTGATTTCAATTCTGAAAAGGGAGATGGAAAGCTCATAAATTATACTACACGATTATGGAATTTTTTCGAAGAAATAGAAACAATTTTATTTAAATAATTGAACTCAAAGAGGTGTTCAGGATTTAAAACTCAAACGAACACCACCTACCTCGATGGGCTTCGCCAGATGCTTCCCGTGCGATCCGCCGCCACCGCAACGCACCACCTTGAGAAGGAAAGGATGGAGGAGACCTTGGTTGAGACTCCTTCTGCCAGGTGGAAGAAACAAGGGAGGAGGGAAGGGGGAGGGTTTGTTTAAATAAAGAAAATTAATCAAAATTTTAATAAATTTAAAACACCCAAAATAACTCGCAAACGAAACGCCCGACAGGGTCAAGGTTAAGCCTCCCCTAGGGTAAACACCACCTCTCGAGAACAACTAAAGTCTCGAAATTTGATTATGAGCTTCCATTTAAATTTTATTAACCTCAACCCCCGAGGCTGCCAAATTACGAAAAAGCCCCCGAGGCCATTTTTCACTGACGGGCCGCACCTGTGAAACTGATAACCCTCCTAGGGTAAACAGAATGTTATGGACTCAACGGTTCCCTCGGTTTTCCAAGTCGAGACACTTTTTAGGAGATACATGAGTTAAGACATTAAATTAATAAATTAATTATTTAATTTATCCGTTCCATGCTCCGAAAGATAGTGAGGGGTCCAAAATTCCTGCGCCGACAAGTTTTATGTCATTTCTAGGGTAAAACCCCCATTCTGGACCCATCCGTACACTCTGATTTCTGATTCGACACACCGTTTAGGAGTTATCCCATTTATTTGGTGTGTCCAATGTGAACGCATTGAAAATTTAATTCCGGCCACTCTAGGGCTCGGAATCGCACGCCGTCTGAGGGCACTACTCTGGAATAATATCAAGAATATTCCAAAGTCTTTCATAGAAAAAACTGGGTTCTTAAATCATTACCTCCTTCAAGATTTCCATCCCTGAAAAGCAAAACCAGGGAACAATTCAGGGTACCAAGCCCGCACCTGGCTCTCCTGTACCCAGAAGAACTCCTGCAAAATCCTGTGTCACCACACACAGAACAAAGGATTTGATCTGTTCACATGAGGTGTGCCCTTTCCGATGATGTGAATAAATTCATGCACACATCTCTTTAGGTAAACTACGCGGGAGACATCGTGCACCCACACCAGACTTTGGGGTTAGGGAAAGTCAGTAGGGAACCTCGCCATCCCTTTGCACGGTCTCAAACGGCCCGAAGGCTCTCGGGGGTAGCTCACCTCCCCGATCAAACCTCTATATCCCACGTCGTGACTGGAATCACCACCCGCACCTAGAACAAGGCCTGGTGATTCCCTCCTTCAGAATATTCATATGGTGAAACACCCAAGGATATCTGGTCACGCATGGTTTCATGGTCTATGTACCATGACTAAGACTCTCATACATTCTCAAAAGGAAAAAGAGTTTCCACCATCGACTGAAGAAAAAGGTCCCACACCTTTTTACCTTACCAACACAGGGTTACACCGACACCACACGTCACCATGGTAACACCCCAAGCGAGGAGCGGGGAGAAAATCATTTCACACGTAGATTCTAACAATTCTACTGCAAAAAGGTAGAAGAGCTGTAGAGCGTACCTCTTATCACCTCATGCTCCACAGGATCATAGAAATCCAATGCTCGTGGCTGCCTGTGGTCCCAACTATCATCTCCCAGAGCCTGATGTGGATCACCTAGTAATGATGGGAAGACCTCGTAAATCTGTCCCCCACTACAAGCTCCTCCCGCTCCTCTGCTATCACCACCTATCTGGGTACTACTCCGATCACGACGTTGCCTATGTCGTGGTGGTGCACATGTTGCCTGCTCGATGTTCTCTGCATGCCTGGTCGGGCATTACCGTGCCAGGTGACCTCGCCCATGGAATGCATAGCACGGACTCTCTCTGGCTGCACTGGTTCCCTTTGGCGCCACTATGCTGTACGACCACACCCCTGAGTCCGGTTGTTAGAAATCCACCTACGTCGAGGTTCTGCTTGCCGATGCCCGCAAGCTGCGGTAGACGTATCAGCTCCAACATGCATGATGCCACCACCAACTCTTGAACGCGACATGAAGCTCTCTATCACTAGTGCCTGCTCTAGCACCCCGACCTATGTGAAAATGCCCAAGGCTACTATGACATCACGAATCTCTCGGCAGAGACCTTGCTCAAACTTCTGTGCTCGGATGTTGTCATCATGGACCAAGTCTGGGTAAAAGTGTACATGGTCTACAAAACTAGCCGTGTACCCGGCCACCATCATCCCTCCCTACTGAAACTTCAGGAGCTCCTAGATCGGAATGGAGCGCAAGCAGTAAGGGAAAAAATCCTCCCAGACCAACAACTGAAAGTCTCCCCATGAAAGCGATGACTCATCAACAAATTGAATCACCAGACTCCACCAACGCCGAGCTTCTCCACAAAAAAGGTTGGATGCCAAAACCACTCTCAGATCTGCTAGCGTCAGCACAAGCCTGAAGAGTCAAACCAATGTCTCCAACCAAACCTCTACTGCCTGAGGGTCTGGCTCACCACTAAATCTCAGTGGTCCCTGCCGCTGGAACTCACGGAGCGCGCTCAACCTGCACTAAAACTCAGCCTGTTCTGTTGAAGCTATCTGTCGCTCAACGGGTGGGGTGCTGCTACCGGACCACCCGGAGAAAAGGGCTCGCATGATGGGTCCTGGACTGATGCCTCGTAGCTCACAGGGTCGTCATCATGAACCCAAGCTGGTATCCTAGCTGGATGTCTTCACGGAGACATCCTGGATATTATCAAGGAGTGTCGCGATCAAATGAGAATATGTGTATATCACAACAACAATAAGGATGGAGAGATGACTCAAGGAGGAAAGTCAAAGTCTCAATCCTATGTGATGCCCAAAACATTTTCCCTACAACAAGTGTCTCAGCATGCCGAGTCGACATGCGGGTTATCAGGGTCTTGGTGAATGGATACGTCGGCCGCCACACCATCACTGGACTCCCTGGCCTGAGAGCTGCTCTTGAGACACGTGAACACTGTTGCCCAAAATCCCAACCAATTCCTTTTATTTTAGGGACGTCCGAACAATGTCCCAAGGAATGAACTACCTCTGATACCAATTTTTCATGACCCGACCCTACCCGGGCTCGATCCGCAACTACCTTAAGCCCGCCTCCATAGGCCAGGGGCTGGCGACAAGCGCCGAAGGCTAAACAACTCGGGGAGGCCTTTTCCTGAGTACCTGTACACCCACACACGCAACACACTCAATGCAAAAGTGCAGAGTAAAAGAAAAGAAATATAAAGAAAAAGGAAACTTCTATATATATAACCCACAAAGTGCATTGACCTCTAAAAAGTACAAGAAGGTGTTGTGGTAACCTGAAAAGAAAAGGGGCAAAACACGCGCCCAACCAGAAAAGTTACACCACCCGGCAACAAGTAAATGAAAGAAACAGCTGGAAGTGTCCCCCATCTAGAACCCGACTCCGACCCCTGCACGCTGTCCATGCTCCCAAGCTCCTAAGCTCCTCTGAAATCACGCTCCATTTGTCCATCGTCTGCAAGGGCACACCATGTGCGGGAAAATCCCAAGTAGGGGTGAGTATAAAAATACTCATTAGGATACCCCGAATGCTTGAGGGAGAAACAAAGGAGGTATAGAAGGGTGAGCAGTAGAGTGAACAGGAAAAGTAAAGGAGTACAACTGAGGGTGTAGTAAAGAGTCCAACTCAACCCAATATAGGAAAGAAGGTAGACTCCTCCAGACACAAGGAGCTGGAAATGGTGAGAAGGTGAACTTCCCATCGAGTCTTCACTACCTATAGCAGGAGAGTAGACTCATCCAACCATGAGAAGCTAGACACGAAAGGCACGTGGCATACCCCGTGCGTCTTCACCTTTCTTGGAAGGGGAGTAGACAAAACCCAAAAACTGAGTAACGGAACTAGGAATACATAAATATATGCTCTGTCAAGAAGCCCAAACAAGATCGTAAGGGGATCTCCGTCCCGTAGCTCAGCCCAGGAAGGTGAGTAGCCAATAGTCCCAGAAGTAAACACCTTCGATGCCCATCATCCCTCACGTCTGCCCCAACCGCAAGTCAAAGGGCTCAAATCATCGCACCTCGAAACTATCCACTTTGGGAGGCACTGACTCGCCCAAACGGTTTTAGGTCGCGTCACAAGGACGCGTATCGGTGGGGAAAACACTCCGTGTACATTAGAGTTCTGGGGGAATGTCAAACCACAACTCTTCACTGCCCCGCAATCGAACGGTCTTCTCAATGTCAAGGTAGTTCCATCACTGACCCGTACAACCTAGGGTCCCGCTCCAGTAATCATGGAGGAAAGCCACAGACTAGCCTAGTAGAAAGGACTATGTCTGGAATGTCAACGGGTGACCCACTGCCCAGCGCTGCTGGAGGGTAAATCCTATCCAGATATCAGGTGACCCACTGCCCAGCCCTGCTAGAGGATAAACCCTATTACATAATCAGATGACCCACTGCCTAGCCCCTCTGGAGGGTAGACCAAGAATAATTCGACAGGTGACCCACTGCCCAGCCTTGGTGGAGGGTAGACCTGGAACTACATGACGGGAGACCCACTGCCCAGCCCTGCTGGAGGGTAGACCCTAAGAGGTCGTCGGGTGACCCCCTGCCTAGTCTCTAATAGAGGGTAGATCCTAAGAGTGTCGGGTGACCCACTACCCAGTCTCTACTAGAGGGTAAAACCTAGAAGTCAGTGAGAAACCCACTGCCTAGTCTCTACTAGAGGGTAAACCCGAAGAAGTCGATGAGCAACCCACTGCCCAGCCCCGCTGGAGGGTAAGTCCGGAACTGCTCTGGCCATCTCCACTGGATGGTACAACACAGGCCAACAGGACTCGGAGGGGGGTATCGCACAACCTCCCAACTTTAGAAAAAAAACCAGGGAAACCACTCAACCCAAATGGTCTAAACCATCGAGAATAGAGGGACCCTCAACGTTGCGAGAGGTCAAAGGTACGTAAATCATAGCATGAAACGTACATGGGGCCCACACGACATGTGGCCCCATGCCAACACCAACCGAATGCACAAACATTCTCAGGTACAAACAATCACATGTACCTCCAACCATTCACGTATACTCCTAGAGTATACCACGTTCCAGCCCAAAGGCTATCGTGCACACAGCACCCAACGTCAATGCAAAGTCGTAACGTAACAACTCCAACCTTCCACCTCAACGTTTGGGGCACAACCAACCACATCTCTTCAAGCATTTACAACACTCACATGGTAGTGCACGTGATCACATGCCATGGGTCCGCTACAAATACGGTAGAAGAACCGCCACCAGGGTACCTTCATATTTCCACAATTAATAAGATCGTGTGAGAGTCTCCGAACGCCTGAACAGATTACACCATTGTAATCCTCATGGAAAAACACGCGAGATAGACTACTAACTCACCCTAAACGTTCAACCGGTGAAAAAGGTACTATTCACCGTAACCAACCCGTGTGGGGCCCACCCCTAGATCCAGAAACTGAACAAACGGATAACACCACTGAAATCCCCTCGAAAAAACACACGGTATTCACTACTCAATCGCCCAGAATGGACACCCGGTGAAAAAGGTACTATTCACCATAGCCAGGTTGGGTGGGTACCCACACCACGTCCCTGAAAAAGGTCGGGCAATCTGCGCCATCGCAATGCTCTGAGAAAAACACGTCAAAAGCACTAATCACTTGAGTGGAACGGACATCCGGAGAAAAAGATGCATTCTGACGCACCACGCATGAGCGGTGCTTCGGGGGACCCGCAACCTAGTCCTGAAACTCAACGAACGTATCACACCGTTGCGATCCTCTCGAAAAAGTACACAAGTTCAACTAATCACTTGTCCAAAACAAAAACCCGGTGATAATGCTAGATATCATAGTCGATTCCCGAAATGGCTCTCACGGGGCCCACACCAGCGTGCGGAATTAAAGCGGTCAAACTATGCCAAAGCAATGCCCTTGGAAAAACACACAAAATCGACTGCTCGCACAACCCGAACGGACATCGGGTGGAAATGTTACAAAACGCTACACGCAGCTCAAAAGACGGGCCATGGGGCCCTTGCCTCAACTCCGGCTTCAACGATCGAAACCACCTTAGAAAGCTTCTCCCCGGTGCCAGGGTCCCAACGCTGCTGACGACGCTCAAAACGGACGTCAGACGCATCTGTGCCGTCCAAAACATGATCCCCTGGAAAAACGTCAATTCACATAAAGACGCGCCACACCTCCAGGGCCCCTCGTTTCTGGAATTAAAAATTCCCGAAACCGTCTCAAATTATTCCTCTCATTCCGAGGAACATGCCGCCGCAGACGGCTTGCAAAACTGACTCTCGGTTTATGATTTATTAAAATATAAATCATTTTATAATAATAAATATAATAATAATATATTATTATTATTATTATTATTATAACATTTTTTTAAACAAAAACCAGACCTGCCATTCGGCCGGTCCTCGTGGACACACCAGCAGGACTTGCGGGTCCTGCTTCCTCTGCCCGCATGAGGCCCTGCCTCGGCTCCCCCTCAACCACGGCACCGCGCCGGATGCCGGCCTTCGCTCCACCGCGACGCCTCGCGAACCAGTGCCTCCGCCGGCCTCACGCCATCCACGAGCCCCGACCATCTCCGCAACCGCTCACCCGCACACCGACGCCCGCAGCCGAGAATCCCCGCTGCCTTCCACCAAGGCCGCCCCTCGCTTGAACCGCCTGCTGCCCGAAAGGCCCCCAAAATCCGGCCAGAGAACCTTCAAAACCACCGGAAAAGCCCAAAACCCGCAAACTTCGACGGACGACGGCGATCGCCTCTGAACTCCGATTTCAATTCCAGAAAGGGAAATGGAATTATAATAAATTATACTACAAGATTATGGGAATTGTTCGATGAAATAGCAACAATTTGATGCAAATAATCGAAATCAAAGAGGGGTTCTGGATTTAAAACTCAAACAAACACTGCCTACATCGATGGGCTTCGCCCGACACTTCCCGCGCGATCCACCGCCGCCGCAACGCACCACCTTGAGAAGGAGAGGATGGAGGAGGCCTTGGTTGGGACTCTTTCTACCAGGAGGAAGAAACAAGGTAGTAAGGAAGGGGGAGGATTTGTTTAAATAAAAAAAATTAATTAAAATTTCAATTAATTTAAAACCCCCAAAATAACCCGCATCCGAAATGCCCGACGAGGTCAAGGTTAAGCCTCCCCTAGGGTAAACACCACCTCCTGAGCACAACAGTGATCTCAGAATTTGATTATGAGGTTCTGTTTAAAAGTTATTAACCTCAATGCCCGAGGCTGCTAAATTACAAAAACGCCCCCAGGGCCATTTCTCACTAACGGGCCGCGCCCGCGAAACATATAACCCTCCTACGGTAAACGGCACGTTCTGAACTCAACGGTGCCCTCGGTTTTCCAATCCGAGCCACCGTTTAGTAGATACATGAGTGAATCCATTAAATGAATAAATTAATTATTTAATTTATCTGTTCCACGCTCCAAAAGCGAGTGAGGGGTCAAAATGTCTTGCGCTGACAAGTTTTATGTCGTTCCTAGGGTAAACACCCCATTCCGAACCCATCCGTACACTATGATCTCTGATCCGAAGCACTTTTTAGGAGTTATCCCATTTATTTGGTGTGTCCAGTGTGAATGCACTGAAAATTTAAGTTCGGCCACTCCGGGGATCGGAATCGCACACCGTCTGAGGGCGCTACTCTGGAATAATATCAATAATATTCCCAAGTCTTTCACAGAAAAAACTGGGTTCTTACAAAATATTGTAGAAATTATTCTAAAAAAATTTATACTTTTATGAGAATTAATTCATCTTGGAATAAGATTTATATTAAAATTTCATTTCACCAAAGGGAGAATAGACCATAATTTCATCATTTAGAGATGTAAAAGGAAAACATTTTCCTTTTAAAATCCTTTTTATTAATTTTGAGTGATTGTTTTAATATCAATATAGAGAACATGAGAATATATAGTTACATTATTTTATTAAATACTTTACAAAAATGTCATCCTTTGGTTTTTATTCGAGTAGTTTTCCACATATACTTTTTCCCAATTTCTAAATGATAATTGATGAATTTTCTGTGCTTAGATTACTAATATTTATAATAAATAGATAACAAGATCCAAAAAATGATGAAAAAATATTTCAATTGTTTTTACCCATTAGTCAAAAGAAAAACTGGTTTTTACTTGTTAATATAATATTTATTATTTATAAACCTTCATATGAAGACATTATAAATTAACCATAAAACCACAACAATAATATCCAATGTTTAAATTTAATCAATCCACATATAAGTATACATAAAACACTTCAAATTATACCAGTCCAAAAATTGATTTTCAATGTTATTAATAATTTTTTAAAATTTTCTTCCAAGATAAACATTTCATTTATCTATAAATAACATCAACCACTCTTAAATTCTCATTCGAAAAAATTATATTCCCTAATAACAAAAGATCTAATAAATTATACACTTTTCCAAACAATAACATGAATTACTATAACACCTAAAAAACATAAATTAAACCAATATATAATTCAACCTATACTACTCAACTTGATTATTAATTATCCAATATTATTTCCATTTACATTTATCATCTAAACCATCCAATGTAGTGAACATAAATTAAACTAAATTTGACCCCTCAGTCACTAAATAGTTATTCAACATCAAGGTTACATTTATGATGGAAGATATGATCCCAAAATTTAATAACACATTTATCACAATTAACCATCATTACCTCAAAATCAAATACCATATTATTCCACTATAGGAAAATGGGAAAAACGATCCCTTACAAGGAGAGTACTGCGATTGGGGATTGTGGTGTGTCATCCCCAGTAGGTGTAATTACCATGATAATGGAAGATGAAGAAAAATGATGCACTATGGGTAGATGGGGAAACATGATCTACTATGGTTATATGGGGAAACCCAATCCTTTATAAGTAATGTATTGTGGCTAGGGATGGTGGTGTATCATGCCAAGTAGGTGTTGTCCCGACGATTCCCTCATATGTTCTAGAAATGCATCTTGTCATATAGGGAATAATATTACATATTTATGTGTATTCCAAAATTCCATATATTACTATTATGCTATGCTTTCATGGCTTCCGTTCTTGGTTTAATTATGAATCAATCCTTATGAATTAATAAAATTTATGAAATGATTCATGTTTAGGATTTCAATGGTATTATATTATAATTTTATGATCACGTTTTCACACCCTTATGGTTATGATTATGATTAGATATCTCTGTTGTTTAACGTTTCTTAGCATCTCAGATAACTTCTTTTTATGTTTCCTTACCCATGTAATGAATATATATTTTAGGTATGAAATGTCTAGGGGGGGTTCATGCCTTGGATAACAATGTGGAAGGTAATGTAGCCCACTCATGTACCTGAATTTACATTTCCATGTTTCTGAAGGCACTAAACTAACATAGTATTTGGGAATCTTCTTATGAAATTGATTTAGTTTTCTGCAAAAAAAATTTATTTCCTATATGGGTTATGATTCTGTTGTTATGTGGAAGGTCTCATATATATTTTTATTTAGTCAGTTTAATCATGTTCCTTTAACCATCTAATTTATTACATGTTTTAATCTCACTATTTGCAACAAAATAACATGTGTAATTGGTGTATTTAATCTAAAAAATATATCTTCAATTTTTATAACATAGAAACATCTCACTCATATATAAATTTTTTATTTATATAGCGTTTAATTCGGAATATGACTATTTCAAACATCACTGATTTGAATCATGCTAGGAATGATGTGTTGTAATCCATTAAAAATAGAAAATATTTTTATATTAGCCTTTGGGATAAAATATAGTATAAATAATCACATTATTTTAGTAAAAAATAATTTCCAAATATTACTAATTTTATTTTCAATTTCTCTATATTTTCAAATATTTTTATGTCTTCAGTAATATATGAAAACATTATAACATATGAGTTGTTTTTCTTCATTACAGTATTTCTATGCCACACCTATAACCATAGATATTTTACCTCATATAGTTTGAGTACATATTAAATAATTGGATTAAATAAAGATGGTATAATATTTAATATTTTTCATCATAAAGACCATGTCTATCACACCTTCCATATTTTCCTTCAATATAGTCAATTTTTATTGAAAGTAAAAGTGTTATTTATTATCTTGAATGTGAATGTTAACCATAAGGATGGATTTTAAAACATTGGGTCAAATCCCCAAAATATATTTATTTATTAATACTAATTAAAATGAAAAATTTTATCATTATATGTATATTTCATGTGTATAGACCCAACCAAACCAACATTTCACAAAAAAATGGATTTCTTCAATATTAAATTTTATTGTGAAATATTTTAATTATAATAACATTCCATCGAGACTTATAATATTTTTATGGGTTTCAAAATGACATTTCTAAACTATATCTCATGGGATATTATTTTTAAATATATTCATAGGAAAAACTTTTTTGTAAATGTTCATCTATTGAAAAAAAATTCTCCATATAAATGTTTTGATTTTTTATTAACAAGATTAGTCTTCTCTCTCATAATACAACTAATTTTATTCTTCTTAGAATTATGCCTAATATAAATTATTTTAGTTATGCTTATTCCCATGATATTAAATATAATATTTTTAACACTAAATTTAGAATTATACTAGTTTTTAGTATCATTCCTCAATTCAATATAAAAAACCCCAAACTATTTGTAAATATATTTTCAAAATCATTGAATTTTTTTATCATTTTAGTTTTAATTCACTAACCACACTTGGTTAAATATTATATTATAATTAATAGAAAATTTTAAAAATAATAATTCATTATGGTGATTAATGTATCATAGGACCTTGCATGTTAGAGTCAATTAATTCAAGAGGCATCCTACATTGAATGTTTACTCTTTAATGACGTGTTTAAATATTGTTCCATTTTCCCATGATTTATATACTATATCTATCTCACTTTTAAGCTACCAAAGGTGTCTATATTTTCTTCATAGTTTATTTAAATAATTTTCTTTTTGTTGGCCTTTTTTCATAGTTTATTGTACCACTTTTTATTGAAATAATAAGTGTTTCTGGTGTTTCCAATCATAAAAAATTTTCTTATACTCTTATTCATTTTATATCTACTATTTTATATATAAAGATTTTATTTTTACTTCCATTCATCCTAAATATGATTTCATTTCCAACATCACATAAGAGAATCAATCTGAGAACATGTGGTTTCAATATATATAAAAAAATTGAATATCAATTTACTTGTGTTAATGGGATTCACTTTCATATATAAGAATATACATTATTTATATTAAATTCTCATTATGGAATATCACTATCCCTACTTTTAGTTTCATTATATTCGTCAATATTTATGTTTATTCAATCATATATGAATCCTCTATCCTGTATCAATGGTTTTTAATTCATTCATGATTTCAATGTCACTTATACTACCATGAATCAAAAAAACTATTTTAAATTTATTTTATCATGAACTATTATATTAATTCAAATGGTCATGAATAATATTCAATCAATTTTCATTATAGTAAATAGTTCAATAAAACCTTCCACATTCATTCTCAATATAATAAAATAATTTTTTAATGTTCACGAAAATTTTCCTCTAATAGAACCTTGAAGTTTAGAATAAGATTATCATACCTTTTTTACAAATAGATAAATTATTTTCTTACTTTAACTATATTATAAAAAAAATATTATACAATTACATTTTTTCTTTATATCTTGTGAAACCCCTATATAAAAATTTCTATAAAATATAAAACTTATTTTATTTTAAAATATATATATATACAGATTTAGTTAATTTTTATTTTAAGATAGTAATAACTATTTTTTCTGATTCAAGGATCATATTTTAAAAAGTTGGTTTTAATATATTTAGATATAATTCTAGTTTCATATCCATTCATTTTTATCTACCTTTAAAAATTTGATCATAAAATATTGACAAAAATATATTTTATATTTTTTGATAGTATTGGAATAGTTTTTACATTATTCTACTTATAAATTTTATAGGAAATATCTTAATATTTACTCCAACTTTATTTAATATAATATTATTATCATTAGAATTTAATAATCTCATTTAAATTCTTTATAGTAGGAAGCATCATCGAAGTTGACATTTATGATTTTTTGATGATATTTAGGTATTTTTCAAAATTTACTGTCAACTATTTTTATATTTTTATCAACATTATGGTTTATTTCATGAACCTACATTAGTTTTTTCTCTATTTTTTAGATTCATTTATAAACCCTTAATTAATTTTTTTTTTCAAATTCAACCATGTATAATTTTTAATTTTTTTATTGCATACTTAGATCTCTATTCTCAATATATTCAGATCCTTTATCATTCAACATTTCAAATTGTTTCATCTGAATCATAATCATCCTTATAAAGTTTTTCATCATTGTAAGTAGAAAGAAATTATTAATGTATTTGAATTATATTTATATAATAATGTTATCCCTCATGGAATTAATTCTTCATTATCTTCCTTATTAGTTTAGAAATACATATTTATTGAAAATCCCCTAAAAATGTCTCCAATTCCACCACATAATAAAACATTCCACCGAACATATTCCTATAAACATTCCTCTATAATTTATATTTTTTGAAACTAGGGACATAGTATGAACATAATCATCATTAACCTCTTTTACACTTGTATTCAATGTATAGGTTTCCAATATTTTCATTTATTTTTTAATTAATTATTGTTTTAAAATAAAATTATTTATACTCTTTGAATATATTTCTGAAACCATGAGATTTTATCATCTTATAATAAATTAGAATACCATAATGGTAATATATAAATAGCTCATAAAATTTGATATACTTAGGATTAAAGGATTAAAAGTTTAATCTAATATGAATTATTCTCCATAATTTCATAAAAACAAATGTATTTTTCAAATTATCACTTCATACCAATGTGTCATTCACTATATCATTAATTCAGCGTAACAAGTCATCAGAAGAATCATTTTAATTCATCATTTCATCTTAAAGTTTGTTTGTTTATCTAAAATTTAACCTATTTGACTTTCTTTTTCTCATTATATATATTTTATGTTAATCTAATATTCATTTTCCATTCCTCAATCCCATTCCATTCATAAATTCCATTTAACATTGTAATTATAAATTGTAATTTATATATTTTTCATAATGCTAAAATCAATTATTTTCAAATAATATACATAGGTGAAAATTTCCCAAGAGGAATGAAAGCCACTGTTATAGAATCTAGAAATTTCAACCAAATTGGTAATTAGTACATGAGATTCCCCACCATATAAACAATAAATGTTCATTCCATTAATTGTTATCAAATATTTTATATTTATAAAAAATAAACACTTTATATAGAAATTTAAAACATCTTCATAACCAATAATAAGGATTATATTATGATTAAAATAAAAATATTCCCTCAATGTTCCAGAGTGAATGTTAAACTATGATTCCAATTGGCTTTACCAGGTAAATAAAAATGTAATTAAGAGAGGGTGAATTAATTGATATAATCATTATAATCAATTATCAATTAACTAAATTATATTGTAGGTTAATGTATCTAATTTAAATTTTCATTATCTTTGATTAATGAATAAATAAGTAAACCTAATAAAAAATTAAAAAACAAAAGATTTTAGTGGTTCTTGAAGGAAATGATTCACTAAGACATTTATGTGAATATGATTTCATAAAGTTCACAAGGAATCCACAAATATCATATTGGGATTGAATTTTTTTAAAATATGGAATCGTCGTTAAATATTTCATTAAAGGACTCCTAACTACGAATTCGAATCTGTCCTAAATATAAGATAAATAAAAACATAGTTTAACATAGATATGAATTATTGTAAAGAATATATTTGCATATATATGAAATAAATTCATTGATTGTGTTTAGTTTTTTGATAATCCCACAATATTATTACATACTCTTTTCTAATATACCTCTCTTTAAAAAATTCATACAATTTATAATTTTTTAAATCCAATCAACACACATTTAAGTCACACGTGTCACTTATAATATTTTCTTATCATATTTTTTATAGAGAAGAATTCAATATTTAATGATTTTTACAGTTCAAATACTTCAATTAACCCTTATTAGTAAAAACTACTAAAATAATAATTTAAATAATTAAACCAAAAAATCTCAATATCATTAAATTATTTCGTAAACTTACTTTTTGTAATTACATCTAATTATTTTGAAATAACTATCACTTTTACCACTATTTATTTCTAGTATTCCATGGAACATTCTTGAATAGAATTATTTTTATAATTATCTCTTAAAAAAAAAAAATTATAAGTGGAAATATAATTCTATTATAGTAGAATAGTTTGGTATTCCCACAAGGCCACTATATTGAATAACATTTTCATTTTTTAATAAAGCCTACTTTCTAAAGTGAATTTTTCATTTCTATATAAGAGATCATAATTTATTGATTAGTATTTTATTTTTACATATGTTTCTCATTTTTTTTGAAAATAATCATCATCTTTTCTAGTAAAATTTGTTATATCGATATTATTTAGCTGTTTGTGTTATAAAGACCTTCTATTTTAGGTATGTTATTATACAAATTTATTTTTTTAAATTATTATAAATGTTTTCTTTTTATGTTTATGAATCCTCATTATCATCTAATTCAATATAATAAAATAATCTATTAGAATAAGTATATGATATAAAAATTGAAAATCATTGAATATAATCAAAACTCTACCTCCCACAAAAAAATAATATAATAAAATATCAAAATTTCTTTTGAAATTAGTAAACACATGATCCACCATAATAAAAAAATTTTCATTATATTTCAATCACTATCATAGTTTCTCAGCCATTCAACCTTGGACATCACAAAGCATTACAACCCAATAATTAAAACCATTAAATGATGTCTTTGTAATAATTTTAGTACATTTGTATAAATTTTTTTATTCCATATAATATATAAATCTCTTTAAATCATATGAACGTTTGATTAAAAATTTTACATAGTATATCAGAATTTATCTTATATTAGATTTTAAAATTACATTACTTTTCATCTCATATCATCTTTAGAAAACAGCTATATCAATTCAATTTTAAAAAACATTACCATCTATGGGTAGAAAACTTGTAATTATATCACACAAACATAGAACATTTCCTTCTATAAAATAAATATATTTCGTTAATAAGTATAAATATTTATCCACTTATCAAAAAATATCATAATTTATATGTGTAATAAACTTCATCATTGATTGAAATAAATAAAATAAGTCTGTATAATATAATATAAAAAATCATATAATATATTTATTTTTAATAAAAATAATTTTTTATACGTATTTGGGTTTTTGATACATATACATGATTTAGAAATTTTTATAAACCTTAATATTTATCAAATAGTTTATTATATATTAAATACATTTAATAGAAAAATTATTATTTTTAAAGTCCATCAGATGGAAATGGTTGGTATGTATATATTGTTCCTAGAAAATGTATTTATTTTTCAATGATAAATTGTATGGGATGTAATTTATATGGAAATTATTGAAATAAATGTGTGTTTTATACAATATATGATGGATTATTAATTTAAAAAGTGTTTATTAAAGGATAAAAACTCATTTATTATAGTTTTTTTAGATATCTCTAAACACATATGCAAAAAATTATAAATAAACCCATCGTCCAATTTTTTTCCATTATATGATTAAGAGAAAATAAAAATTGATGAACATAAAATTATTTTGGAGACATTGTTTAAAAAAAATCATAATGAAAATACCACAACAGAAAATAATAGAATGTTATCTCTAGAGTTATCCATATATCATTTGAATATATATGATCCATGGGAAGGATATTATTTCTCCTATTGTATTTTAGTGCCTCCTCGTATAAAAATTTAAAATAAAAGATATTTATCATTGATATAAAAAAATAACAATAATTAGATTACATTACATTTGGTTTGGTATCCTTTATATAGGAATTCCTTTGACACTCCAAGTGTTAAGAACATACATTCATTTATTCATAAACACTATATGTTTAAATTTTTTCATAACATGTCTCTGTTTCTTCAAAAATGGTTGATGGTGAATATTAACGTATTAAATAATCATTAAAAATCAATAAAAATAAAAAAAATATCAATTTAGAATTATTAGTTGGATATTTCATAGCATCATAATGAGGTTATATAATGGTAGTGGATGATACCCCTTATCTATTTCATATCACTCTAATAAGTATTGTTATATTTCTACAAGGGATATACACCACCAAAATTATAATTTTCCATATAATATTAACATATAATATGCCTTATTAATATTATAATATATCAATATTTCAATATCACATTCGATGATATGAACCTAGTTTATAAAATATCATTCAATCTCCCACTTGTTACAATGAGTGATTTGAAATAATGGAATTAGTAGTGGTAAGTATTCCTTTTAAAATTTTAAGACAAATAACCATTCAATTTTTATATTTTAATTCAATAATAATGATATTTTAGTCAAATATAATTTCATTAGTGTACATAATATAATTAATTGGAAGTAGTATATGAACACCAAATTTTAATAGTTTTTTGGAATGACAGGATCCTATATTTAATCTTAATTATTCTTTACATGAGATTAATATCACCTCCCACTATGAAAAACTAATTTAAATGAAGTGATAACTTATTTATATATTATTCCCTTTAGAATACTGAGAGGTAAATCCAAACAAGGACTTCTAAAGGAGTCAAAACCTATTAATAAACTAAATTTTATTAGGAGTAAAAACCCAAGTAAATTCCTTTTCCTTGGGAGAAATAAATGCTACATTTTCTTCTTTTGAGTAGTAAAATCATAAATAAACACTATTTTTAATAATGAAAATAAAATAAATTTGGTGACATAAACCAGAAAAACCGTTAACACAACTAGATTTTTATAATACAAAGTTGATGTAGTTTTATTCTCATTGATCACATTATAAGTAGAAGATCAAAGGCAGAAGCTAAATATGTTTAAGTTGTAATGATACAATATAATAGAAGTAATATTATTAGAATAATGTTTTGGTAATGTCAATATATTTCATTATAATCCATATTTCTTCATCAAATTTTCTTGATTAGTATTTTGAAAAGTAACTTTCAATATAAGGACCTGACCTTAAACATTACATAATCTTGAGTTATGTTATTAATTAACATTGAGGATATTTTCATGTTTTGATTTTTAGATAATTATTCCCTAACTATTACATTACATCTCAAATTTTACAAAGTAGACACTTCTAATCAATATACATTTTTTCATAAAATAAAAACACATAAAAGAAAATAATAATTCTTTTCGTGATATAAATCTTCATGAATTATTCTTTTCTCTTACACTTCCTTATACCCTGTGAAAAACATTTCAAAAACATGGTATGGGAAACAAATGCCCAGTAAGGGATATAAAAAAATGATAGAAAACATTAGTCCACAATACATACAATCATTGAAATCATACTCTTTAATCATAAAACATAATCTCTTTAACATACCTCATTAAATCATAAGATTTATGAATAACACATAGATATCATAAATCATAAAGGTAAATTGGGGAATCCATAACATACTTACATTGTATCATTCACAACTATGTAGGGAGTTACATTTAGAATACCAATCAAAGTATATTCCCTAAATATCAAAGAAAAAACATTAAAGATTACCTCTGTCACATTACCCAATGCATTGGAGATCTATATTAAGCTCACCCACCCTAGGTTTATCAATCAACCACCTGAATGCATAAATGATTCCCAATAACCATAACATAATCATAACACATGAACAAGTGGAAAAGAAAGATAACATTTCCACATTGTAAAAACATTTCAATATATTGACATAATCCATCCATTCTCTAAAACATTTCCAATTCAAATATAATAAAAAGATTATACAGTATTTATTTTCCTTCTCAAAACACTACTACCTGCAGAGAAATCCAAATATCAAATAAAGCTCGTCGTGGTGGAAAGGTCGTTGTCACCGCATACATTAAAAAGAATCATTATTGTTGAGATTTTGTAAAACACTTCGTAAAAAAAATATTCCTTTTGAATAAAATTAAAATTAAAAGTGGTTTATAAAATTTATAAAAGAATGTCATGTATAAATCAATGTATTCCATAATGAAAGGAGATTGAGTCAAAGTCCCTTACCACTTGAGAAAATACTTGAATAAAAATAATTACCAAAAAACATTAAACAAAGTTTATAATATCATGAGAATAATGAGATTCACAATATAATATGTCAAAAGGTATTATATACACCATATATAGGTGATTTGGTGTATAATAACAAATAAGTATCAATAGATTGTAAATTGAGAAAAATCCATTACAAAGATCTTATAAAATTACGTAAGAATTTATAAATGGATTGATTATGTGTTGAAAAATTATATCAACACAATGGGAAGTTGAAATTATAAGATAAATAAATAAATAGTGATTACACACATAATATTCACATAATATAATCAATTAAGTATGCGTAAAACCCAAAGAGTTGAAATTGAGTTTAGAAATTCACTTATGGAAATTTGACAACCTAACAGTGTCACATAGAAATCCAGAAAATTAATTGAAGATATATAAAAATGATATCTCATCACTAGGAAATAAAATTTATATTAATAACCATATATAATAACATATCCCAACATCTGAAAATTGAAATTTAAAGACATAGCATAAAATAAGTCTTTGACTAGAAGAGGAGGTTGAAAGGTTCCCTTAGAAAGATCATTTTGTAAATAAAATAGATCAATTATGTGAATTCACTATAAGTACACTTAAATCAAGTATATATACAAGATATGATATCAAAATTTATTTCCCACATAATCAAATAACTAAATAAAAAATAAGTATACTATCAACCCGAAGAATAAAAATTGCTTTAAGAAGTCCCCTTACAATGACTTGGCAGTCTAATGGCGTTACTTAAAAATTATGAAAATGAGTTGATGAGAGAGAAAAGTGTATTTAATCACATAGACATAACATTTATAGTAACAAGGATATATATGAACATATCCCATCATAAAAAATGGATGTTAAAAGACATAACATAAAAGAATTATATGACTAAAAGATGAGGGTGAAAGATTCCCCTACCTCGACTCTAACTTGTCTCATATGTTCCTTGTTCTTCCTAGATAATATACTTAAGTTAATTTCTACTTAATTTGAGAAATTTTTCATGTTAATTATTTGTAATGACCCAAAGTTTAATTAATGGAAATCCCTATTGATCTAATTAAATGCCATTTTCTTTAAAATGTTTATATTAATTGTCAAATTATTCATTTTTATGTTTAGAATTGTGACTGTTGCTTTTATATCCGTTGAATAGTGATCACATGATTAGAATAAATATAGGGCTTTAACAAACCCAATTTACTCAAACAGAGGAAGTGATGGCCTCATCCAGTAGAATTGGTCCATACGAATCCCATTTTTCAGAGCTTAGAAAAGAGTTGGCATCCTTGGACTTCGCTCTTGACCAATATCAAGCTAAGATTCATCATGTCAACCTCGAACGGGACCGTCTATGGGAAAAGTGGAAGTTGATAGAGATTACCACTCGAGCGATGTTATCTGAGCCACCCCAAGAGTCTGCCAACATCGTACACCTTACCCTTAGATCTTATGTGGCTGTTTTATGGGGTTATGTAACAAATCGCTAGTACAATGTTCATGTACATTATTTTTTTATATAATAATGAATATACTTTCTTGTCATTATTGATACATTGTAAATAGTTTTTGAAGTACAAATAATTTTTTTAGTTATTATTTAATTAAGAAATCCATTTTACTAAATTAAGTGATTTTTGAATTAAATAATATGTTAATAAAATATTATTATTATTAAATTAATTTCATTATATAAAATTGATCATATAATTTTATGAATGCATTTATAATTTTTGTTAAGGTTTGAAATCCATTTTTGTCAAAACCCATGAATTTTCGATAAATGTCGGCAATTATTTTAAAAGTTAAAATTAAAATATTTATAAAATTATTTAAATAAAATAAATTTTATTTCTGGAATCAGAACATTGAAATTATCCAATGGTGAATTTTTCATAATTTTCTGAGTGTCAAATTTTTGGGTAAAAATTAAAGACCGTTTAAATATATAATGTCTTTTATGACATCATAATGACCCAATAGTGATGTAATAAAATACTATAATATTTATGTTTGGAAAATATATGTTTTACAATAAACATAATGTGATTTTGGTTTTGATTAAATTACTTTTCAAAACATTAATTAACCCTCAAGACTTGTTAAACATCTTGTCTTTTTAAATTATTTTCCATGGGAGTGTGACTCACCTCCACATAAGAAACCCAATTATTTTAAGAAGTTTGGACATTGGAATTATAAAATATTTTTCCCTCTTCCCTTTTCCAAAAACCATGGGCAAAAACCATGATCTGATTTGTTGTTTGGATTAGTTTAATGTAAGGGGTCCCAAACCTAAATAATAAAGAATTCACTCACCTTTCCTATATAAACCCTCCCATGCTCCCACTTCCTCCTCACTCAAAGCCTTTGGAGTTCGTACAAACTCTGCCCTACCTTCTCTAGAATCCTCCCAAGGTTCCCCAAGCTCCCAAGAAGCCTCTCTCAAGCCTCTCTCAAGCTTTTGGAAGCACACTTCCAAGTAAGGGTTTTTTCTTCCTTTCTCATTTTTTGTCAAATTTTCATTAAGTTATTTTTCCCTTTTAATTTCTATTTTGAATGTTGGGGAATGGTTTAGAACCTCCCTCATAATGCCCTATTTATGTTTTAATAATGGGATACCACTTTCTCTCTCATTAAATGCCTCTCATGTACAGCTGTTACTATGCCGAAATTCCGAAAGGAACTTCTCTCTCATAATTTACATTCAAGCAATACTTTTTTATCTTGAATCTAAATTCCATTAAAATTGTTGGGACATGTATCTATATGACCTTTTTATTATCAATTACATGTAAATTTGATGTGGAAACCCTTTCTCTCTCATCAACCATTTTTATGAATTTTTATGTCACGTTGTTATGCTGCTGAAATCACACTGATTTTCTAAGCCAATGCCATTGTGTAGTGAATACCATGCCCATTTCTCCATCAAGGTTATTCAAATTTATGAAAATTTACTTATTGAATATAATGTTTCTTTTATTAATTTCACATTCCTTTATCATGGAATAAATGATTTTGTTTTATGAATCCATGTTTTATGATCCATGTGGCACACTGATGCATGAAATGAAATGTTTAAGAAGGATGTGCCCTTATAGTGATCCAATGCATTGGGTAAAGTATAGGATCATGATATATAATGGGAAATGTGTGTTGAATCATGATAATTAATGTGAAACTAGGGTTTACTTGTGATTCATGTGTAATGATGATTTACTCATTCTCCATTTGCAATGGGCCTTAGCTCATGCTAATTCCATGTTAAGTGTTGTTGGCACATTTCCATGTTATGATTATCATGCTCTATCATGCCTTTATGTTCATGTTTCTCTTTTTCTCTATTGATATGCCTAATTTTTAACATGTATTGTACTCCTCATGTTATTCCATGTTTATTCCCTTACCGGAATTTATAGCTCAACCATTTTCTTATGCATGTCCTCAGGTTATCCCATGCAATGCTCAGTACGAGGGAATGTAGTGGACATGTAAAGGAAGTTTTCAATAAATATATTGTACTTCATGTTTAAAGTTGTTATGTAATTATACTAAGCCCCAAAGACACTAGACCTCTCGATCATCCATGTTGTATCAAGTTAATGGTTTATGTAATAAATTATGTTTAAGTTTGTAATAAAAGCCGGGTTGTCATAGTTGGTATCAGATGATAGGTTTAGTTATTTTCGGGATTAGGATTATAAAACCCTAGTAAAGCCATAGATAAAAGACTAAGTATAATAAAAACATCCCTAAGTTTTGGTAAGTACTGAGTAAGTGGTTTATCAAACAAATACATCCCTGTCTAGATACGAGTTGGTAGAGGCGGCTCTAGCACAGATGTATCCTTGGGGTAAAACCTAAAAACACCGCTTTGAGCTAGAATTGAATGGGAACAGGTGCACAAAAATGGGCCTTACTTCACTATTTGTTACGACACTCCTGGGGGATATGTTTTGATAATTTCACAAGCTTAGAATGAACCCTTATTAAGGGAATTTAATGAAATGCCCCTAAGAATATATGTTATAAAGGAGATCATGAAATGTCTAGGTTGAAGCCTATAGACTCATGAGTCAAGGAAATAAAATTTTATTTTTAAGTCAAAAACTTTTGTCTTTGGATTACCCTTAATGTTTTACCCCCTAAATTTCCATTTATTCCATCCAATGGCTGGTAATAGGAGGACTTGGGCTAACAACCAGTGTGAAGATCAGTGTGATGACTGTACTAATGAGATGCCCAATCCAATGGGAGAGGGAATTGTGAACTTTGTCACGCTTCTATCTCAGCTAACTCAATATTTTTATAGAAACATGGGTCATGAGGAACGTCCAAACTCCCCTAACAAGGAACAAGTCACTATCGAGAGCTTCATGAGGCAAAGGCCTCCTACTTTTAGTGGATCATCTGATCCCACGATTATTGAACAATGGATCAACTCTGTTGAAAAGATCTTCTCCATCCTTTAATGTTCTGAACAAGAGAAGATTCTCCTGGTGGCTTATCGTATGGAGGGTGAAGCTGATCAATGGTGGACGTTGATCAAAAATATGAAGCCTGAGGAGGAGAAAGAGGCATTGGAATGGAAGGATTTCCAGAAGATGTTTTTCGATAAATATATTCCGCGCACCCTCCGGCTTAAGATGGAAAGGGACTTCATTTCCCTCAAGAAAAAAGAAGAAGAATCTGTTGGAGCGTACGAAGAAAACGTCACAAGGCTTGCACGATACGCTTCTGGCTTTGTTGTTACCCCCGAATACAAGGTTGACTTCTTCTTTGGTGGGCTGAAGCCTAGCTTACAGAAAACATTAACGATCTGTGACTTTGACAGCTATGAGGAAAGTTTCTGATGTTCCCTCATGGTTGAAATGGAGATCGGGGAATCATAGGGGTATCATCGGTACAAGAAGCGTAAGTTGGAATTCAATACTAGCGGTCTGATGGATAAATCCAACAGTGCTAATAAGATCCATCACCCCACTTGCCAAAAGTGTGGAATGAAGCACCCTGGAAATTGCCTCAAGGGGACGAGGAAATTCTTTAGGTGTGGAAGTGAAGGGCACCTAGCTGTTAACTGTCAGCAAGAAAGACCTGCAGCTGCGACAGAGGAGAGAAACACTCTGTTCGAACCTCAACGCATTTTTCTTTCCTAAAAATTCAAATAACTGGGGAATCATGCTAATTAGTTCACTAATCCAAAGGTTTTTGGAGGCAACCAACAACCTCCAATGCTGAAAGGAAGAGCTTTTGCCATCACTTCTGCCGAAGTGAACCCTAACAACAAAGTGGTGATAGGTACTCTAGTTATTCATTCAAGAATAGCCAACATACTTTTTGATTCAGGTTCTACGAATACTTTTATATCTAAAAAGTTTAGTAGAACAATACCAGTACCACCACAAACCATGGAAGTGAAGATGTCGGTGAGTACAGAAAAAAGTTCAATCATTGCATCCCATGAATATAAGTCCTCACCTATTATAATCTGGGGATTGAATTTCCCAGCGAACCTCTTCATACTCCCTATGGTGGAATTTGATGCAATTCTCGGCATGGATTGGCTTTCCTTATTTAGAGCCAACATAAATTGTCGGTAGAGGGAAATTACACTTCATATGGAGAATCGACCCCCGATTCATTAAAAGTGTAAGGAGGAAGATGAATCTCCTTTAGCTCTGTCATATCAAGCATAGATATTACTGCCCTATGAGCACACATATCTTTCTCAGATGATTGAGTCCAAGGAAGAAACCATCCTTGAAGAAGTGCCTATTATGAGGGAATTCGATGAAGTGTTTCCCGAGGAACTACATGGTCTTCCTCCTAGAAGAGATGTTGAATTCTCAATTGAACTTATACCAGGGGCACTACCAATATCCAAGACTCTATATAGAATGGCTATCATGGAACATGAAGAGCTGAAGAAAAAACTACAGGAGAATCTGGATAATGGGTTTATACGCCCAAGTGCTTCACCATCGGGTGCACCAGTCCTCTTTGTCAAGAAGATGGATGTCTCAATGTGGCTTTGCATCGATTATCGTGAACTTAACAAAATCATGATAAAGAACAAGTATCATCTTCCACAGATCGATGACTTGTTCGATCAGCTGTGTGGAGAAAAATACTTCTCCAAGGTAGATTTGCGGTCGGGATATTATCATGTAAGGGTGAAAGAAGGAAGATGTCCCCAAGACTGCTTTTTGTACAAGATACGGGAACGATGAATTCATAGTAATGCCTTTTGGACTCACCAATGCTCCAAAAATATTCATGGACTTGATGATAGAGTCTTTATAGATTACCTAGAAAAATTTGTGGTAGTCTTTATAGATGATATTCTAATATACTCCAAAACCAAGGAGGATCATGAGAAGCATTTAATAACTATACTGGAGACTTTGCGCAAGGATAATCTATATGAAATGTACAATAAGTGTGAGTTCTAGTTGAAGAAGTCTCATTATGGGGCCATATCATCACAAGAAATGGGATATCTATGGATCCCTCCAAAACAGATGCAATTGAGGGATGTCTGAGGCCAACATCGGTAATGGATATCCGTAGCTTCTTGGGGTTAGTTGGATATTATCGACGATTTGTAAGAAATTTCTCAAGATTGTCCAACCATCTTACTATGATAACACGAAATGGAGTACATTTTTCTTAGAGTGATGAATGCAAAGAAAGCTTCAAGGAGTTGAAAAGGAAGCTTATCACTGCGCCCGTTCTCACTTTACCCACAAGTGGGGAAATTTTTGTGCTATTCAGTGATGCTTCAAAGAAGGTCTCAGGCTGTGTGCTGATGCAGAATGATAAAGTGATATCCTATGCCTCAAGGTAGTTGAAAATCTAAGAGTGAAACTATCCAACGCATGATCTGGAGTTGGCGGTGGTGATCTTTTCCTTGAAAATCTGGCGGCATTATCTCTATGGGGAGAAATGTGAGATATATACTGACCACAAGAGTCTTATATATATATTCACATAGAAAGAGCTTAATATGTGCCAGAGAAGATGGATAGAGCTCATCAAAGATTATGACTGCTCAATACATTACCACCCTGGGAAAGAGAAAAAGGTGGCAGATGCCCTACATAGAAAGGACCCAGTGATTCTATCAATATTGAGAATTGAGAAGGATCCAATCTTCATAGACTTGATGAAGATGGACATGGAAATCATAAATAAGGGAACATCATCAATCCTTTCACAAATTATTGCTCGACCATCTCTTCTGGAAAGGTTAAAGGATGCTCAAAAGGATGATGTGGGAATTCAGGAAAAAGTAGAAGCTATCAGAAAATGGAAATCCTCAGAGTTTAATGTTAATGAAGAAGGAATTGTGAGATTTGGGAAAAGGCTATGTGTTACATCACGTTCGGAGGTGAAGAATGATCTTTTGGATGATGCACATAGTTCAGATTTCTCTATTCATCCAGGGAGCACACAGATGTATAAAGATCTCTGAGAAAACTTTTGTTGGGATAATATGAAAATGGCGATCGCTGAATATACATCAAAGTGCCTAGTGTGCCAGAAAGTAAAGGAAGAGAGGCAGAAGTCTAAGGGGATGATGCAACCATTTCCCATACCAAGATGGAAATGGGAGAACATCACCATGGACTTTGTCACCGGACATCCGAGGACATCCAAAGGCAACAATGCAATCTAGGTTGTTGTGGGTTGTCTTACAAAGACATCACAGTTCATTTCTATTCATGAAGATTTCTCATTATATCAACTGGACAAGATATATATCAGGTAAGTGGTAAGGTTTCATGGAGTACCACTATCTATTCTTTCAGACTGAGATCCAAGATTCACCTCTATCTTTTGGAAGAGTCTTCAACATGCTCTGGATACTGAACTGAACTTCAGTATGACCTATCATCTTCAAAATGATGTCCAATCCGAGTGGACTATACAAACACTTGAGGACATGTTGAGAACATGATAAATAGACTTTAAAAGGGGATGGGATCAGCATATCCCTCTGGTTGAGTTCTGTTATAATAATAGTCTCCACTTGAGCATCCAAATGGAACCATATGAAGCCCTTTATGGGAAAAGGTGCAGAAAACCGACGTGTTGGGATGAGGTCGGTGAACGTAAGCTGCTTGTACCAGAAATGGTCAAGGAAATGGTAGAGAAGGTAAATATCATTCAGCAGCATATCAAGGCAGTCCAGAGTCGACATAAGAGGTATACATATAATCATCGACAAGACCTTGATTTTAAAGTTAGAGACATGGTTTTTCTATGTATATCTCCATGGAAGAAGTTCATGAGGTTTGGAAATAAAGGTATGTTAAGTCCAAGGTACACCGGTACCTTTGAGATTCTTGATCGTGTCAGGGTTGTGGCCTATAGACTAGAACTTCCACCTACCATGGACAAATTACATGATGTCTTTCATGTATCCCTCTTAAGGAAGTACATACCAGACCCTTCACATGTACTCTTTTCTGAGGTGGTACAGTTGGAGGATGATCTTTATTATGAGGAGAAACCAGTGATGATCTTAGTTCGTAGAGAAAAAGTTCTACGAAATAAGACAATGCCCCTTGTCAAGGTGATGTAGCGAAACCACAAGTTTTAAGAAGCGACTTGTGAGTCGGAGGAAATGATGAAGAAGAGTTACCCACATTTGTTTTACTGTGGGAGAATAAAATTTCGAGGGAGAAATTTCTTAAGGGGGGTATATTGTAATGACCCAAAGTTTCATTAATGGAAATCCCTCTTGATCTTATTAAATGTCGCTTTATGTAAAATGTTTATATAAAATGTCAACTTCTTTGGATTTATGTTATGAATTGTGACTGTTGGTTTGATAGACTTTGAACAGTGATCACATGATTAATATAAATATAGGGCTTTAACAAGCCAAATTTACTCAGACAAAGAAAGAGATGGCCTCATCCAGTAGAATTGCTCCATACAAAGCCCATTTGTCGGATCTTGGAAAAGAGGTGGCATCCTTGGGCTTTGCTCTTGGCCAAGCCCAAGCTGAGCTTCATCATGTCAATCTCGAACGGAATCGTCTACGGGAAAAGATGAAGTTCATAGAGATTACCACTCAAGCGATTTTATCCGAGCCACCCCAAGAGTCTTTCACCATCACACACCTTACCCTTAGGTCATATGTGGCTGCTTTAAGGGGTTATGTAACAAATCTCTAGTACAATGTTAATGTACATTATTTTTGTATATAATAATGAATATACTTTCTGATCATTATTGATACATTGTAAATAGTTTTTAAAGTACAAATAGTGTTTTTAGTTATTATTTAATTAAGAAAACTAATTTATTAAATGAAGGGATTTTTGAATTAAATAATATTTTAAAAAAATATTATTATTATTATTAAATTAATTTCATTATATATAAATGATCATATAATTTTATGAATGCATTTATAATTTTTTAAGGTTTGAAATCCATTTTTATCAAAACCCACAAATTTTCGATAAATGTCAGCATTTATTTTAAAAGTGAAAATTAACATAATTAGAAAATCATTTAGATAAAATAAATGTTATTTCTGGAATCATGATGTCGAAATTATCTAATGGTTAATTTTTTATAATTTTCCGAGACAGTCAAATTGTTTGGTAAAAATTAAATACCGTTTTAATATATAATGTGTATTATGACATCATTATGACCCAATAGTGATGTAATAAAATACTATAATCTTTATGTTCGGACAATATATGTTTCACCAATAAAAATAATGTGATTTTGGGTTTTTTTTGACTTTCTTTTCAAATCATTAATGAACCCCTCAAGACTTATTAAACGTCTTGACTTTTTAAATTATTTTCCATGGGAGTGTGACTCCCCTCCACATAAGCAACCCCATTATTTTATGAAGTTTGGACTTTGGCCTTATAAAATATTTTTTCCCTCTTCCATTTTCCAAAAACCATGGGCAAAAACCATGAGCTGATTTGTGGTTTGGATTAGTTTAATGTAAGGGGTCCCAAACCTAAATAATAAAGAATTCACTCACCTTTCCTATATAAACCCACCCAATCTCCCACTTCCTCCTCACTCAAAGCATTTGTAGTTTTTCCAACATCTTCCCCACTCTTTCTAGAATCCTCCCAAGGTTTCACAAGCTCCCAAGAAGCCTCTCTCAAGCCTCTCTCAGTCCTTTGGAAGCACACTTCCAAGTAAGGTTTTTTTATTCCTTTCTCATTTTTTGTCCAATTTTTTAAGTTGTTTTTCCCTTTTAATTTAAATATTTAATGTTGGGGTATGGTTTCTAACCTCCCTCATACTTCCCTATTTATGTTTTAATGATGTGAAACTCCTTTCTCTCTCATTGAATTCCTCCCATGTACACTCGTTACTATGCCGAAATTCAGAAAGGAACTTCTCTCTCATCATTTACATTCAAGCAATACTTTTGTATCATGAATCTAAATTCCATTAAAATTGATGGGAAATGTATCTATATGACCTCCTTACTGTCTATTACATGTAAATATGATGAGGAACCCCTTTCTCTCTCACCAATCATTTTTATTAATTCTTTTGTCATGGTGTTATGCTGCCAAAATCGCACCAATTTTCTAAGCCAATGCCATTGTGTAGTGAATACCATGCCCATTTCTCCATCAAGGGTATTCAAATTTATGCTCATTTACTTATTTATTATAAAGATTCATGTATTAATTCCACATTTCTTTATTGTGTAATAAATGATTATGTCTTATGAATCCATGTTTTATGATCCATGTGGCACACTGATGCATGAAATGAAATGTTTAGGAAGGGTGCACCCTTATAACGCTCCAATGCATTGGGTAAAGTATAGTATCATGATACGTCATGTGCAATGAGTCTTGACTCGTTCTAATTCAAGTGCGACGAGAGTTTACTCGTGCTTCATGTGCAATGAGGATTTACTCATTCTCTATGTGTAATGGGCCTTGGCTCATGCTAATTCAATGTTAAGTGTTGTAGCCACATTTCCATGTTATGATTATCATGCTTTATCATGCCTTTATGTTCATGTTTCTCTTGTGATCTATTGATATGCATAATGTCTAACATGTATTGTACTCCTCATGTTATTCCATGTTTATTCCCTTACTGGACTTTATAGCTCACCCCTATTCTTATGCGTGTCCTCAGGTTATCCAATGTAATTCTAAGTACGAGGGAATGTAGTGGTCATGTAAAGGAAGTTTTCAATAAATATGTTGTACTTCATGTTTTAAGTTGTTATGTAATGATCATAAGCCCCAAAGACACTAGACCTCTCGATCATCCATGTTGTATCAAGTTAATGGTTTATGTAATAAATCATGTTTAAGTTTGTAATAAAAGCAGGATTGTCATATTATTCCTTTTATATCACTTATTACATTGATATAACGATTATTTTATTATTTGAGTTCCTATTGGACATTTTGTCGATCTTCAGAACTATAGTCAAAAATGAACTTGTTATAATTACAAATTTTCCATGTGGTCAAAATTCCATTATCTCCAAAATGATATTCCTGATTTATATATCATATATTTAATATATATTATGTATATTTATATTTAGCATTTTTATGTCATTTGGATATATTAAAGTGAAATGCCCCATTAATGGAGACGGTAAGCTGTATGTACGCATGAACACTACATTCAATTAAATTTTTTCATTTTTAAAGGAATGAAAACCAAAGGATACATAAAAAAATTATTATTCCAATACAATATCATATTATATATACATTAAAAATGTATATTAAAAACATCATTTATATGTTCCGTGTATGGTATGAAGGAGTCATATCACTTTGAGGTGGCGGTAGTCCGCACTTCCTTAAATGGAATTATCATATTTGTACTACATGAAAAGCATAAATGTATGTTATAAATTAGAATTACATAAGTATATAGATAAAATAAATATCATAAATATTATATATAATTAAATTTCCATAATAATGTTCACCATGAGAGGTGGTAGAAGAATATTGAACAAACATCGTTTTTGAGGCATTAGTTCGTTGTCCACAGAAACAGTATGTTCTGTACCCATTAGACGGAGGTGTGTTTAAGCATAGTTATAATCATTATCTTAATAATAACCTAGTATATTTAGGATACTATTTTTGTTATATATAAAATTAATAATAATATCATAGGGAGTGGAGAAAGAAAAATAATGGAAAGAAACTTGAGAGAAGACGTTACCTCAAATCGGGTAACCTCTTTTGATTTGATCCAAAAGGCTCTCTTAAATAGCCTTATGCCTAAAGGAAGGCTTATAAGAGAAAGAGAGGGATTTTTGGAGATTATTTGGACAGATTTTTGACGTTACAAGGGGCTTGGGGGTGTGAGTAAATGATTAGAGGCAGTGTCCTTTTATAAGAGGGAGGAGGGGCTCTTTAGGAAAGTTTGAAAGTATTATTTTATTATAAAATGGTTTTATTTTTTAAAAGGTCCACAACTCAATAAATTATAATATATGATGAATATAAGTTGAAATAAATTCATCCAATAATAATTGGACAAGTTTTGGATATTTTTTAGTCCTTATTTTTATTATTTAACCCTTTGTTAAGATATTTAACTTTTATCATGTCTTCTTATATATTCACACTATATGGTTAAAATATTTACAATAAAATGACAATAAACCCAAAATGGATCCTTAATAAAACTTTTGACATAATATATGTCATCTTTATGATTATTATATTTTTAGGACTTTTTTTCATTTAATAATACATTAATTGTATTAGAAACTCATATATGTCAATTTTACACAATTCATATGAAGACTTTTATAAAAAACTATAACAACTTGATCAATTAGAAAAAACATCAGTAATTAAAATATATAAAGTTATAATCATCCATAAAATTAGTGGATGTCCTAAAAAGTTTTGAAATAATTTTATTTTAATATTTATAATCTCATTTATTTAAAACATCGATTAATGAGGTAATCCTTACATCATCGTTGTGTCTTAAATTAAAATATTAATTTGATTTCTAAAAATTATAAATTAAATACCATGATGTATAAAATATTTTTATATTTATAATGACTATTTATATTCAAAGATAACAATTATATAACCCAACATTTAAATTGTTTTATCAAAACAATACATGTTTATCTTATTTTTAATTTTTACTTTAAATAAAATGTTATTAATGTAATTATCTTACCCAAGTGGCTTCCTATGGACAGATGTTCTACCAAAGGATTGTATGGGTCAGACATGACTCATAAAATAATGTTATAATGAGTGTTAAGGTAATTTTATATTATTATAATATTATTTTGACCTTTAATTACCCTATTTACATTTAACCGCGGTAAATAAAAATCAAAAGTTACTATTCACCAAAAATTATTTTCATCCTATTGAATCAAATTTTACATACTGATGAAAACCATGTGTGTATAATTTTTTAAATTCAATACAAAAATGTGGTAAAATTTCATTTAAATGAAAAATTCTGGTTTTTAACTACTATGTAGTGTTTTTCATTATTCACAAAAAATTGAATGTTTTCATAAAAATACAAAAAAAATCACACAATGTTAATTTTGATATTCTGAATTAAAAAATTATGTCTATTTTACCAAATTATATAATAGAAGATTTATTAATTAATTTAAAATTAATTTCCATTGTCAACACTAGAAAATGTGTTTTTAAGAAGTTAAAACTACAAAAAGATTTACATGTGTTTATGTCCAATTTCAAAGTCAAATTTATTCCAATGAACAAAATTGGATTAAATGGTATAAATAAAATACAATTAAACTTTAAAAACATTTAAAAATTTAATCTAACCATATAAATAAATCAGATAAAAAGGCAATTTTGACTTAAAATGTATTATTTCTCAATATTCATTAAAAATGATCTTTATGAGAAAAATACCAAAATGTTACCCAAAGTAAATTTTGATATCTCTAATCTAAATAATAAGTTTATTTTTTCAAATAAAATATATAAAAGTGAAAAAAAGATTTAAAAGGGGTTCTCCATCAAAAAGATTGAAAAATTCCTTTTGAAAATATTAGAGTATTTATGTTTAAGATTGGATTCATTGTAATTTTAAGCCTCTAAATTTTATTGGATAAACGTAAAAACATTTAACAAACATGTTTAATCATAATATGGATAGTTTTGGTCATTCCCTCTAATAAAACAAATATAATTTAACTACCATTTAAGATAATAATATTATATTATTTTTTTCAGAAGGACTCAGTTGTAAAGACTCGTAAATTTCAAGGAAATTTTTACTTAAATTCTTTGGGATTTTACGAGTATGTAGTTTTTGACAGAACCTGATTATGTGGCCCGGTGTGCCCGGAATCAATTTCCAAAGTTTAGCTCGGGTACGTTCAGTGAACGAACGAGCGGGTTTTTTTATCTTTTGAACTGGTGCTCAGAATTGAAATCTGAGGGCACTGATGGAACCGCAGTGCCTGTAATTTCTTAAGAGGACGTTTATCAAAGATGCATTTGCTTTGGAGGAGTTGTTAAAAAAATGTGGATTAAATAAAAAGTGAATAAAATTGTGTACAATTTTATTTATAATTCTAAGGTGGTTTTATCCTACATGGGGGAGTTAGGGTGGGACCCACTAACTTCCTAACTACCCATGTGAGGATAAATGTGAGGTGGGGCCTGCATGAGCCCCAACCCTTATCATTCCCTAAAACCCCCTTAAACACACATTTAAACCCCTTGTATTTAATTAAGTGACTCCTCTCTCCACTCTCCCACATTAATTCATTCCAACACACACTTAATCAATTAATTTAATTAAGTGTTTAAATTTTGTAATTTGAGTGCATGGAATGTTTTAATAAAATAAGAGGAGCCTTATTTTATTTGTTGGTTGGATTGTTGTGTTGAGAATTGGAGGAGAGAGCTCTAGTTCCTTTTGAATAACTTCTTCTTCAATGAAGAATTCCAACTCTCCAACGAAGAATGTCGACTAGGGGGCTCAGTTTATCCATCCTCTTCTTCCTTCGCGATAAGGGAGGAGACACTGATGACGACGGAAACGATGCCATCATCCGCGACACATGACAACCACGAACTTCCTTCGAGGTAGGGGTTAAGTTCAATTTTACTGAATTAAAATTGCGCATTTTTATGTCATTGAATTATCTCGTTTACTTTGGATGAATATTATCGACGTGACAGAAGGAGATCAGACCGCACAAACACGACCGATTTCTCCTCCCCTTTTCCTTGTTTATCTTCGTTGATGATTGTGGCGAAGGCGGCGCGGTGCCATTTCACCACACAGGAACAAAGAGGACCACGACCAGAGTGGGACGCGGTGGTGGTTCGTGGTTCCGTCGTGCCACACCAGTGAGGCCAAAGGAGACTGCGGCCAGGAGCGGGCCACAGTGGAGGGTCGTGGTGTCGTCGCGCCGGTCGAACAGGAGTCGCTGCCTAAGGCCACGGTGGTCTTCAAAGGGGGACCGGCTGAGCCAGCCGCCGGCGCCACCTGGAGGTGGGACCCGAAGGGGTCCCGCGATTACACTGCCATTCGGCCATAAAGGTCGGCCGTTCGAGGAAACGGGGGGGCGTAACCCCCCCCCCCCAAAGTTATTTTGGGTGGACCCCATAGGGTCCTCCATTCCACAAACAGGGGGTGGCGCCCCCTTTTGCGCCCCGCTCAGCCTACACCAAGCCATGCCCGGCTTCCTAGCCGGGCCAGACCCGGAACCGGGTCGGGTCGACCCAGTTCGGGCCGACCCAGGGGTATTAGGTCGGGTCGGACCGAGCCCAGACCCCTATTTTCAGACCAGGTTCGTTCAAATGATCATATCTTGGGCTACGGGCCTCCGATAGACACATCGTCAGTTGAGTAGGGATCCCTAGATCGAGGCAGTCATTTTGGTATATTACACTCAAGGTTTAGGCGAAGTTTGTGTACAGCCAAGTTGGATCAAACCCGAAACCAACTGGGCCCTTGGAGCGGAAACGCTTATAACATAACGACCGGACGTCCGAATGACGTGCCGTCAATTACGTTGAATTCCTCTTAGTGAGACGGTTCTTTTTCCTTACTCCACTTGTGGTTTGGACACAGCTGGAGTATGGTCGGGTTTGTTTTATCCTAAAAACCAACCGGGCCCCTGGGAGGAAAAAGCCAATAACTCTCAGACCGGACGTCCGATTGACGCACTGTCTGTCGCGTTGAGTTCCTTTTGACGAGGCAGAACATTGTGATACATCAACACTGGACTTCGTGATAGTTGATGTATCGACCCTAGTGGCTCGTGGAGTAGACCCTCCTGGAATCGAGAGTGCTGTGTGCGGGAACCCAAGAACTGGCTGTGACTATGATGACGATGGAGACTATACATGGATCCTATGTGGGCTCGGTAGTGAGGACGATTATACTTGGATCCTCCATGGGTTCGGCAGTGATTACGACTGTACTTGGATCCTCTGGGTGTTCGATGGTGATGATGATTGTACTTGGATCCTACGTGGGTTCAGCAGCGACGGTTACTGTACTTGGATCCTATGTGGGTTCGGCAGTGACGACTTCTATACTTGGATCCTACGTGTGTTCGGCAGAGGAGATGATTCTGAGGCAACATCTAATCATCTCCACCCCTCATTGTGAGTAGTATACCTGTGTGAGCTGAGTCTTGACTATCAATCATTATCTTCGATATGATTGTCTTGCATTCTTGTGGGTACTGAGTTGTACTTTCCTGTGTGGGCTGAGTTGTACCTGGGCTTGAGAGTTGGAGCCGAACTGGAATTGATTAATTAGGTATATATATGGGTATATACCTAAGTAGTGTTGCTTGATACTTCATATTTTTCTTATACCTTTGTGGATTATTCCATTGTGGATTCTGGGAGACCTTCGGAAGTCTCGGGGTCCCTACTGGGTATCGTATACTCACCCCCTGCACGGGCTATGCCCGCACTACGTTGTGTTGGTTGCAGACGATGGACAGCGCTGATCGTGGTTGAGGCTTGTGGAGCGGGACGGTATCTGGAGGTGGACTATCAGGCGGAAGGTACACGGAGCGGACAGACGGATTCGAGGAGTTGAGGAGACCATCTGTACCCACCCTTCAGGTGGGGTTTCCGGAGTTCATCTTGGTGGTTACTACTTTACTTTTCAGCCGTTGTACTTCACTTTTCTCAGTTGTAATGTACTTTCAGTTGGGTTTTTATACTGGACCATTTACTTTACAGTACTTACTTTTGTACTCAGTTTACTTAGTGTTTACATCAGCTTGCATACACTATTGTGTTTTTTTCTAATATAAAGACAATGTCTGCCCTTTAATCAGGATTTACGCCTTTGGTTCTAGTCACCATCCCCTGGCCTATGGAAGGCGGGCTTGGGGTAGTCATAGCACAGGGCCCGAGGACGGGTTGTGAAAAATTGGTTTTAGAGGAGTCAATTCTACCGCAGAACATAGGAATCTGATAATTTCTTCTCTCTGAAGCAATAATGTTTAGATTATTGAGTGTGGTTATCAGTCCAGGGAGTCCAGTGTTGGTGCAGCGGCCGAAGTATCAGTACACCAGGATCCCGAATTCTGATATCCGACTCAGTTCATGAAATCATTGATTGCACGTGTGTTTCAAAAGTTTTCTTTGTGATTATATTGCGGCAGCTCACCAGGTATACTGTATTAACTATGGCACACCTATTTTTTCAGGATGGCCCAACGATGGCTGCCAGCTAGGGTTCCGAGCATTGCGTGAGATGGCAGCCCACCGAGCGACGATGCCTCAGTGTTGGGCCCCATTACAGCAGAGGCACCGGCGATACCTCTACCCGCCGAGCCACCGATGCCGCCAGCCCCAACAGCTGAGAGTGCACGTTTCCTGAGTGAACTGCATTAGTTTCAGCATCAGAGGTCGCCCAGCTTCTGTGGAGAGACGGAACCACAGGCAGCCGATGATTGGCTGGAGGCTATCGTCTGAGTCTTCAAATTAGTAGGGACATCAACTGACCTCATGGTGATCCTTGCAGCGAGTCTCCTGCACGCAATAGTAGGTAGATGGTGGAGCCTGATGCTCCAAGTGCATGACAAGGAATCACTGTATTGGATGGACTTCAAGAGCCTCTTCCGCTCAGAGTTCGTTCCAGCCACCCTCCGTGTGGTGTGCATTCAAAAGTTACTACAGGTGCGGCAGGGCAGCATGACAGTGGCCCAGTACTCAGAAAGATTTAATGATCTCTTGCGCTACTCCATGAACATGGTATGAGAACCATTCTTCTGGGCCTGGACCTTCGAGCAAGGACTGAGGCATGAGATTGGGGCATCGATGATCTCTCTCAGTATTCTGATGCAGGTAGGAGTAATGGAGCGATCCCTTCTTGTGAAGAGCTTTCTTGTTGAGCCTACGCCAGCAGCGAGGCCTACCGCAGGGGGACATGTAGCAGAGTATTCTACATCCGGTAGTAGATAGATGTCGCAGAGGTCCAAGAGAACCAGACCATCAGCTGGGTGACCTCAGGATAGTGGTTCAGAGGTGCTGGGCACACGCAGCAGAGCTAGTCATTCGAGAGGTAGGTAGTGCTATGCATGCAGCGGTCAGGGCCACATGGCTCGTGACTGCTCGACCCTCCATGCAGAGGAGAAGCAGATGTTTGAGGGACCACCCAGGCAGAGGCAGAGGTTCGATCGTGGCAGTCCACAAGGAGCAAGCGGTTGAGGCAGAGGATCTGGCCGAGTAGCGGGTGGTGGATGACGTTTCGAGGCTCTACCCCCACCAGCACTAGGATGTCCACCCTGACCATAGGGAGCTGGAAGGCAGAGGCATGCTTAGCATCAGGCAGTGGAGGCATATGACCATGGCACACCTGAGATGATTCGAGATACTATCTGTGTCTACTCCACCCTTGGTGCAGTTCTTATAGACACGGTAGTGAGTCATTCTTTCATTACCACAGCCCTTGTTTGGAGCTCGAAGATTCCGACGGAGCCGTTGGCTTGATCCTTATGGCTAGAGACTTCTACTAGAGCATACTCGACGATTACGCACTAGTTCCGATAGTGTGAGCTTACTCTAGGAGGTGAGATATTTGACTGGGATCTTCTTGTAGTGGTGTTGAGGCCTTACGAAATCATCTTGGGCATGGATTGGTTATATACAGTTCATGCTCAGATCAACTGTATTAGGCGCAAGGTGTGGTGTGTCCGCACTGATGGGAGAAGGTTCACCTTCACCGGCAAGAAGAAAGACTTTGCAGCACAGGATGGACTCACACATAGGAGAGGACAACTGATCACTCATTAGTTGGCTAGTCTCATCCTAGGAGATGTTGATGTGTGGATTCCAAGTTTTCCTGTTACGGTGGATCAGTTCGCGGATGTTTTTCCTGACGACGTTCCAGGACTACCTCCTCGCAGAGAGGTAGACTTCTATATTGACTTGTACCCCGGGATAGCCCTGATATCTACACCAGCATATCGGATGGCTCCCGTTGAGCTTCGTGAGATATGGGCACAGTTGGAGGACTTGCAGGGCAAGGGATTCATCTGACCCAGTGTCTCACCCTGGGCTTCCCCGATTTTGTTTTCCAGGAAGGCGAACGGGAGCTTGCAACTACGTGTCGACTACCATCGCCTGAATCAAGTGACCGTAAAGAACAATTATCCACCTCTGAGGATTGATGACCTCTACGACCATCTCAAGGGAGCACAATGGTTCTCGAAGATAGACCTCAGGTCAGGCTATCATGAGCTCAGAGTTCAAGGATGAGGATGTGCATAAGACAACCTTCAGGTGTTGGTATGGCCAATATGAGTTCTTGGTTATGCCTTTTGGCATAAACAATTCTCCATCAGTGTTCATGAGTCTGATGAACAGGATCATCTAGCCTTACCTTGATCAATTTGTCGTAGTCTTCATTGACGACATACTGATTTACTCGACCACTGAGGAGGATCAAGCCTATCACTTGCGGGTTGTAATGGACACACTCCGAGAGAACCATCTTTATGGTAATCTCTCTAAGTGTCAGTTCTGAATTAAAGATGTCCACTTCTTGGGGCACTTAATCTCTGAGGCGGGAGTTGCGGTGGATCCTACGAAGATCGTGGCAGTACTAGATTGGGATCCACCCAGGAGCATGACATAGGTGAGGAGTTTCCTAGGTCTGGCTGGGTACTATCGGAGATTTGTGCCAGATTTCTACAGAGTTGCAGCACCACTTTCAGCTTTGAAAAAGAAGGGGAAACCCTTCGTGTGGTCAGATAGCTGTCAGCAGAGATTCCAGGAGCTGAGACAGAGATTGACCAGTGCACCCATCTTTAGGCTACCAGAGGAGGGAGTAGGATACGTAGTTTACTACGTTGCATTATGGACCGGACTCGGGTGTGTCCTGGTGCAGGAGCGGGCAGTGATCGCTTATGGTTCATGAAATTGGAGGCATCACGAGCAGAACTACGCTTCCCATGACCTGGAGTTAGCAGTAGTGGTCTTCGCCTTGAAGTTGTGGAGGCACTATCTGATGGGTGAGCGCTTTACATTCTACTCTGACCACCAGAGTCTCAGTTACATCTTCTCGCAGAAGGACCTGAATATGAGACAGCGGCGATGTCTCGAGTTCCTCCAGGATTATGACTTTGAGATTGTCTATACTCCTGGGAAGGGGAACGTAGTAGCTGATGCTCTCAGCAGGAGGTCGGGAATTCAGCTACTTGGAGAGGTGATAGAGTAGCTAGCCGTGTTGCAGATATCCTTCATGGATAGAGATGGGGCAGCCTTTCCTCAGTCACTCATATTCACTCCTCCAATACTTCAGTAGGTCAGAGAGGCACAGCATGTGGACATTGATTGTGAGACGTGACGTGCATAGATATCCACAAGACAGGCACCTGATAGATTTTCTGTAGAAGGAGATCACGTCATCCTTTTTAGAGGTTGTACCATGGTACCAGTTGATTTTCAGGAGGAGGTGATGAGGGAGTTTCACACTTCCCCATTGGAGGTACATCCAGGAGTACCGAAGATGTACCAGGATCTCAGACGACAGCACTGGTGGCCGGGTAGGAAGAAGGATGTGGCAGAGTTTGTTTCACAATGCCTCACCTGCTAGCAGTTGAAGGTGGGACACCAGGTACCATCAGGTTGGGTACAGCCCTTAGAGGTCCCAGAGTGGATGTGGGATGAGAAATATATGGATTTCGTGACAGGGCTTCCTCATACTTCCAAAGGACACGAAACCATCTGGGTGATCGTGGACCGACTCACCAAGTCGGCCCACTTCTTACCTATCAGAGAGCAGGTCTCATTAGAGATTTTGGGACGCCTCTACGTTCAGGAGATCGTAAGGCTTCATGTTATTCCATCATCTATCGTCTCCGATCGAGACACTTTCTTTACTTCCCAGCTTTGGAAGGGGTTGCAGGAGGCATTTGGGACGCAGCTACGTCTGAGCACCACCTTTCACCCTCAGACGGATTTCCAAATGGTGAGGACCATTCAGACTCTCGAGGACATGCTCCTTGCATGTGTCATCGACTTTGGATGCATTTGGGAGGATAAAATACCTTTGGTGGAGTTTGTGTACAAAAACAACAACCACTCCACCATTGGAATGGCACGATACGAGGGATTGTATAGACGACCTTGTAGATCACCTCTGTGTTGGAAAGACCCTGGGGAGTCAGCACTTGTAGGACCAGAGATGGTCCAAGCCACGACGGAGAAGGTGCAGATCATACAGGAGTGGATGGGGACTGCCCAGAGCTGACATAAGTCATATGATGACAGAAGGCGGAGACCACTGGAGTTAGAGTATGGTGACCACGTTTTCTTACGGGTCTCACCTCGACGTGGTTTATGGATATTTGTCCGGGGTGGCAGGTTATCTCCACGCTTCATCGGACCATTCCAGGTTATCAGCATGATAGGAGAGGTGGCTTATCGCCTAGCTCTTCTACCTCAGTTACACCGGGTGCATGATGTCTTCCACATATCCCAGCTGAGGAGATACGTGGACGACCCGACACATATCATTGACCATGGGGAGCTGGACATTGATGAAGGGGAAACATTTGCGGAGGTCCAGATGGAGATTGAGGATCGACAGGAGCGATTACTACATGGATAGTCGATTCCTCTAGTGTGCATCATGTGGCAGCACGGGAACCTCCAGGAGAGCACATGGGAGCAGGAGGCTCAGATGCGTGCACAGTACCCTCATTTGTTTTCCTAGTTTATGATGTATCTTTATGAGGACTTAAATCCCTGAGGTGGGAGTAATGTAAAGACCTGTAAATTTCAAGGACATTTTTTTTAAAATTATTTGGGATTTTACAAGTACGTTATTTCTGACGGCACCTGATTCCAAGGCTCGGTGTGCCCGAAATCAATTTCCAAAGTTTAGCTCAGGTACGTTCAGTGAACGAATGAGTGGGTTTTTCTATCTTTTGAACAGGTTCTCGGAATTGAAATCTGAGGGCACCGATGGAACCGCAGCATTGGTAATTTCTTAAGAGGACCTTTACCGAATATGTGTTTGCTTTGGAAGAGTTGTTAAAAAAATGTGGATTAAATAAAAAGTGGATAAAATTGAGTACAATTTTGTTTATAATTCTATGGTGGTTCTATCCAACATGGGGGAGTTAGGGTAGGACCCACTAACATCCTAACTAACCATGTGAGGATAAATGTGAGGTGGGGCCCGCACGAGCCCCAACCCTTCACATTCCCTAAAACCCCCTTAAACCCCCCATTTAAATCCCTTGTATTTAATTTAGTGACTCCTCCTCTCCCCAATCTCCCACGTTAATTCATTCCTAAACACACTTAATCAATTAATTGAATTAAGTGTTTAAATTTTGCAATTTGAATGCATCTAATGTTTTAATAAAATACGGAGGAGCCTTATTTTATTTTTTGGTTGGCATGTTGTGTTGAGAATTGTAGGAGAGTGCTCTAGTTACTTTTGAAGAACTTCTTCTTCAACGATGAATGCCAACTCTCTGACGAGGAACATCGACTCAGCGGCTCGGTTTCTCCATCCTCTTCTTCCTCTGTGACAAGGGAGGAGACACCGACGAAGACAGAAACGACGTCATCCTCTGCGGTGCTTGACAACCATGAACTTCCTTCATGGTAGGGGTTAAGTTCAATTTTAATGAATTAAAATTGTGCTTTGTTATGTCGTTGAAGTATCTTGTTTACTTTGGCCGAATTTTATTGACGTAACGGAAGGAGATCGGACCGCACAAACACGACTGATTTCTCCTCCCCTTTTCTTTTTTGATCTTCGTTGATGATTGTGGAGAAGGCGGCGTAGTTCCATTGCACCACGCAGAAATGAAGAGGAACGCAGCCGGAGCAGGCCGCAGCAGTGGGGTGCGACGCCGTCGGGCCGCCCCGGTGAGGCCGAAGGAGGCCGCAGCCAAGAGAAAGTCACGGCAGAGCAGCGCGGCGTCATCGCGTAGCACCAGAGATTGAAGGGGGTTGTGGCAGAGGGGCGTGGAGACGTTGCGTGGCACCGGTTGAACAAAAGTCGTGGCCTAAGTCCGCGGCGGTCTTGAAAGGGGCGGTCGGCTCAGTCGGCCCCTCGCGACACCAAGAGGCAGGACCAGAAGGGGTCACGCAGTTACACAGCTGGCCGGCCATAAAGGTCGGCCGTTCGAGGAAACAGGGGGCGTAACCCCCCTGACAGTCATTTAGGGCGGACCCCACAGGGTCTGCCATTCTGCAAACAGTGGGTGGCACCCCTTTTTGCGCCCCGCTCAGCCAGCGCCGAGCCGCGGCCAGCTTCCGAGCTTGGCCGCAGGCCGCATGGCTGGGCCGGCCGCGCCCAGCAAGGTCGGGTCACGCCTAGCTGGGCTGGGCCGAGCCATCCAGCGGCAGGGCCGGGCCGGACCCGGACCCAGGTCGGGTCAACCCAGTTCGGGCTGACCCAGGGGGTATTGGGTCGGGTCGGACCGGGCCCAGACCCCCTATTTTCGAACCAGGTTCCTTCAAATGACCATATCATGGGAAAAGAACCTTCGATCGATGAACCCTCAGTTGCGTAGGGATTCTTGGATCGATACAGTCATTTTGGTATATTACACTCGAGGTTTAGGTGAAGTTTGTGTACGTCCGGGTTGGTTCGAACCCGAAACCAACCGGGCCCTTGGAGCAGAAACGCTTATAACATAACGACCGGACGTCCGAATGACATGCCGTCAATTACATTGAATTCATCATAGTGAGATGGTTCTTTTCACTTACTCCACTCAATGTTTGGACGCAGTTGGAGTACGGTTGTGTTGATTTTAGCCTAATAACCAAATGGGCCCCTGGGACAAAAAAAGCCAATAACTCTCAAACCAGGCGTCTGATAGACGCACCGTCTATCACGTTGAGTTACTTTTGATGAGACAAAACTTTTTAATACATAAACTCTGAAATTCATGATAGTTGATGTATAAATCCTCTTGGCTTGTGGAGCGGACCCTCCCAGAATCGAGCGTGTTGTGTCCAGGAACATTAGATCTGGCTGTGACTGCGACGATGATAGCGACTGTACATGGATCCTATGTGGGTTCGGCACCGAGGACGACTGTACTAGGATCCTCCGTGGTTTTGGCAGCGATGAAGACTATACTTGTATCCTCCGTGGGTTCGGCAGTGATGACGACTGTACATGGATCCTATGTGGGTTTGACAGTGATGGTTACTGTACTTGGATCCTACGTGGGTTCGGCAGCGACGAATTCTGTACTTGGATCCTACATGGGTTCGGTAGAGGAGATGATTCATAGCCTATATCTAATCATCTCTACCCCTCATCGTGAGTAGTATACTTGTCTGAGTTGGGTCTTGACTTTCAATCATTATATTCGATACGATTGTCTTTCATTTCTGTGTGGACTGAGTTGTACTTTCCTATGTGGAATGAGTTGTACTTGGGCTCGAGAGTTGAAGCTGAACTGGAATTGATGACTTAGATATGTATGGGAATATACCTATGTATTTTTGGTTGATACTTTGTGTTTGTCTTATTCCTTTGTGGATTATTCCTTTGTGGATTCTAGGAGACCTTCGAGAGTCTCTTGGTCCCTACTGAGTATCGTATACTCACCCCTACATGGGCTATTCCCGCACTACATTATGATGGTTACAGACGACGAATAGCGCTGATCGGGGTTGAGGTTTATATAGAGGGACGATATTTGGAGTTGGACTATCAAGCAGAAAGTACATGAAGCAAATGGACAGATTCGAGGAGCTGAGGAGACCATCTGTACCCACCCTTCAGGTGGGGTTTTTGGAGGATGTCTCGGTGGTTACTGCTTTACATTTCAGCCGTTGTAATTCACTTTTCTCAGTTGTACCGTAATTTTAGTTGGATTTGTATACTGGCCCATTTACATTCCAGCACTTACTTTTGTACTTAGTTTACTTAGCGTTTACTTCAGCTTGCATACTCTGTTGTGTTTGTTTTCTTATATGAAGGCAATGCCTTCCCTTTAATCGGGATTTACGCCTTTGGTGCTAGTCTCCAGCCCCAGTCCTAAGGAAGACAGGCTTGGGGTAGTCATGACACGGGCCCCGAGGATGGGTCGTGACATCTGTAGTGTGTGCAACATAAGACTATGAAAAAAATCCATTTTTGTGTGTCTGGTATGCCATCAAACATAGAATCCCCTTCAAATTAAACTTAATATTTAATTCACAATTATTAATAAATATGAAAATTTCATATTCTTTATTTACTTGTGATGTTACATCTTTCCCCCTTTTGGAAATTGCATCCTCGTAATTTTAAAATTTGTCCTGGAAACTTCATTGAAAGCCCCATATTAGAAAAAGAGTCAATAAAACTATCAGTTTAAAATAAAGAAATATAAGTAAAAAGGTCACTTGAGATAACCAATATTAGGATTCCATGAAAACATGGATATAGAGGAGAAACTAAGTGTCATGTTCTGATACAGAGTGATAGAAAATATGATTAGGAGAAAGTTAACAATCTACGAACAACAAACTTGTGATGGGTTATTTGGTCTTTGATTCCTTAGTAGGAAAAGAAAATGGAAAATGTTTTTTATTTATGTTCCTTTTCATAATTTTTAGGAATTTTTTAACGAGTTTGACTATGAACTGAAGGAAATATACTTAATTATCATGTAGAATTTCATCCTATACTAAATTTCTATCACAAAATCATCTTTTCTCCAAATGAAGAGTATTCAAGATGACTTGGTCACATCAAAATTTCAATAATCAACTTCTAAAGAATCAAATAGTACACAAAATATGAACTATATCTTTCCCCTATCTTTAAGAATTAACCAAAACCAAAATAGTTAGTACAAGATTAGATTATCCCCCAAATGGATAATATTTTATAAAAATAAATACTAATATTAATCTCCAAAATTGAACAAAAAAAACCTAAAGTTAAACAAAGACCATTCAATAAACAATTTTCCTTCAAATCCATCAATATAATCCAAACTAAGATTGAAACCCAAAAATTCATATAGATTTAATCACTTAGTCATCCTCGATAAATCTTAACATTTATCTCCAAATAACATCTCCTACTCGTAATGTCTCGTATTGAAAAATAATTAACCTAATCACATATTCTCAAAAATAGGTTAATCATTTCCATAACTATCCCAAATCTCCATAAGTCCCCAAAAAACATAGATTCTTTCAAAATAAAATTTCACCATTACGCCACAAATGAAATCACATAGTATTCTATTTTTTTATGTATATAGTTTGCCAAAAGAACAAATGTCTTCCAAAATTACCTTTATAACTTTATCACTAAATCATTTTATTATACTATGGATATACATTTGATAAAACATAAGATCCTGAGTCATCTTATTCATGGTAAATAAAATAATTTAACTAAAAAGAATAAGTCATACTAACCAGGGACTTCACTTAGTCCAGTGGTAGGAAATTCACCCTGGTCTCCCTTCGGTTCTATCTTCGATTCCTCTGGCCTTGCTGGATGCGACGGGTTGTCACCCATCTTGTGTGCTTTACCTTTTTATAAAACTAAAAAATAAACCTAAAATGATTTAACCCTAATGTTAGTATTATACCTCTCTTTTTCATCCCAACTCATAATGACCTCAATATCATAATTCATGAAGTCTTATATATATTGAATTTTTTACCACCATAAAATAACACTATTCCAAAAGAAATAACATCATACCATGATCATGGTGTCCACCTAGTTTAATTTTCATCTTTATCACATAGGTAAAATGTTCATTCATTGCAAAAATGATTTATAGATCTTTTAAAATCATTTTCCTCCTTCATCCAAATACACCTTCTACAACATGATCCCTATGAGTGTTTGCAGAAAAATAGTTTCAAAAAATAATTGAGTATAGAATATAATTTCAAATCATCTGATAAAACTTGATTTTTATAAAACATTCAGACCAAGTTTGAGTTGAAAGATTCAATCAATAGTCCTTTTAAAATACCATAATTATGTGCTGAAAGACTATAATTTAAAAGTCATATATTAATAGGTTGTGTAAGGGCCTCCTTCTTCAGTACCATTTTCAAAATAATAATATGCTTCAAAATCTTGTGATAAAGTAAAATATTTAAAAATTCCTTGATAATATTTACCTTTCATTAAAATATGAGAATTTTGAGAAAATAGGATTTGATTAAATACAGCCCATGATCCACGATGGTATTGAGTTATAGAGGAGGGTTTTGATATCTCAAACAATTGCTTTCAAGTGCATTGTTTGTTAGAAAATGTTTTCGAATTGTCTGGACATGACTTCGTGATAATTATTTCAAGGAAGTAACCATAAAGAGATATGAATGTTTTTTGAGATCCTCCATCCATTTGTAACATACATTCCTTGATCTAAAAAAGTTTTAAAATGATTATTTAACTTAAAAAGTAGACAGAGAGACTAACCATGTGTCTGAAAAAAACTCATAATCCCTAAATTTGTCTAAGACAACCTTTGATACCAACTATAAGGACTCGACCATAAACATTACATAATCTTGAGATAAGTTAATAATTCACATTGAGGATCTTTTTAAGTTTAGAGTTTTATAGAATTAGGCTATAACAATTGCATTACATTTCAAATATTACAAAGTAGACACTTTTACTCAGTTACCATTTTTTCATAAAACAAAAACTCTTAAAATAAAACAATAATTATTTTCTTGATATAAATCTTCTACAATTCTTTATTTCACTTACCCTTCGTTATAACATATGAAGAACATTTCAAAAACATGGGACGAGCATAAAAATCACAGTAAGGGTTATTAAATAAGGAAAAAAAATTAGTCCCTCAATACATACAATCAATAAAATCATACTTTTAAATCATAAAACAAAAGCTCTTTCACATACCTCATGAAACCATAAGATTTATGAATAACACATATAGATCATAAATCATAAAGGTAGCTTGTGGAATCCATAACATACTTATGTTGTAGCATTCACAGCTACGTAGGGAGTTACATTTGGAATACCTATCATAGTATATTCCCTAAATCTTATAGGAGAAACATTAACATTTACCTCTGTCATGTTACCCAATGGATAGGAGAGGTATCTCAGTCTCACCTGTCCTAGGATTATAATGGAACCACCCATATGCGTAAATAGTTCCCAAGAACCACAACATAATCATAACACAAGAACACGCATAAAGAAAAGATAACATTTACACACTGTAATAACATTTCAATTTATTGACATAATCAATGCATTATCAAATCCATTTTCAAAACCAAAATACGTAAAAAGATTATATGGTATTTAATTTTCTTTTAAAAACACTATGTCTTGTAGAGGAAGCCAAATATCAAATAATGATATTGGCGGCAGAAAGGTCGTTGTCACTACGTACATTAAAAACAAACATTCTTTTTGTTGTTTAGAAAAATTATTTTTAAAAAGATCCATTTTGAATAAAAGTACAATTCAATGGGGTTTATACACCGTATAAAAGAATGTCGTGTATAAATAATTGTATGCCTTAATGAAAAGAGATTGATACGAAGTCCCCTACCACATGAAAAAATACTTGAATACAAATAATTACAGAATAAAATTAAAATAAGATTATAATATCATGATAAAAATGAGATTCACAATATAATATGTCAAATGGTAGTATATACACCATATAACCATGAATATTTGAATAATAACAAATAAGTCTCTTTGGAATATAAATTGAGAAAAAATCCCTTACACAGATCGTATAAAATGACGTAAGAATTTATCAATGGGGTGATTATGTGTGGAAAATGTTTATCCACACAAAGGGAATGTGAAATTTCAACCTAAATAAATAAACTATGATAAAACACAAAATATTTACATAATATAATAAACGAAGTATACTTAATACCCAAAGAGTTGAAATTGATTTTACAAATTCACTTACAAAAATTTGACAGCCTTACGGTGTCACATAAAAATTCAGAAAATGAATTGATGTGATAGATAGGGTTATATCATCAGATTGAAATAATATTTACATAAATAAGGATATATAAGAACATATACCAACATTTTAAAATTGAAATTTAAAGACATAACATAAAAAATTTGTTGACTAGAAGATGAGGGTGAAAGGTTCCCTTACAAAGATCATTTTGTAAATAAAATAGATCAATTATGTGCATTCACAATAAGTACAAATAAAGAAATTATAAACACAATATAGGATATCAAAATTTATTTCCCATAAAATCAAATCACGACATAAACAAGAATGATATGATAAACCCAAAGAATGGAAATTATGTTAAGAAGTTCCCTTACAAAAATTCGGTAGCCTAACGACATCACGTAAAAATTAAGAAAATGATTTGATGAGAGAGAAAAGGGTCTATCATAACATGGACATAAAATTTAAAAAAAATAAGGATATATAATAGCATATCCCAACATAAGAAAATGGAAATTAAAAGGCATAACATAAAAGAAGTCATTGACTAAAAGATGAGGGTGAAAGGTTCCCTTACCTTGAGTCCGACTTGTCTCATATGTTCCTTTTTCTTCTTGAATAATTATCATAAGTTAATTTATAATTGCTTCAAACACATTCATGTTTATTATTCCTTTTATATTAAATAATTACTTTCTATAACAATTAGTTATTTATTTGAGTTCATGTTGGACATTTTGTCAATGTTTGGAACTTCAGTCAAAAATGAACTTGTTATAATGACGAATTCTCCATGTGGTCAAAGGTCCATTATCACCAGAATGATATTCAGGATTTATATATCATATATATCATATATATCCATTATATATTTATTTATTATAGTCTATATAATTTCGATAAATGAATATTAAATGCACCGTTCATAGAGAGGGAAATTCATACGTATGCAAAAACTCTATTTTTAGTACATTTTTTAATTTTTAATGGAATGAAATCCAACTGATATATATGTATATTATTATTATAGTACAATTTAATATTTTATATTTGTTAAATATGTTCATTATCACCATCCTTTATACGTTCCATGTATGGTATGAATGAGTCATATAACTTTGAGGGGGCGGTAGTCCGTACTTCCTCAAATGAAGTTGTCGCATTTATACAACATGAAAAGCATAGAGGTATGTCATAAATGATAATAAAACAAAATAAATACTGTATATATCATATATAATTATAGTTCCATCTTAACATCCATCATTATAGGTAGTATAATAAGATTGAACAATCATCGTTTCGTGAGGCAGTAGTTCGCCGTCCACAAAAACAGTATGTTCTTTAACCATTAGATAAAGGTGTGTAAGTTTAGATTGAATACTTCTCATAAAAAACCTACGTTATTAAGGATACTGGTGTTGTTATATAATCAAAGAATAATAAGAGCACCGGTAGTGGAGATGAAAAAATAATGGAAAGAATCTTGAAAGAAGATATTACCTAAAATTGGGTAACTTTTTTAAATTTGAGCCTAAGGGATCTTTTTAATTGGATTGTTCCTTGGGTAAGTCATATTGGAAGAATAGAGGGATGTTTGGAACTTATTTGGGAAGTTTTTGGACAATACTATAGGATTTAGAGGTGTGATTAATGGGTTAGAGTTGGTGTCATTTTAGAAGAGGGACGAGGGATCTTTAGAAAAGTTTGAAAGTATTATTTTATTATAAAATGATTTTCTCTTTCAAAAGTACCAAAAATCATTAAATTCAAATATAATATGAATATAATTTGAAAAACAATTCATCCAATAAGAATTGGACAGGTGTTTGATATTTTTAAACCATATCTTTTATATTTAACCCTTTGTTAAGTTATTTAAATTTTACCATGTCTTCTTGTAAATTCATATTATATGGTTGTTATATTTAAAATAAAATCCAAGCCACCCAAAATAGATAATAAATGAAATTTTTAACAGCATATATCTCATTTTTCTGAATCTTAGATTTTAAGGACAATTTTATCATTTAATAAAATATTATTTGTTATAGAAACTAATTTTTTCAATTTGTATACAATTTATATCATCACTTTTTTAAAAATCCATAAAAACATGGTCAATATGAAAAAACATCCTTAATTCAAAGACAAAAAGTCAAAACCTTCCATAGAATTTTTTAATGGAATGAAAAGTTTAAAATAAATTTATTTTCATATTTATAATATCTTTTATTTAAAACATTCATTAATGAGGTTATCATTACCTCAAAATTGTGTCATGAATATATTTATTTTTTTGATTTATAAAAATTATAAATAATAAACAATGATGATGTAAATATTTTTAGTTTTCTAATTATTATTTATAGTCAAATATATGAATTATATAACCCCGCATTAAAATTTACTTATAAGAAAATTCATGTTTATAATATTGTTATTATTACATTAATAAGAAGTTATTAATGTAATTATCTTACCCAAGTGGCTTTCAAAGGGAAAACGTTCTACCTAAGGATTTTATTGGTCAGCCATGACTCATACAATAAGGTTAGGACAAGTGTTAAGATAATTTTATATTATTATAATAATATTTTTACTATGAATTATTCTATTTACCTTTACCTGCCATAAATAAAAATCAAATGTTACTATTCACCAAATATTATTTTCACCCTATTGAATCACTTTTTACTTAATGATGACAACAATTTATGTCATATTTTGGAAATTCAATTCATATAAGTGGTAAAATTTCATTTAAATGAAAAAGTCAATTTTTTATGTACTATGCATTATTTTTCACTATTCACAAAAAAATGAATTTTTTCAGAAAAATAAAAAAACTCACCCAAAGATAATTCTGATATTTAGAATTAAAAAATTATGTCTATTTCACCAAATTAAATACATATATTTTTTATTAGTTTATTTAAAATTAATTTCCATTTTCAAAACTAAAAAGTGTGTTTTTTAGAAGTTAGAACTACAAAAATATTGACATTTGTTTATGTCCAATTTTAAAGAGAGAATTCCTCCAATGACCTAAATTGGATTAAATTGTAGAAATATAATCCTATTAAACTTTCAAACAATTTAAAAAGATAATATAACCATAGAAATAAATCAGATGAAAAGATACTTTTGACATAAAATGATGTATTTTTCACTATTAATTAAAAATGATCTTTATCAGATAAATACCAAAAATTTGAACAAACTAAATTTTGATAACCCTCTTTTAAATAATATGTTTCTTTTTTCAAATGAAATATATAAATGTTATAATATATAGAATTAAAATGGGTTCTCCATCAAAAAGGTGTAAAACTTCCTTTAAAAAATATTAGAGTATTTATGCTTAAAATTGGATTAATTCTCATTTTCATCCTATAAATTTTATTGAAAAAATGTAAAAACATTTCAAAACATTATTAATCATAATATGGTATGTTATTTTCATTCCCTCCAATAAAACAGCTAAGCGTTAACAACCATTTAAAATAATAATATTATATTATTATTATTTTTCAGTATGACTCAGCATTTTGTGCCACATAAGAATTCGGAGAAACCCATTATTGTGTGTCGGGTACATCATCAAACAGAGATTACCCTTTAAATTAAAATGAATATTTAATTCACAAATTTTAATAAATATGACAATGTCATATTCTTTATTTACTAGGGGTGTTATTTGCAATGTTCTTCCCACATACTCCATCAACCATTATCAATTAAGTGTTTCCAATCAAATTTCACAACTATTATTAAATTATTAGAATTATAGAATATGGAACAATATCATTACCACATATTAAGTAATATAAATATTTATTCTAAGGACATTTCATTATCAAATAATTCATAAAAACCATCCTATATTATTTTTAGAATCTATGTTTATTTTTCAAAACAATAAAACATATAAAACAAATCATAAAATTATACAGAAAATAAAATTTTAAAATTACAATACAGTTGAGCATAACCAATAAAATCAATTACATTATATAATAAATTAATCCAAGCCCCACTTATATTAATATATATTTTATAAAAAATTTCCATATTTAAATATTTTTTTAATTTAAAATTATTTCCTAAATAATTCATATCATAAATAAACTATAAAACAATCAAAACATGATTGAAAAATGTTTCAAAGATGTTCATTTGTGGTAGATTAAAAATAAATTATGGTCAATCATGGACATACAGTCTATACAAATACTAAATATGGTCCATGATTATGGTTAATTATGAAATAGCCTACGACACTCCCATTTTATTGATAATCCATGTTGTAGTTTTCTTACGGTATCTCATGCATCATTGTTGGTCATGGGGTGGTTGAATACTTACGGTATCTGGAATTCTAATATGGTGGTTCATTTAAATATACAACATGTATATATAGTTATATAATGCCTAAAGATACAACTATGATTCTATTACAAAGATAAGAATACTTCAATCTATTAGTATCATGATCCCATGGAAGCTTGAGTTCTTTGCATATGGTAGGATAATTAATTTCATGTGTCTAGTTGAGTGAAACACAATAGATTTCATATTTACTCATGTTCTTAGTTCAATAGATTTCTTTTTTAATCCATGTTGTATCTTGTTCTTAATGTATACTGAGTTTCATTAAAAATGTGACTCTATCTATTTTATGGAATGTAAAAAATTAATAACATCATAAATAATTTTAGCAAAAATTTAAAATAATTCATATATATAGTTTGAAAAGATTCTCGTGTGATGAAAAGATTATTGTAATAATCTTCCTGATATTACTATAAATCATAATATCATTTACTATAATTCTATATTTTTAGTAAAAATTTCATGTTTTGTTAATTGAATAACGGTGAATGATAAACTAGTATCCATATAAAGGAAAAAATCATTTTTAATAAGTGGACATAAAAACAAAAATTATTCATAAAATAATAATCAAACAAGTTCAAATCATGGGGAAGTAAATAGAAAATATAACCACAATAATTACAGTCCAAATACTACATACATTAATCATAGATAATCATGGATAAATAATTAATAATGATAAAATAAATAACATAAAAATGTATGATTTGATGATAATTATTTCAAATTTTTATCCTTCATTTATTGGGCAATAATTTTTTGTAAAAATAAATTTTTCTAATAACATACTAAAATAATTACAAATATTTAATTAAATATGAGAGATTTTCAATTTAAAAATAATATTAAATGAAATAAATTACATTTCTATAGACTCCCATAAGTAAAGATATCATTCTAGTTGTGAATTAATAAACATAAAATTTCATTCAAATAATGCCAAAATTCACCCAATTTTTTAAATTTATCACTTAGGTATAAAATACTTTTGAAAACAAAAACATTATATATGAAAATATATATTGTTACACTTGAACATTTTTTTAAAAACTCATCCCCAATTGTGTCTTAAAAACTACATATATATAAACATATTACAATTTAATATAACAAATAATAGACCTCATAATGATATAATAAATTAAATTATTAAAATAGTTACATCCATAGATTTTTTTATATTCAGATTGATGTTCAACAAAACATAAAATTTTAAAAAATATAACATTCATAAAATATTTAAACAAATAACATTATAAGTAAATTCATAAAAAAATTTAATGCACTCTTTAATTTATAGTAATTGTTTACATTATATAAAATAATAATACACATTACTTCAAGTCATTTATAGATTTAAAAACATGAGGTAAATTACTAATTACTTTTCCAAAATTAAAAAAATCACTGGAGAACAAAATTTAAATCCCTAATTGTTTCAACATATATTTCATCATGGATTAAAAAAATTAATGATATTATGATTTCGTAATATGTACTCAATTAATAAATTATTAATTTTTATATTTAAAAAATAATATGAATAATTAAATGGTTTTTGAATAATCATTGAAAATTTCAACAATAATAATGTATAAAAATTAAACATGTTATAGGATAATTCTGAAACATAAATTTTATCCACATAGTAAGAAGAAGTAAACAATATATTGAAACAATTTTTCAAATCTGAATTCTACACAATGAAAATTAAATTTTTTTAAACATTAAAATTCTACAAGGTCGATTTTTAGAAGAGAGTTACAAACATTATTTATACTCAAATATAATTAAAACTATTTTTTCATGATAATTAATTTTAATAACATTTAATATACACAATCATGATTAAAATTTAAACTTATCCAAAACATTTAAAATACATAAATATTTGATAAAATTATTAAATTTACATTTAAATTATTCCTCTATAAGAATAAAATTTCAAAATATAAATTATTTGGGAACATTTGACCATAATTAAACATTTTAGCAGTTCCATTACACTTTTGGGAAATTTAAACAAACAGCCTTTTCTTTTTAAATCATAAAAACTTTCGAAATAGAACAGTGTGCTGAATAAAATTGTTTAGATCCCTCTAAATTCATTATATTATAAAAATATATTTAATAGAATCAAAATATCCCTAATTTGAAATAGAAACCTATAACCATTATACTTATTTAAAACTAAAATTTAAAATATAAATAACTACATCATGCTTTAATTGATTTAAAAAAAGGTTTAATCAGAATAAAAACTATTTATCTCCCCTGAACTAATAAATCCTTTCTCAAAATATATTTAATGAGGTTGAATAGAATTTTTAATGAATTAAAATATTTATAACATAAAATAAAATTCCTATAAATATACAATTTATAATAGATTGAACTTTTTTATAGACCATAATAATTATCATACCATATTGTACATGAAAACATTCCATTTACACAGAAAATATGAATTCATACTTGTTAAATGTGACATAATATATTTTGAATGTAAAATAGAATAGCAATAATATGATTTGACTAATGTAATTTAGGTTCCCATATTTTCTTATGTTCAACTAGATTTATAACTGAATATTTAGGCACCTAAACATATTAAAAACATCTATTTTTTGGATAGGCCATAAAATAAATTTGAAAACCAAAATATTTTGATATGAATAAAAAATTAGTTAAATAACAGTGAGTATTAATTAGATTAATTATCATTACATATATATTTAAATAATTTTACACTTCAGAAACATCACTTTTACATTTTTAACAAATTTATTTTTATTTATCCTTCCTGATTAAAAAAAACTCTTCATGTTTTTATTTTCCTCCTTAAGATTACTATTTTTCAATAATTTAATATTTTTCTGTTTTATGTATATACATATATCTATAAATATAGTACTATATTTACTTAATATTTTATTTTATTCAGGAATATGTTATATATAAAAATTCAAAAAACTAAAATAACAATTGGATTCAAAATCAATTTATTTTTCATAATTAGTAATAGAATTATAGTATACATTAGAAGAAATTAGTAATTTAATAATGAGATATCATGTACCTAAATTTTTATATCCATCATATCATGGATCAATGTATCGAATTAACTTTATGTGTCACTACTAGATTATATATAATTTTTACAATCCTATCTTTCAAACAATTAATTAATTCTCTTTCCCATTTAGATATTCTTTAATTGCTTTAGTCTGAAAATATCATACTTAAGGTTTCCTTTCATCCTACACCCATAAAAGGTTATTTATGAAGCATATTTTCTCTTACTAGTGTTATATATGATTTATAACTTTGTGTTTTTACTTTTAAACTACATCATTTCTTTTATGTTTACAAATATTTGAAAACATTTCTACTTATGTGAGTTATCTTCTTATCACAGTCCTATGACTCAATTTCTGAATAGTCATATAATTAATTTATTATTTACATATAATAAATAAATTTCATTATTAAATAATCCTAATATATAATTTTTTTCTAGTAAACATCATATTACATAAAAGAAAAAATTATTTCATCCGATGTATACTCTTCAAATTAATTTCATTGATTTCCATGTTCATTGTATCCCATTTCATTTATAGAAAATGAATGACTCTATCAAAAAGTATTATATTCCTTAAAACATATCGTAATTTACTTACACCATTAATGATAATTGTGAATTATTTGATCATCATGTTTATAGATTCCTCTTCCCCATCATAAAGGAATAATATTTTTTTCATAGAATTCTCATCATTGTTATTTTAAGCTTACCAAAACTATATTATGTAGCTTACAATTTTATCAATATTTTATTGTTTTAAAAAAAATATAAAACATTATTAAACACAAATAAATATATAAAATAATTAAATATTTTTATAATATTTTAATTTTAAACATATTTTACAACATCATTATAAATAAGTTCATTTGCATCAACATCAACCATTTTTTAAGGTTTCATGGTTATTATCAAGTTACTAACATTAAAATGATTCAATTATACTTCAATTATCTAATTTCAATATCCATATTGATTTAAATCAATAAATATAGGCTCATGAAGTCTATATACGATATATTAACCAATTCTTTCCATGATAAAAATATATTTATTCTTAGACTATTAGGTATAAGATATTCATGTAATGAGAAAAAAAATTAAATAGAGAAACCAATATCCAAGATGAATACAATTTGGTACCAAATATTGAATTTATTAAGGTGGAAAAAATAATACAGAGGGTGGATATAGAATATAAAATTTTGAAACAAATAATAAATTATATTTATTGAAAGAGATGTTTTACTATATTTTAAGTACAATAGTGTTCAAAATTTAATTCATCAAAAATAATATAAGAAAAAATGATTTTAATAATTTTCATATTACTGTCATACTATATGTAATGGCTAAAGATTCCACGAATTATTATTATTTTTAATACATTAAATTTAATTGATGGATTACTACACATGAAATATATCGTTAGCTTGCATTAAAAACAACAATGAGTAACCTCAATAGATTGTGTTACACAGAAGACTGAGTTTTACTAAAAAACAACATACTATTGACAATATTATTTAATATATCACTTAGTCATTGGAATGGAGTGTAGGGATATGATTAACTAAATTATGAATTTTTTTTGAATCATTTTTTTAGTTATCTATTTATTATAACTAAAATATTCACCACTTAAAACAAAAAAATGTTTTCTAAAAACTACATTTTTTCTATGGGGTCGTTTATTCATGATTTCCATGCATATTTTAGAATTAGTTTTTAACACATTTAGAAAAAAACAAAAAAATAACAATTTTTTATATCGTTAAATAAAAATAATATTAGTTTTAAATTTTTTTTATTTTTCCAAAGTATTTCATTACCCGATGAATAATGGAAAATACTATATTTTAATTAAAATCCTAGTTTTTGTTAAAATAAATTAGAATGAAAAATTATTTCTTGATTTGGTTTTAAATTAAAAGTAGTAATATTTTAAATTCATTAACCTAATTTTGATAATTTTAATCCCTTTAATAATTTTTTTATATAAAAACTCTTGGAACTTTGGAACATTTTCTCTTTAAGAAATCTTTTTCTCGTCACATCAGCATGATTAATTATAAATTAATTTTTTCACTTCACTGCATTGATATTGGGAAAAAAGTATTCATATTTGAAATAAAAAAAGTATATTTTCTAATAAGGTCAACATTAATTTTGGCCAAAATTAATAGTCAAAGAAGACAATATTATTTAACACAGTTTTGGTAAAAATGTATTTACTATGTGGTTAAACTAAGAGGATAATGTAAAAAATTATTTAATAACTTTTCAAAAACCCATTCTATGGAAATAGTTTCCTTATTATATCTTCTATATTATATTATGGGCCATTTTAGTGGATTTTTTCATTATAAAAACTTGGGTATGTTTGAATCTCTTAGATAATTTACAATTGTCCAACCAACCTCACTTATTAAAGGCCACCCCTCTCCTTCATTCCTCACTTCTTGAAACCGGTGTTTTTCAATATTTTCCTAAATCACTTCATATAAGTCCTTATATAATCCTATAATCCTTATTTAGGACAGAAATCTATCCTAGGAAGGATTTTGTGCAAACATAAGGAGGATACATAAATAAGTGGTAACGTTCATTGATAAGTGTTTCTATATTATTGCTTCCTCCATCTACTTGAATTATTATTTTACCACGGTTCTATAATAACCTAAGTATCTTAATTGTAATAATAATTTTTACTTTAATTTAAATTAATTAAAAAAAGTCTAATTCTATCTAATGGGTTATTAAATCATTATTAGCTTGTGTAATGGGATACCACCTCGTTAACATATACAATTAATTTTTCAATTACCACCACTCAAGGTTGGAAATAATGTTGGATTTAATTTTTATATATTATATTTTTTTAAATATTATTATTAAATTATTATATCACATGTACCTTCATTATTTCTATTTTTGGAAATATTATAATGTTGCTCATGTGTAAAGTGAACTACCACCTTGTGAGGTGATGTGATCCATTCACACATTACATGGATGGGATTAAGGATTTTTTTAATGGAAATATGTTATATATATGACATAATATTGATTTAATTATAGAAATATACCATATAACTTTTTTTAAAATCCATAAGGAAAATGGAAATGCGTTTACATGTACATGTAACCTACCATTGCAATGAATTGTGTTTTCCATTTTCAATCATGAAATTTTTAAGATTAATATAAATATATATAAATATAGTGAAAATAAATTATATTTATATCATGATTAAAATTTTGGATATTATTAAATAATTATTAATATAATGGGACCAAAAATAGTAAATCAATACATAAATGAAAATCAAACTAGTAATTACTCAAAATTGTTTATAAACATATAATAAAACATCAATAGTAAATAATGTATGTTATGATTTATATATATAACTATGTTTATGTAATAGATGTATAATAAACTTATATTTATTATATAGTATGCTTTATTTTGTCTGACAGAGTTCAAGGCTTAAGGTAACAGATTATGACTATGTTTTCATTTTTTACTTACATTACGTTATGGAACTATATATTTTAACGAGTTTTATATGCATACCATTTTACTTGTAATATCATGAATTTATTTATGTTCTTAATATTTTATGTTTCATTTTATGTTATTCCTTTATAGGGATAGAGATTCAATATTACCAAATCTGTAATGATTTTATGTGACAATCTCATCATTTATCGAGAATATTTTTTATTATGTTTATGATGATAAAATATTATGATCCAACTCATGATAAAATATTTAATTCTATTATACTATAGTCATACATGATATTTTCAAGTAATAGTAATATATTCCAAATCTGGAGTGCAAAAAAATTATAAAATATTTTTTTAGAAAATTTGACTTTATTTCTCTCTTTGGTAGGAATTCCATTTTGTTCTAAAATTATGTTTTCAGAAAATATTTACAATTTTTTATTACTATATTTTTATTTATAAGATAAAAATTAACCCTTTTTACATAAAATATTAAATTAATGTTCATATCATTTCCCAAACAATGCATCTTTGGCATCTATTAAATATATTAAAGAAATTATCATTTTTTGTGTATGAGATGAACAAAACATAAAATCCTCATAACCTTTTTTTATTGAAAATCTATTAATAAATTATTATTATTATTTTTAAATAAATATACTTTCTATTTGTTTTATGTTCTATTTTTTTCAAATAGGAATGTATATTTTCCTTAAAAATTGTTTTAAATGATCGATCAAAAAAGAATTTTCTATCTAATATTGAACTCATTGATGTTACATGTGCCTTATTAGGGATTTGATCCAAGGATATCGTTACTTTTATTTATCTAAATTGTTTATTTTTATAATGGAATGATGTTCAGGAAGCCCATTTCTCTTCCATTGCTTATACCATGATAAAATTATTTTCAAACCCACAATATTTCCTCATTTTATTCTATGATGAATTGATGAAATGATGATTAAAACACTCTTTTTCAATAAGTTATGATATTATGAAATTTTTATGAAGACCATTTCATTTCATCGATTATGATATGTTGAATTTTTTATGATATCCTTGAACACATGAATGTGGTTTTCATTATGAGATAGGTGGGACCTATGTTTCCCTAAATGCATTAGGTAATGATTTATATCTTAAGAGATAGACATGACTGTAATGTAGAGTATACCAAATTCAGTAAGAGGCATTTCCCGTTATGATGGTATTTGGAGTGGACCTTGAATACTATGATGGTTTAGGGAGTGAATGCATTCCACTATTATACCATTGAAAATGAGTCTTGACTTATATCGGGATTATTTTTTAATGTTATGTGTATGTCACACTTCTATGTTTTTTTACAATGTTATGTTATCATCGCTCATGTTGTTTGATTCCATTTGTTTCATGTATAATGAAAATACAGTATTTATTACATGAGTCAATAATAGGATATTTTATATATAAGGTATTGTATTCAAATTATATTATCATGTTCTCACACCATTTGTTAATGTTACGATCATATATCTCTATTATTTACCCTTACTGTGTATCTGATCCCACACATTCTTATATTTCCTTTACTGAGGTAATGAAACAATTATATTAAATCTGATATTTATATGAATTTTTATAGTAATGATGATCATATTAGTAGGTTATATATTTTACATATAGACCTATTGTTGTGTTTCAAAGCTTCCAAAAACACTAAACTATTATGGTACTCTATCTTGTTTTTATGTAATGTATGGAATATTCCTTAAAATTAATGTCATATCTATATATACTAAAAATGGGTCTTTGTATTTAGTTTCATAGGATAATATTACATAACCCATATATACTATGAGGATAAAACCATAGTGACATCCTTAAGCACATGTAAAAAAATATGATTATGTACAAGAAAATGTATATGAAAATATCTTGTAATTTTGGTAAAGGATATAGTGAGTGGTTTGCAATCAATTACATGCTGTTGTAGACACTACAACTATACGTGTCTCTGTAATATATGTTCCTAGGTGTAATTACTCTGAAAATAATTGATTGTTCTAGAATCGATCATCTCCTATTGTATGACAATGAGCCTTATTGTACACCTGGTTTGACACTCCTGGGGGAATATTCATTTGATATTCCTGAACTATTTATGAAACATAATGATGGATTTAAAAATATGACATACATTAATGACCGTCATAAACCTAAGTATTAATATATTGATTAATGTGTCAAATGTTAGATAACATAGAGGTGATTTTTCTTGATTATGTGGTTCCCCCACATGATTATTGTTTCTTACACTATAATTTTTTGTTCTAGTTAATGGATGGTACCTGAAGGAACTAAGTTAGTAAAGAGTTTAATGCACAATGAAAATATTTTCCTCATGTCCATCCAAATGAAATTGTAGTGGAAATTAATAATATCATTGTTATTCTCACACAACATTCTCAATTTATCAATAATTATAGACATAGAAATGTATAAAAGAGGGAAAAAATTTTGTTTAATGATTCATGATGAAATCCTTAAATTATTCAGTGGGTCTTATGATTAACTCGTTCAAATAAAATTAATTAAAAACATTGAAAATACATTTTCCATTATCCTTTATTCAGAACATGAAAAACTAATTTTGGATACCTACCATTTGGAAGGTGAAGCAGATAAATGGTGGACTATTATCAAGAATATGAATCAATATGATGAAATTGATTCCAGGGATTAAGATGATCTAGAGAACTTATTTTCAATAAGTAATTCCCTCAAATTCTTAGTTAAAATTTGGAGAAGGAGTTCCTTTATCTAATTACATAGATAATGAATTTTTTTCACCTATGAGGTAAATTTTACATAACATATGATTTACTCTTCATTATTATCATCCAACATGAAATTAAGGTTGATCTATTCTACAGTGGGTTAAAACCAAGTCTCCAAAGGGTGTTTTATATAAGAGATATCATTATCTATTAAGATACTTTTATGTTATGTCATGGTAGAAATGGAGGTTGTAGTTATGTATCAATATAATTGTTTTGATAAAAAGAGAAAAATGGAATTCAATGGAAAATACAAGAGTCACGGAGTGAAGAAGAAGATAATTCTTTTACGATCACTGTGTAGAAAGAAGTATGGAGGTAATTGTTTTAAGGGGACTTGTAAATGATTTATGTGTTGAAGGGAGGGACATTAGAAAACATATTAATGATGGGAATGGGAGATGTTATCCAATTCTATGAATATAGAAAATTCTTCCCAAAATGCATTACCCACAAGTGTTTCAAATAAAAGTATTATTGGAATTATGCTAACTAGTGAGTAAATATGAAGGGTAATGACGATGATCAATGAAATCCACCAATTAATCCAAAAGGAAAAGGTAAATATCATCGGATAACTTCTTCTTTTGAATGGATCAATAACAATGTGGTAAAAGGTACACAAACGATCCACTATATAACTGTTATTTGAAATTAGATCTACCTATTCTTTTATATCTGAAGAATTTTCTATGTGTATCATTAATCCACCAGAATTATTAGATATATATTTATATATGAAACATCATAATGTTTCAATGGTTATTTCCCAAGTCTATGAATCCTCTTGGGTTGTAATTGTTAGAAATGTGCTTCCTAAATATCTTCTCACTCTTCATATGGATGAAGTTTTTGTTATCATGTTAATGGATTTGAATTTTCTTCATAAATCTAACATTAAATTTCAAGTAAGGGATGTGTCATTGGATATTAAAAAACAACCTATGATATTATATAAATATGGAAGTAATAAAAAAATTCACATTAATATCACATACATTGTCTGGGCCTTAATTAACATTCTGAAGCTGTGTTTATCCAAGATGGTTATGGAGAAAATTGACTTAAATTCTAGGCTAATTATGCCTGAATTTTCTGATCTCTTTTTGAAAGAGCTTCCATGTGTTCCAAAAAAATGTGAAAAGGTATAACTCTTTAACAAGTAATTTCAATTTTAATTAATATTTAACCAACAATAAATATAAGATATCCATCATTAAGTAATTAAATAGGATATTCAATATACTAAGGTATTATTTTATTGATTTAAAAACCATTATTCTCATCATTTCCATCCAATAATAAAATAAAAAATCAATTTTGGGTATACTTGGACTACCACTTCCATAAAAACATGTGTTTAATTTTTCATCACCACATCATGTTGACAGTTATAATGTTTGATTCAGGAAATATATATGATTTTTATGATACTTAAATAATTATATAGAGTTAAATTACTATTTAATTTTTTTTCATAACATCAATCAAAAATTGTAAACATCAGTGATGTACATGTATGGACTAACATCTCTAGGAAGTGGTGTACATTAGTTTTAATCAACTATTTTAATTAATAGTTATAAAACCATATAAAATTAATATATTTGATAAAAATTAAGTTTTTCACATTCTATAGATGATGGGACCATGATTAATGTATGAGGATGGGGACTGCCAACCTAATTTATTCTTGAAAAATGAAGTATTTATCACAAAGAACAAAGATTTTAATTAATAATTATAAATAAAAAGGAGATATGATCTTATAGTTAAAAAATATTTGGTGAGATATATATTAGTATTGTTGTAAAATATAATTATATTAAATAAATATTTATTGTATATAATATTTTAATGTAGAAAAAAATAAAAGAGACTTCAGTTAAGGGGGTATTTTTTAATCTATTTTTAATCTTGATTTTTGATGTATGAAATTCTATTGAGATAAATTATATGATATATCTCTTCAGAACACATTTAATTTTATTATCTTATGGTTCACTATGAAATTTTTTAACACCATTTTCTTCTCTTGGATACTCAAAATCATATAGAATATGTTTTTATGAAATGTTAACCTTATATCTTAACTTTTGGTCAAGGATATATTTCATTTATATCTATGTTATCAAAAAACAATTTACAATACCCAATGATAGTAAAATTCAATTTTTATAAATGTTAATTTTTTTGAAAAATTACTAAAAGTAAAAATATTATAGTTTTCTGATCATGATTCTTTGTGTAGAATCTGTCAACAAAATCATGGTTTTTAAAAATTATAGGATGAACATAATATCCCACAACCATGAACAATTAGTGATTTGATGTTACCATTAAATGTTTCCATGGTTATTTTCTATGAAATATTTTCCCATAAGAAATTGATATTTGTTTAGTTTAGTGACCCTTACCCAAGTTTCCCAGATCCAGTGGCTAAATTATATCATTTTATTATGATACAAGCAATCATATCTTAAAAAACAAAATAGTTTATAAGTGTTAATAAAGTAGATAAATAATAGAAAATCATAATACATTTCAATGTATAAATTATAAAAATATTTTTATTTCATAATACAATTATGATGTTTATTGAATCCTTAAACACAAATAAAAAATACTTCCTCATATTATAGGAAAAATAAGTCATAAGAATATATTGAGTGTATATACTCACTAAGGGTAAGTATACATCAGATACTATAAATAAGTAAGCAATAATCAATATGGAAATGTAAATAAATGAAACATGTGTCATTTAAATAATTACTAAATAATAATATAGAGGGAATAAATCATGATAAAATTATTCCATATAAGTAATCACTTGAATGTGAAAACATATCCATGGATATTATAAGAAATCTAATAATTACATAGAATATCAATAAATGAATTCATAATGATATAATGAACAATAATGGATTTATAAAACAATTAATCAAGTACTTTCACCAATACATCTAATACCATTAAGGTCTTCTGCCAAGACATCTAATACCTTCGAGGCCTTGTCTGAAGAAAAAATTATAAATGGTAAAGGCCTCTACCAGAACCCAATTTAGCTTTTCTCATGGGACCTACTGATGAATCTAGGGGGTATAATGGTCCCATCCATTCAATTTGTAATTTCTATTCATTTATAATATGATTGGGGTGAAACAAAATCCACATAAACATTCATATTGAAAAAAAGAATACAAAATGTTAATACATTCCCTACTCAAAAAACAAATTCATAAACCATCGAGAGTAATAGGTGAATGGTAATAAAACATTACATTCATGTTAAAATTTATCATAAAACATAGAAATAAATAATTATTATTATTTCAATAGACCATTTACCTAGTGAATCATAATTTTCATAAATGGTTTGTGTTTTTAATGAGTAGATAGACCATAAAAAGTTAATTAAAAATATTACGAGGAAAATAATATTTTTTCAAAATTAATATTTTTAAATAAAAAAATATTTTTAAATATTTTTAAATAACATATATTGGAAGGTAAACTTTGAAAATTTATAAAGTAATATTTCAAACATAGATTGGTCATGATGGGTGAAAATTATATTTATTCCGTACATGTTAAATAAATGATTCCTTTCACATTATCCATAAAAGCGTAAAAGAAATTTTTTTAACAATGACATGATGATTACATTAAAAATTAAAAAGTAAAATTGGGTAAAAATATATTTTTTATTAATTAATTTTAAATTTTTAAAAACATTTCATAAAACATTTTTTAAAAACATGGGTATTGATGAAAATGTATTTTTGAGATAAGGGATAAATATTGTCAGATATTCATAAATATATTTCCTAATATTTTTGAATATATAAGAGGGGGAAAATTAAACTATTATATAAAGAAGATAATTATTAACCATAGGATAATAAAATAAATTTATTTTAAGATAGAAATATCAAATAATTCTGTCATTATAGATGTAAACAAAAATAATCCTATATAATGATGAGATCATGATATAAACCCTTACCACATTTGTAGCTTTTGGATCGCAATCCCCATGAATAAAATAACGTTAAAGGAAACATTAAATACCATGAATATAAATTAATTACTCATATAACATACCAAAAGTAATGTATATGCACAACATACAATAAATAAGTGGTGAATATGAAATATGTATCACAAAAGATAAAGTTATATGATAAATCCTAACATTCAGTTTGAATCACCACATACGTTCATTATATTCTTGAATAATAAAATTATTTTAATTATTTAATTGATTAATAAACTATTTTTGTTTATTATTCCATTTATTTCACTCATTTCCATTTTTTATATTATTACTTAATCAATTATCTTTCAACTAGATATTTGTACGCTATTTTTCTTATGTATCAAAAATGGATTTGGAAGGTTCACTATGGTCAAAGAGGACATTATTTAAACAAATCTAGATTAATAATCATGAAATAATTATCATATAAATATATAATATATGTTTAAAAACAATAATTATTTATTATTATGAAAATTGAAATATTTTCCAATCCTGGAGATGGTAGGTCGTACATACTAATGAGTAAGGTTTCTCTTTTTCAATAATCAATATAGAAAGGATTTATATATTATTTTTTCACATAATAGTGATAATAATATTATAAAATTGATATAGTGTTTTTAAATATACATATATATATTATAAGTGTTGTGATGATGAAAAGAGTGTCACATCACATCTTGAAGGTGATAATCCACACATGCAAGAACATCATTATCATCATTCGGTGAGTGAAATTGTAAGAAATAAAATGATATATTACCTTTAATAAAGGATAAATATGTCATTAATATAATAATTATGTCATTTATATCACATATAATCATTATATTTATATATATTACAATATTTTTAAATCATTAGTGAAAACAACTCACATCACATTGTCAGGCAGTAGTCCACCATACACACAATCGATGTTGTAGTGTCCCCTAAGGAATGAAAATTAAAATTTCATACCTGTTATAATGAATCTAGTTGTATAATTATTATTTAAATATCATATATATATACATATTAAAAATAATTATAACTAATTGTGATATGTGGTAATAAAAAAAATAATGGCATCGGTTCATGGGGCGGTAGTCTTCCATAAATGTGAATGATGATTTTGAAGCCCATTTGGTGCAAGTGTGGATTTTTGTACGTAATACGATTAACATAAAAACATATCAGTATATGGAATATTATATGGTTATTATATAAACATAAATGAACCACATTTTAATGTGTTGGAATATTAAATAATATAAAAACACATAATAAGAAATTTAACCTATTCTCGGTACACCACTTTAGGATTAAACTTAATTTTTTACTAGAATAAATTTCATTCCAAAAAATGAATATATTATGAGAATATGGATTTTTGAAATGTATTTTTATAGTTTTTTTCCATAATTGGTATATATGTTGTGAAGAATAAAGGATAGGGGTGGCCTTTTATAGGTGAGATGAGTTACAACTTGTAATTTCTGAAAATAAATTTGTTTCCCACGTTTATCATATACCTAATGTGAAAAAATAGAGTATTATTAAAAATTATATAATATATTTTCTAAATATTACCATAAAATATGTCTCATAAAAATAGTTATATGATTTAAAACAATATCATTTTATTTTATCCCCTCGATAAATACATTATTCCATTAAACACAGAAAATATTTGATAATTGTTTTTATAATTATTTATGATAAAAAGCTAAGATGACTGTATTATAAACAATAATTAAATATTATTACCAATATGGAATAAATTTTTCAAAATTTTGATCACATAATGGGATTATTATAATTAAAATTAACTCTACCAATGGGATGAGAAATCTAGTTTTCAAAGTGAGATGCTTTACAATATTACAATAATTTTATATTAAAATTTAACAAAAAAATGCTTCCAAAGACCTAATTTTAATAAATTTATATATTATTAAATATTTTAAACTGTGAAAAAAATATAAATGATAATTTAACCTTATAAATAATTTAAACAAAAATTTGGGTTTCAATTAAAATTCAGTATCTCTCACTACTCAATATAAAATGAATCATTTTATAAAAATAAAAAAAAACCATAAGATAATTTTGATATGTTGATTTAAAAAATGAATCTGATAAAATCAAATAAATTTTCTAAAATTGGTAAAAATTAATTTTAAATCATGTTTCCAATGCAGGACTATTTCTCTATTGAAAATAATTTTTTTTCAAAAAAAATCATCCTTATTCTAATTATTTTTATTTTACGTATAATAAAAAGACTATAATTGGATTTATTTTATACGTAAAATATTAAATACTTTGTTATTACTATTTTTTGGGAAAATCTCTCAAGGTGTTTCTTGGAATGTTTTGGATATGATTGTTTTTGTTGACAAGGACATATAACTGTGAATGAGTATAGTTGGTGTTTTCTAAAATCATGTTGTCATCATTGGATAGAATTTTTTGATGAACTGTGAAAAAAATCATAAAAATAAACAATGGTTCACAAAAAATGTCAGTGAACAGTTCACGTTTGTGTCCCGAGTAGCAATAATGGTAAGTGAAACGGTTTGCGGTGAAGGGCGTGCGGTATGTGAAAGCTGTGATAGTTCGTGGGATGGAAGAAGAGAATGGGGCTGCATAAGTGAAGAAGTAGTATATAAGGACTTGACCTTAAACATTACTTATTATTTAATTAAATGAATAATTCACATTGATGATCTTTTCAGGTCTAGAGTTTTAGAGAATTAGGACATAACTATTACATCTCAAAGATTAGAAAGTAGACACATCTACTCGGCTTCCATTTTTTTCACAAAATAAAAACTCTTGAACAAAGGAGTCATGTCTAGTTCCTCGTTTTAGATAGCCTGACATTTCCTTGATCCCATCCTTGACCCTATTATACTTTATGTCCTGTGAAAAACATTTCAAAAAAACTTGGTATGAGCATAAAAAGTTCAGTAAGGGTTATAACAATACGGAAAGAAAACATTAGTCCATGTATACATAAGAATCAATGAAATCATACATTACTCATAAAACATAAGCACGTTAACATACCTCATGAAATCATAATATTTATTAATAACTCATAGAAATCATAATACATAAATGTAACTTGAGGCATTCATAACATTATTACGTAGGGAGTAACCCTCATGGTTATGTTTGGAATACCCATCACAGTATATTCCCTAAATCTCTTCAGAGAAACCTTAGTGTTTAACCCCTTCACATTACCCAATGCATTGGAGAGCTATATCGGGCTCACCCACCCTTAGTTTATCACGGAACCACCCGTCTTCATAAAAAATTCCCAAGAACCATAACATAATCATAGCACATAACTTAATCATAAAGGAAAGATAACATTCCCACATTGCAATAACAATAAAACATTTTAAATTATTGAAATAATGAACCCATTCTAAAATCCATTTTCAAAACCATTTAAAACATTTAATACAGATATTTTGGAATCAAAGTGTCCCATACCACTTCGAAGATTTTAAAATTTTAAACAATTAATACCCATATAAATACATCCATAAAACCATTTTGAAAACATGGATAATAATGAGAAATATTTTATAATAATAAATCATTAAGACATTTAATTTGATATTTTAGTTAAAGGGTTTTTAACACAATGAGAGACAATTGAATATGCATAATTAAGGAATAAAATTTAATAATAAATTTATATTATAATGAGAATAAAGGGATTCATGATATAATATTCAAAAGGATAGTATATACACCATATAAGAGTGAATTTTTGCATAACGATAATGAAGTCTTAATAAAAATGTAAAATGAAATGAAATCCCTTATAAAGAAGGTATCCTTAAATTAAGGATAAATCAATCTCATGATTTTTTGTGACAAATATAAATTCACCCAACATAAATGTATATTAAGTTTAAAATAATCAAAGTCATTCACACATATTCATAGAATGACATATTTAATAACTACAAGTTGAACCCAATGAAATCGAAATTGGGTTAAGAAGTTCCCTTGACAGCCTAACAGCGTCACTTTAAAATTCAAAGAAAATGAGTTGATGAGAAAAAAAAGGGTATCTCATCACTTTGAAATAAATTATACATCAATAATGATATATAATAATATATTCCATCATAAGATGTAAATTAAAAGACATAATAAGAGAAGTCTTTTAAAAAGAGGAGTGTGAAAGGTTCCCTTACCAATTTTGGTAACTTTCGAAACACACACCCCATGAAAGAAGGGTCATACAATGAAGATGTAAATACCCATAAATGAGATTATATTATACAAATTGTAAAATAATGGGTAGTAAATACACCACACAATAGGAAATAGTGGAAAATGTACCATGAATCTCACGGGAATAAAAAGTTAGATGAAAATCCACTTATAATAATTCGGCAGCCTAACGGTTCCACATAAAACATCCAAAAATGGATTTATGAGATCAAATAGGTTCTCTTATAAAATGAACATAAAAATTATAGAAATAGGAATATAAAAGAACATCCCCCAACTAAGAAATATGATCTTAAAAGAAACAATATAAAAGAGAGTACTTAAAAACAAAGAGAGAGGTAGGATCCCTTACCTCAAGTCCGACTTTTCTTGGTCATTTCTTTATATTCCTGAATAATAAACATTTTTCAATTTATAATTTTTTAAGGACCTACTTTAAAGAATATTATTCAGTTCATATCACATATTATAATGTTATAATAATTGGTTAATAATGTGAGTTCATATCAGACGTTTTTGTCGATGTTTGGTACATGAGTCAAAAATGAACTTGTTTGAAACTGATTGTCCATGTAGTTATAAGTACATCATCTCCAGAATATTATTAATTACATAAATATCATATATATCCTGTAGATATTCATTTTATACTATTCCATAACATTTTGAGATAAAATGAAATGAAATGCATCGTTCATGGAGATGGTAGGCCGTACGTACGCTTGAACACTACTTTCATTTCTTTGTCATATTAATGGAATTAAAAATAATTGAGAGATATATATATATTATAATTACAGTATAATATATATGTTATATAGGTCACATAAGTTCATTAATTTCTTTCTTTATACATTCCATGTATTTCATGAACGAGTCACGTCACTTGAGGGGGTGGTAGTCCACACTACTTCGTATGAAATTATCGCAATTGCACAACATGAAAAGCATAAAGGTATGTTTTAAATATAAAATACAGAAGCATATGGGAAACATAAATACCATATATATCATATATAAAATATAGTGTCATCATAATGGCCACCATTAAAGGTGTTAATAGAAGATTGAACAATCATCGTTTCGTTAGACAGTAATTCACCATCCACAGAAATAGTATGTTCTTTTACCATTAGACAGAGGTGTGTGTATGTGTAGCTCGAATCCTTCACATAACAATATCCTAGTACATTGAAGATACTGTTGTTGTTAAAAAATAAATGAATAAAAATAGTTTAGGGGTTTGGAGAATCAAAATAAAACAAAAGAACACAAGTGAAGACATTACCTTTAAAACGGGTAACTCCTCTTGGTTTGAACCAAAAGGGTTTCTTTAAGAGAATTCTGACAGATGTGAGGCTCTAATTGTGAAGACAGGGATGTGGAGAGATTAAATGGGCAGGGTTTGGCTGAGACAAAGGCTTGAGAGGTTTTGGTAAGGTGGTAGAGGTGGGGGGCTTTTATAAGGGAAGAGGATGGGAACTCTTGGAATGTTATAAACTATTACTTTATTATAAAATGATTTTCAGATTTTAGAGGTCCCAAAAGGATATATATCGGGGATAAGGTGATAAGGTTTTTAAATCCACCCATCCAATAGGTTTTGTGACAACTTTAAGACTTATATTTCACCCTATCTTCTCATTTTATTTAAATCGTTCATTTATGAGGTAATCACTGCATCATCAAAGTGTCATAAATAAATTAATTTATTTAATGTCTAAAAAGTATAAAAAAATATCATGATGTAGTAAATATTTTTAGATTTCTAATTAATATTTATAGTCAAAACTATTACTTGTATAACCGTATGTAAAATTTTTTTTAGTAAAATAATACATGTTTGTGACATTTTAATTTTAACTTTAAATAAAAAGTTATTAATGTCATTTTCCAACCAAAGTGGCTCAATGGGGTCTCCAAGTTGACACATGAATTTTCTTGGTCGTCCATAACTCATCCAATAGGATAGGACATGTTTCAAGGTCATTTCACATTATTATAACATTATCGTTAACTTAAATTACACTAATTACTTTTAATCGCGATTAATAAAACTTAAAAGTTACTATTCACAAAAAAAATATTTTAATCTCATTGAACCACATTTTACTTCATAATGAAAACCATGTATGTTGGTTTTTTGAAAATAAAATCACAGAAGTGTTAATGTTTTATTTAAACAAAAAATCAGTTTCTTTAACTACCACTTAGTGGTTTCCCTATTCATCAAAAATTGAAGTTTTTCAGAAAAATACCAAAAAATAACCCTAATCTATATTTGATATTCTGAATTCAAAAATGATTTCTATTTTACAAAATTAAAAATATATAAGTTTCATTAATTAGTTTAATAATTCATTCCCACTTTCAAAAGAAATAGCGTGTTTTTTAGAAACAATATCTATTAAAAGATTGACACTAGTTTAAGACTAATTTCATAGTGAAATTAATTCCAATGACAACCATTGGATTAAATGGTAAAAATATATTCTAAATACACATTAATATCAATTATAAAGATAATATATCCATATAAATAAATCATATTAAAAGGATTTTTTGAATTAAAATGCAAAATTTTCACTAAAAATGATCTTTATTGGAAAAATAACAAAAATTTACACAAAGTAAATTTTCTATGTCCAGATTCTAAAGAAGGATTTTATTTTGTCAAATACAACATATAAAATTTTCATAAGTATATTTTAAAAGGGTTCTCCATCAAAAGGCAGTTCATCGGCCTTTTAAAGAATATTAGATGATTTATGCTTAAAATTGGATTCATTTGCATTTTAAGCCTCTAACATTTATTGGATAAAAGTAAAAATATTTGACAAACATATATAACCATTATGTAGTTAGTTCCGTTCATTCCCTCCATTAAATTGGCTAGGCATTAACTACCATTTAAAATAATATTATTTTATTATTATAGTGCAATGTAAGATTTCAAAGAAACTAATTTTTACGTATTGGGTACGCCATCGAGCATAGTTTTCCCTTTAAAGTTATATTAATATTTTATTCAAAGATATGGATAAATATAAAAATGTAATATTCTTTATTTACCTGGGGTGTTACATCTTTCCCCCCATTTGGGAATTGCGTCCTCGCAATTTTAAAATTGGTCTTGGAAATTTCATTGAAAATACCACATCGGAACAAGAGTCAGTAAAACTATCACTTTAAAATAAAGAAGGAGAAGTAAAAAGGTCACCCGAGTTAACCCATACTAGGATTCCATGTTGGAAAACATGAACATGGATGAGAAAACAAAGGGTCATGTTCTGATGGAGAGTGATAGATAACTTGTTTATGAAAAATTTAACCACAATAAAATCATAAACTTGTGATGGGTTAAACAGAATATTATTCCACAGTAGGAAAAATTAACAGACAACATTTTTGTTTTAAGTTACTTTTCATGGAGGAATTTATTTTTGAGCATAAGTAAAACATAAGGAAACAAACATAATTATCATGTTGACTTTCAACTTTTACTGATTTCTTACATGAACTCATATTTTCTCCAAAAGACGAGTATTTAGGATGACTTGTTCACATTAAGAGAGCTATAATCAACATATAGAGAATCACCTAATCCACAAAAGAGAACTATATACTTCTCATGTCATTAGAACTTAACCAAAACTAAAACCAAAAAGGTTTGTATGAGATCAGATAATACCCAAAAAGGATAATACTTTATTAAAAAAATCTATTCTTAATCCCCAAAATTTGTCAAACAATAACCAAAGTTCAACGAAGATGATTCAATAAATATCTATCCATAAATTTCATCAAAGTAAACAAAACTAAGACTGAAACCCAAATCTCTGAAGTATTTAATCATATAGCCTACCAAGATAAACCTTAACATTTATCTACAAATAACATCAGTTACTCTTAAAGGCTCATACTGAAAAGTAATTAACCTAATCACATATCATCCATGATAGGTTACTAATTTCCATAGATAACCCAAAATCAACTTATTCTAGATTCATAAGATCATCTAACTAAAATGAATTAGTCAAAATAACTAGGGACTTCACGTAGTCCAGTGGTAGCCGATAAATACCAGTCGCACATTGGTTATGGGTTCGATTCCCATAGCTTCGTCAGACGCAACAGGTTATCACACGGTCTACATGTTGTCCTTTTTCCAAAACTACATAATTCTTATAACATTCCCCAAAAAGTGATAAAATATTCAAAAATAACCATAACATATTTTAACCTCAAGTTTATCTCATTCCTTTCATATTCCATCATATCATAGAGTAGCCCATAATTACATAAAAAGTAAGGATCATATAAACCCAAATGTTTACCTTTATAATTATTACCTGAACTTCCACATCAAGTTGGTTCTCTCGTACATGATTCATTAAAGAACTCACCAAGGATAAAGTTGTTGATCATGACTCCTGGTAGTTGGTTTATAATATCCAAAAGATTTCTCATTGAATCCCCCATTTCATCTAGTCTCTTAATCAGAGAACCACCACAGTTTCCTTCAAACCCATTGTCACTTTGCTGCCTGCTAGATCCGTCTATTTACTAAAACCAAAAAGGTCAGTGTGAGTATATCAACAAAATCATCAGATACTAAAGAGGAAGATAAACAATAATATATACTTAGTCATTCACTTTATCTAAAAACTATGACTCTTTCTAAATCCTAGACATTATGGTAATGTCACTTTTTCTTAAAGAATACCCTAACCTCTAATGTTATCTGAACAGAACTTTGATACAAACTATAAGGACCCAGCCTTAAGCATTACTTATTATTCAATTAAATGAAAAATTCACATTGAGGATCTTTTTAGGTTTATACTTTTAGAGAATTAGGTCATAACTATTACATCTCAAAGATTACGAAGTAGACACATCTACTTAGCTTCCATGTTTTTCACAAAATAAAAACTCTTGAACAAAGGAGTTATGTCTAGTTCCTTGTTTTAGACAGCCTGACATTTCCTTGATCCCATCATTGACCCTATTCAACTTTATGTCCTATGAAAAACATTTCAAAAAAACTTTGGATCAGCATAAAAAGATCAGTAAGGGTTATAAAAATATGAAAAGAAAACATTAGTCCATCTATACATAAGAATCATTGAAATCATACATTACTCATAAAACATAAGCACGTTAACATACCTCATGAAATCATAAGATTTATGAATAACTCATAGAAATCATAAGACATAAAGGTAACTTGAGGCATTCATAACATTTTTACGTAGGGAGTAACCCTCATGTTAACGTTTGGAATACCCATCATAGTATATTCCATAAATATCTTCGGATAAACCTTAGTGTTTAATCCCTTCGTGTTACCCAATGCATTGGAGAGCTATATCGGGCTCACCAACCCTTATTTTATCACGGAACCACCCGTCTTCATAAACAATGCCCGAGAAACATAACATAATCATAGCATATAACTTAAGCATAAAGGAAAGATAGCATTCCCACATTTCAATAACAACCTAACATTTTAAGTTATTGAAATAATGAATCCATTCTAAAAACCATTTTCAAAACCATTTAAAACATTTAATAAAGATATTTTTGAATCAAAGTGTCACATACCACTTTGAAGCTTTTAAAATTTTAAACATTAATACCCATATAAATATATCCATAAAACCATTTTGAAAACATGGATATTAATGAGAAATATTTATAATAATAAATCATTAAGACATTTAAAATTATATTTTAGTAAAAGGGTTTTTAACACAATGGGAGACACTTGAATACGCATAATTGAGGAATAAAATTTAATCCGAACTATATAATATCTAAAGAATAAAGGGATTCATGATATAATATTCCAAAGGATAGTATATACACCATATAAGAGTGAATTGGTGCATAACAACAATGAAATCTTAAAAGAAATGTAAAATGAAATGAAATACCTTATAAAGAAGGTATCCATAAATTAAGGATAAATCAATCTCATAATTATGTTTGACAAATATAAATACACCCAATATAAGTGTATATTAAGTGTAAAACAATCAGAGTCATTCACACATATTTATAGAATGACATATTCAATAACTACAAGTTGAACCCAAAGAAATCGAAATTGGGTGAAGAAGTTCCCTTGACAGCCTAACAATGTCACTTTAAAATTAAAAGAAAATGAGTTGATGATACAAAAAGTGAATCTCATCACTTGGAAATAAATTATACATAAATAATGATATATAATAATATATCCTAGCATAAGATGTAAATTAAAATACATAACAAGAGAAGTCTTTTAAAAAGAGCAGTGCGAAAGGTTCTCTTACCGATTTGGGTAACTTTCAAAACATACACCCCATGAAAGAAGGGTCATACAATGAAGATTTTAATACCCATAAATGTGATTATATTATACAAATAGTAAAATAATGTGCAGTAAATAAACCACACAAAAGGAAATAGTGGCAAACATAGCATGAATCTCACGGGAATAAAAAGTGAGATGAAAATCCCCTTATGAAAATTCAGCAGCCTAACGGCGCCACATAAAACATCCAAAAATGGATTGATGAGATCAAATAGGGTCTCTCATAACATGAACATAAAAACTAAAGAAATAGGAATATAAAATAACATCCCCCAACTAAGAAATAGGATCTTAAAAGAAACGACATAAAAGAGAGTACTTAAAAACAAAGAGAGAGGTAGGATCCCTTACCTCAAGTCCGACTTGTCTTGTTCCTTTCTTTATATTCCTGAATAATAAACTTTGGAAAATTTATAATTACTTAAGTACCTACATTAATGATTATTATTCAGTTCATATCATATATTATAATGTTATAATAATTGGTTAATAATGTGAGTTCATATCAGACGTTTTTGTCGATGTTTGGTACATTAGACAAAAATGAACTTGTTTGAAAATGATTGTCCTTGTAGTTATAATTAAATCATCTCCAGAATATTATTAATGATTTAAATATCATATATATCCAGTAAATATTCATTTTATACTATTCCATAACATCTGGTGATAAAAAGAAATGAAATTCACCGTTCATGGAGACGGTAGGTCGTACGTACGCATGAACACTACTTTCATTTCTTTGTCATATTAATGGAATTAAAAATAATTGAGATATATATATATTATAATTACAGTATAATATATATGTTATATAGGTCACATAAGTTCATTAATTTAATTCTTTATACATTTCATGTATTACATTAACGTGTCACGTCACTTGAGGGGGTGATAGTCCACACTTCCTCATATGAAATTATCGCAATTGCACAACATGAAAAGCATAAAGGTAAGTTTTAAATATAAAATAAAGAAGCATATGGGAAACATAAATACCATATATATCATATATAAAATACATTTACATCATAATGGCCACCATGAAAGGTGTTATGAGAAGATTGAACAATCATCGTTTCGTGAGGCAGTAATTCGCCATCCACAGAAACAATATGTTTTTTAACAATTAGACGGAGGTGTGTGTAAGTTTAGATCTAATCTTTAACATAAAAACATAATAGTACATTGAATATACTAGTGTTGTTACAAAAGAAAGGAATAAAAATAGTTTAGGGGTTTGGAGAATCAAAATAAAACAAAAGAACACAAGTGAAGACATTACCTTTAAAACGGGTAACTCCTCTTGGTTTGAACCAAAAGGGTTTCTTGAAGAGAATTATGCCAAAGGTGATGCTTTAATGGTGAATGGAGGGATGTGTAGAGATGAAATGGGCAGGGGTTAGCTGAGAAAAAGGCTCGAGAGGTGTAGGTAAGGTGGTAGAGTTGGGGGCCTTTTATAAGGGAGGAGGAGGGGCACTCTTGGAAATTTATAAACTATTACTTTATTATAAAATTCATTTCGGATTTTAAAGCACCAAAAAGTATATATTTCAAGGATAAAGTGATAAGGTTTCTAAATAAACCCATACAATAGGTTTTTGACAATTTTAAGACTTATATTTCACCCTATCGTCTGATGTTATTTAAATCGTTCATTTATGAGGTAATCACTGCATCATCACAGTGTCATAAATAAATTAATTTATTTAATGTCTAAAAATTATAAAAAAATATCATGATGTTGGAAATATTTTTATCTTTCTAATGAATATTTATAGTCAAAACTATTACTTGTATAACCCCATGTAAAAATTGTTTTAGTAAAACAATACTTGTTTGTGACATTTTAATTTTAACTTTAAATAAAAAGTTATTAATGTCATTTTCAAACCAAAGTGGCTCCATGGGGTCCCCAAGTTGACCCATGGATTGTCTTGGTCGGCAATGACTCATCCAATAAATTTAGTACATGTGTCAATGTCATTTCATATTATTATAACATTATCTTTACCTTAAATTACACTAATTACCTTTAATCGTGATTAATAAAACATAAAAGTTACTATTTACCAAAAAATTATTTTAATAAAAATGAACCACATTTTAATTCTTAATTACAACCATGTATGTCGGATTTTTGAAAATCCAATCACAAAAGTGGTAATGTTTCATTTAAATGAGAAATCAGTTTCTTTAACTACCACCTAGTGGTTTCACTATTCATCAAAAATTGATGTTTTTCAGAAAAATTAAAAAAAGTTCACCCCAGGATATATTTGATATTCTGAATTCAAAAATGATGTCAATTTTACAAAATTAAAAATATATAGGTTTCATTAATTAATTTAATAATTCATTCCCGCTGTCAAAACAAGTAGCGTGTTTTTAGGAAACAATATCTATTAAAAGATTGACACTAGTTTAAGTCCAATTTCAAAATGAAATTAATTCCAATGACCACCATTGGATTAAATAGTAAAAATATATTATAAATACACTTTAATCTCAATTAAAAAGATAATATATCCATATAAATAAATCAGATTAAAAGGCGGTTTTGAATTAAAATGCAACATTTTCACTAAAAATGATCTTTATCGGAAGAATGAAAAATTTTTTACACAAAGTAAATTTTGATGTCCAGATTATAAAGAAGGATTTTATTTTGTCAAATAAAACATATAAAATTGTCAAAAGTATATTTTAAAAGGGTTCTCCATCAAAAGGTGGTTCATCGACCTTTTAAAGAATATTAGAAGATTTATGCTTAAAATTGGATTCATTTTGCATTTTAAGCCTCTAAAATTTATTGGATAAAAGTAAAAATATTTGAGAAACATATATAACCATTTTTTAGTTAGTTACATTCACTCCCACCATTACAATGGCTAGGAGTTAACTACCATTTAAAATAATATTATTTTATTATTATAGTGCAACGTAAGATTTCAAAGAAACTCATTGTTGAGTATTAGGTATGCCATCGAGCATAGCGTTCCCTTTAAAGTAATATTAATATTTTATTCACAAATATGGATAAATATGAAAATTTCATATTCTTTATTTACCTGGGGTGTAACATAGTATGTGGATCAGAATGAAAAAATGGTTTGTGGATTTGTTGCGGTTCACGATAGGAGGATCAGAATGCGGTCGAGGTTGTGCTCAATCAAGTTTCATTAAATTTTGGATTAGCAAATTTTGTGTATATATTTTCCAATATATGGAGAGGTAATCCCAAAAATTAGAAGCGAGAGAAAATTTAATTAAATAACATATATTTGCTCTAGAAATTTGGAAATGTTTGAAGGTAGATAACATAGAAGAAAATATGGTGAAGGGTCTTACGAGGAACAAATGCCCGCAAAAAGAGAAGTTGTTCATGGAGGACGAGTCTACAAAAGGAAGAGGTTCACGTGGAAGTAATTTTCATGATGGTTTTTGCGAGGTGTTGTAGGATGAAAATAAAGAAGTTTGGTGGAAGAAGATCATGGTATATGGAGGGGGAGCTCTAGTACGAGTAAGGGAAGGTCGTCAGTGAATAGAGAACAGTTTGAGGACACAGAGTGATTATCCAAAGAAGATTGTGGAGTTAGTACGTGGAGGCGGTATGTGATAATGAAGGAAGAGGATTCCAGAGATGATATGCAGTTCCCAGAAATGGAAGAAGTATGTGGATGATGTGTTCAGCATTCCATACCCAGTACACTATATGTTGGAAAAGAAGGTGGTTTGAGGAACACTCAAGGAAGCATGAAAAAGATTCAATTAAATTTGAGAATTTCATTTACATTACCTAACAGTATAGAGAAAGGTGTATTTCATCTATGGGTGAAAAAAGAACATAAAAAATCATGAGGATTTGGCATTAATGAAAATTAAGGTACCTACATGTCCATTAACTTTGTTATACCTACAAGTCAAAAAACTTTGAGGGGATTCCTTTCAAAGAGCAATGACTAAAGGAAGAGGAATATGGTGACCATTTCTACCAGTGGTGAGCCAGAGAAAGAGCCATCAATATGGTTCAACCCTTGGAAAAATATTGAGGAGATCCTAATCCTTATAAAGGCATTGATCATTTCCATATAAGATCTATCCCCAACATTGTACTTATTATTGTTAGTGATTTATTGTGAATTTGGTAAATTAGTACACCTTCGTTGTATTCTCCTTGGATATAGATCCATGAGGGTTAACCAAGTAAAAAATTTTGTGTCTCGTGCATGATTTATATTTAATTAATACTTTTCAATGATAATGAGAGATAATAGAGTTTTGTTTAATGATGAAACATGATCCAAGGGGGAACAAATTTTAATCTTTCACACCATGATTCATCTTCACCCCCTCCCAGGATATTCAACCTAGTGGACCTAACACTATTCATACCCACCAATTTAATGGTTTGGATATAATTTTATTTTTGAAATAAAAATATTTTAATATATTATCTTATTTTGTTCAAACTTGGTGTTGTGTGCACTACATGCTATCTAAGAGATTGAATTTATTTAAAAATAAATATATCATACAATATTAAGAATTTATATTACCTTCTACCCTTAGGGTTGTGTTTTATAAATAATATTGAATGTAATGATCATATTTTATAGAAAATTATGTTAAATTCAATTGAAAATAAATAAATCATATGATCACAATTTATTTTTTATCATGACTATCTAGGGTTTCATAGTTTATTTTTTCTGTTGATAATCCACATCAAAAAAATACTTAATAAAAAATAATTATAATAAGATAAAAGTTGATTATAGAGGTAATATGGAATTGATCATCATAATGATTCATTGTAGGATAACATTGGTTACAAGTGAATATATTGAAATTTAAGAATAGTGTAAATTATTATTGAGAGTGATAGAGGTTATTGATCGCATAAAAGTAAATGATCAATGAAAATTTATTTCCCTAAAAACCACATATAAGTAGTAATTTATATGTCAATCTGTTCAACATTAATAAAGGTATTATGATAATTTCTTTCAATATAATTTTCTTTGAGTTGAGGAATTTCTTTAACTTCTACAGTAAGAATATTTTAAAATATACAAAATTCATATCTTTCTATTTCATCCGAATAACTTCATCTTTTGGATTTTCATCGATAAATTCCAAATTTATCTCTTGAAACACGAACATAATACCCAAAATATATTTTTTTTCCTGAATAAGTAAAATTTACATTTAATCAATCATATGTTCCATAATAGAATGATAAGTCAATCATTTTATCTCTAGTTATTATTATAACAAAATGGTTAGTACATGTTCTCTAATAAACATATATCTTAATATGGTGAAGTAATACATTAATCTCTAAAATCACATCGAATGTTAAACTTACGGAGTTCATAATTAGATAACCATAGGACCCTTATGTAAGATTATTATCCAAAACATTATAATGAATGCCACTATATTTATAAAATGGGCTTATCATTAATCCCACAAACAACATGGAGATTATCTTAATCATCACATACCAAACATGTGGATAACATTATCATATAATCTAATGATGTATTATAATAGCCTAAATTTCCATAAAACATTCTTGAAAACATTATTATTCATTATTCCATAATTAAAAGACATATTATCTAATATATTTCTTACATAAAAACTTATTGTTTACTCAATCAAAGATAGCATGAATCCCATTTTCAAAAAACAATAATAAATTCCATAGTCTACAGTCCTAGCCATTTACATTATCTATATAAATCATCTCTTTATCCCAACATCATTATCTCAATGTCAAGAACTTATTAAGTGTAATATTTACCTCAATAAATTATTTTCCATGAAATTATACATGCCACTGAATTGTTTTTTCAACATTGGTACCATTAAATAAATCATCCCAAATAATTTATGAAATGGTATCGCAGTACCATACATATATGTTTCATGATTCTTATAATGATAATTACATTAATAAAATACATGTACAACAAATTTCATACATCCAAATAAACAAGAATAGTAATTGTTCTACTTTGGTTGTATGAATAAAATAATTTTGACCTTTATACATTGACTTATTCTATGGTATGTTCCCTTAACTACTGGGTCATTTATTTCAATTATTTCTCATATCTTTATAGTATATGTATTTCAAATAAAAATATTATTTCTTATCCATAAATTCAGGAGCACGATGAAATTTTTACTCACATATAAAGAAAAATCCATTTTTATTTATGTATATACCAAGGTGTTTCCTTCAACAAGTATTGAATTTTGGAAAGACCTTCATTCTCGTATTCCCTTTACCCATGTCTTTATCTACCTTACTCTTCATCCCTTTCTTCACTTAGAATCCATACACCTTAGAGAATTCTTTCTAGGTCCTGATTGCACATGATAATATATCCTCGTATGATAAGAATATTTGGGAGGTTGTTCTCCATAAGTAGATTGTTTCAAACCCATTAAATAGATGGTTAATATTACTATTTGAATTACATATGTATTCCTCACCATTAATCTCTATCCTTTTAATTTTAGATTCATACATCTTAATACTTTCCTATTCTTTATATCTTAGACTCATGAACTATCTTTCCATATATACACACTTTTCTCACTAGGAAAATATTTTCCAAAAAAATTGTACCTAGAAATACTCCAACTCCATTAATTCTATTTTCTACTCATCCTTGATGATTTTAATTAATGAACACCGTTGATCTGCATATACTATGAAAAGATAAAATTTCATGATAACCTTTTCTGTTTCACTACATCCTAGAGTGAAAAAACTCCTCTATAAGGAACTAATCCTTTGGTGAGCTAAAAATGAATCTGTAGTCCCATATAATATTATGCATGAAGTGGTATAAAATTATTACACCATTTGTTGGTTCTTGGGCTAATCTATACATTAAAGGTTCTTATTCATAATCATAGCTAGATTTCACAATATGGTTATAATTTTATCAGTTCTATCTACAGTTCCAGATCAAGCTTCATTATCATCTCCTTGAAGGGGATTTCTACACAAATTACATGCATTTATATGGGTTTCATTCCATCTATTAGGCATAATTTATAAGGAAATGAATATAATACATTATATCATAACATTAGAAAATGTAATATATAATCCCAAAACTAGTGAAAAACATAACATACAATGAAAATTTTATGCATAGCTAATATCAAACATGGGTTCTTTGGTGATATATTTATTTTCAAATCCTTTATAATGGATTGTAAATAAATTTTCAAATTTCATAAGAATATCTATCATGTGTGTCAAACAAGGTGCAAAGTAATCTTGTTGCCATGTACCAGTTGATGATGGGAACAAGGCCAACATTCCCTTTCTAGAATTGTTTTCCATAGATATGCCTATGAATAAACCATATAAACATTTATTATCTGGAAAGTCATAGATTTATTATAAAAACAATATAATATCTTCCCCACCAAATTATCATACTGTACTTATATACTTTTCCTCAATTTCTATCATAGGGTAATATCACCTAATATATGACTTCCTAAATCTAGTTCTCATAGTTACTACTAATGTTCCTCTGATTCAAAATGTTTCGAACCTTACCCAAGTATCATAGAGTGGTAGTATAATTTATTAAGTCTTCATAAGATATAAGGAATCATATCCCAAAGAAAATACATTTTTGTTTCCCTGGTAAACTTGATACATACATGAAATTCACTTTTAATTTTCAATTTAAAAAACTTAAATATTTTTTATTGATAAACCTATTATTCCCCTTATTGAATCAATTCATATCAATCATAAAACACTTACATATATCATGGGGATCAATAAAACACAAGAAATGGTGAAAAAATATGCTCATTAAGGGTAAATTTATATTGGAAGCTATGAATTAATAAGGTATAATCAACATATTATGATAAATAATAGAAACCCATGATATTTAATCCATATTATGAGGATAACATGGTACTAATAACTTTGTAACAAACAATTTAATGTAAATAATCACCTGATCTTGAAAACCTAACCATATAGATTATAAGTAATTGGAAAATCACCTATATTTTGAATAAATGAATTCATAATGATGGAACACATAATAATGTACATATAAAATATACCATCAATGATTTCTACCAAAATATCAAATACCATTGAGGCCTTGTGAAAAGTAATATAATACCTTCATGGATTGTTTCATTGAAATCTATTTAAATGGGTAAGTCCCTGTATGGAAACCCTGCTTTTATTACAAACTTAAACATGATTCATTACATAAAAAATCACTTGATAAAACAAACAAGATCAAGAGGTTTAGTGTCTTTGATGATGAGGATCATTACATAATAACTTAAAACATGAAATACAACATCTTTATTGAAATATTATTTTACATGACCACTACATTCCCTCGTACTTAGCATTGCATGGGATAACCTGAGGACATGCATAAGAAAAGGGTGAGCTATAAAGCCCAGTAAGGGAGTACACATGGAATAACATGAGGAGTGAAATACATGTTAGACAATCTGCATATCAATAGAGCATAAAAGAAACATGAACATAAAGGCATGATAACGGATGATAATCATAACATGGAAATGTGGCAACAACACTTAACATAGAATTAGCTTGAGCCAAGGCTCGTTGGACATGGAGCATTAGTAAATCCTCATTGCACATAAAGCACGAGTGAACCCTCATTTCACTTGAATTAGAATGATTCAACACTCATTACACATAACGTATCATGATACTATACTTTACCCAATGCATTGAAGCGCTATAAGGGTGCACCCTTCCTAAACATTTCATTTCATGCATAAATGTGCCACATGGATCATAAAAAATTGATTCATAAAACATAATCAATAATTCCATAATAAAGGGATGTGGAATTAATACATGAAACATTATAATCAATATGTAAATGTTCATAAAGGTGAATACCCTTGATGGATAAATGGTCATGGTATTCACTACACAAAGGCATTGGCTTAGAAAATCGGTGCAATTTCGGCAGCGTAACAGCGTGACATAAGAATTCATAAAAAAGGTTGATGAGAGAGAAAAGAGCTCCTCATCATATTTACATGTAATTGACAGTAAGTAGTTCATATAGATACATGTCCCAACAATTGTAATGGAATTTAGATTCATGATAAAAAATTATTGCTTGAATGTAAAAGAAGAGAGAGAAGTTCCTTTCGGAATCTCGGCATAGTAACGGGTGTACATGGGAGGCATTTAATGAGAGAGAAAGGGTTCTACCATAATTAAAACAATAAGAGGGGAGTATGGGGGAGGTGCTAAACCATACCCCAACATTCATAATTGAAATTAAAAGGTCAATACAACTTAAAGAAAATTGACAAAAAGGAGAAAGGAAGAAAAAAACCCTTACTTGGAAGTGTGCTTCCAAAGGCTAGAGAGAGGCTTGTGAGGAGAATCTTGGGAGCTTGGGGAACCTTGGGAGGATTATAGATAGATTTAGGAAGAGGTTGGACGAACTCCAAAGGCTTTGAGTGAGGAGGAAGTGGGATCATGGGTGGGTTTATATAAGAAAGGTGAGGGAATTCTTTATTATTTAGGTTTGGGTCCCCATACATTAAATTATTCCAAACCACAAACCATCCCATGGTTTTTGCCCGTGGCTTTTGGAAAAGGGAAGAGGAAAAAAATATTTTATAAGGCCAAAGTCCGAACTTCTTAAAATATTAGGGTTGCTTATGTGGAGACGAGTCACACTCCCATAGAAATTAATTTAAAAAGGCAAGGTGTTGAATAAGTCTTTAGGGGTCCATTAATGCTTTGAAAAGTTAATCAAACAAACCCAAAATCAAATTATTTTAATGTTAAACATATATTTGCCCAACATAAAGATTATAGTATTTTATTACATCACTATTGGGTCATTGTGATGTCATAAAACACATTATATATTTAAACGGTATTTAATTTTTACCCAAAAATTTGACTGTCTTAGAAAATTATGAAAAATTCACCGTTAGATAATTTTGACGTCCTGATTCTAGAAATAACATTTATTTTATCTAAATAATTTTCTAAATGTGTTAATTTTTATTTTTAAAATAAAAACCGACATTTATAAAAAAAATCACGGGTTTTGACAGTAATGGCTTTCAAACTTTAATAAAAAATTTAATTGCATTCATAAAATTATAAGATCATTTATATTTAATAAAAATTAATTTATAATAATATTATTATTTTATTAAAATATTATTTAATTCAAAAATCTCTTAATTTAATAAAATATAACTCTTAATTAAATAATAACTAAAAATACTATTTGTACTTTAAAAACTATTTACAATGTATCAAAAATGACTATAAATTATATTCATTATTATATAAAAAAATAATGTACATGAACATAGTACTAATTATTTGTTATATAACCCCTTAAAACAGCCGCATAAGACCTAAGGGTAAGGTGTGCAATGGTGACAGACTCTTGAGGTGGCTCGGATAACATTGCTCGAGTGGTAATTTCAATCAACTTCCACTTTTCCCATAGACGGTCATGTTCGAGCTTGACATGATGAAGCTTAGCTTGGGCTTGGTCAAGAGCGAAGCCCAAAGATGCCACCTCTTTTCTGAGCTCTGAAAAATGGGCTTCGTATGGGGCAATTCTACTGGATGAGGCCATCGCTTCCTTTGTCAGAGTAAATTGGATTTGTTAAAGTCCTATATTTATACTAATCATGTGATCACTGTTCAATGTCTATATTAACAATGGTCAAAATTCATAACATAATACCAATGAAGTTTACATTTTATATAAACAAAAAGAGACATTTAATTCGATCAAGAGGGATTTCCATTAATGAAACTTTGGGTCGTTACAATATTCCCCCTTAAGAAATTTCGCCCTCGAAATTTTTCTTTTCCCACACTAAAACAGATGTGGGTAACTCTGCATCATCATTTCCTCCAATTCCCAAGTCGCTTCTTTAAACATGTGGTTTCTCCACAACACCTTGATGAGGGGAATATTCTTATTTCGTAGAACTTTTTCTCTACGATCTTAGATCTTCACTGGTTACTCCTCAAAATAAAGATCATCTTCCAATTGTACCACCTCAGAAGAGAGTACATGTGAATGGTCCGGTATGTACTTCCTTAAGAGGGATACGTGAAAGACATCATGCACTTTGGCCATGGTAGGTGGAAGTTCTAGTCGATAGGCCACAACCTTGACAAGATCAAGAATCTCGAAGGGGTCGATGTACCTTGGACTTAACTTCCCTTTGTTTCCAAACCTCATGACCTTCTTCCGTGGAGATATGCATAGAAAAAACATGTCTCCAACTTAAAACTCAATGTATCATCGACGATTATCTCCATAACTCTTCTGTAGACTCTGAGATTCCATGATATGCTGCAGAATGTTTTTTACCTTCTCCACCATTTCCTCGACCATTTTTGGTCCAAGCAGCTTACGTTCACCAACCTCATACCAACATGCCGATGTTCTGCACCTTTTCCCATACAGGGCTTCATATGGTGCCATTTGGATTCTTGAGTGGAAACTATTGTTATAATAGAACTCAACGAGAGGAAGATATTGATCCCATCCTCCTTTAAATTCCATTGAGAACACTCTCAACATATCCTCAAGTGTTTTTATAGTCCGCTCGGATTGGCCATCAGTTTGAGGATGATAGGTCGTACTGAAGTTCAGTTCTATATTCAGAGCATGTTGAAGACTCTTCCGAAACATAGAGGTGAATCTTGGATCTCGGTCAGACACAATAGATAGTGGTACTCCCTGAAACCTCACCACTTCCCTGATGTGTATTCGTGACAGTTGATCCAAAGAGAAATCCTCCCGAATAACAATGAAGTGTGCAGTCTTTGTAAGACGATCCACAACAACCGAGATTGCATTGTTGCCTTTGGATGTCATTGGAAGTCCGGTGAAAATGTCCACGGTGATGTTCTCCCATTTCCATTCTGTTATGGGCAATGGTTGCATCATCCCCATATACTTCTACCTCTCTGGCTTCACTTGCTGACACACCAGGCACTTTGATGTATATTCAGCAATCTCTTTCTTCATATTATCCCACCGAAAGTTTTCTCAGAGATCACGATACATCTTTGTGCTCCCTGGATGAATATAGAAATTTGAACTATGTGCATCATCCAAAAGTTCCTTCCTCAGCTCTGGATTTTATGGAACACATAGTCTTTTCCCAAACCACACAATTCATTCTTCATTAACATTAATCTCCGAGGATTTCCCCTTTTTAATAGCTTCCACTTTTTCCTGAATTCCCACATCATCCTTTTGAGAATCCTTTAACCTTTCAAAAATAAACGGTTGAGAAATCATTTGTGAAAGGATTGATGATGTTCCCTTCTTTATGATTCCCATGTCTATCATCATCAAGTCTAAAAAGATTGGATCCTTATCAATTCTAATCATTGATAGAATTGCTGGGTCCTTTCTACTTAGGTCATCTGCCACCTTGTTCGCTTTCCCAGGGTGGTAATGGATTGAATAGTCATAATCCTTGATGTGATCTATCCATATTCTCTGGTGCATATTAAGCTCTTTCTATGTGAATATATATTTAGGACTCATGTGGTCAGTATATATCTCACATATCTCTCCATAGAGATAATGCCGCCAGATTTTCAAGGCAAAAATCACCGCCGCCAACTCCAGATCATGTGTTGGATTGTTTCGCTCAAGGATTTTCAACTACCTTGTGGCATAGGATATCACTTTACCATTCTGCATCAGTACACATGTAGAGACCCGAAGCTTATCGTACATGGACATTACATTACTTTTGCGGAATACTTAGTACATAACAAAAACACACACACAAGGATCGTAATAGTTTAGTGTCTTTGGAAACTCGGAATATAATCTTCTAATCCTGGTGAAAGATCTTCAACATCTCCCATAAAGATCTTCTTCTTTTTTACCTAAAACCTTTCTTTATATCCTGGGGAAAAGAAAACATAAAAGGGTGAGCTCAAATGCTCAGTAAGGGTAAACAAAAGAAATATCAATCACATAATTTTCATAAGAACATAACATTTTTGGAAATCTTAACCTGCAAAAGAGAGCATAATTTCATAACATGGGATAAATCATAGTAGTGAAATGAAATCATAACTTAAAACATTACTCATTGTGGCATACACACATAATCATAGAGAATCATTTCTTGTTAGTCAAGACTCATTTACAAGACTATCATAGTGGACAAAGTCCATTTCTGAATCGAGTAATCCTCGTTTCAGTCCTTTTTCACTGAACTGGTATAACCTACCATTCCGGCCATGTCTATCTCATGAGATATAAAATCTTTACCCAATGCATTGGAGGGAGATATAGGTCCCACCCATCTCTTAATGAATCCTTTCTTATGTGTGCCACAAAATCATAAATCATACATTATTGCATAACCCATGTAATAAAAATGGGATTCTTAAACAACATGACATCATAAAACCATTCATATAAGATAAAGGAATTCATAAATATAATTCCATCACAACATAGTCAAATAAATGTAAAAATATGGATAGAAACAGAACCCTTTATTATCTTAGATGAAAAATAATTTTGATAAAACACTTGAATTGAATTCTTGAGGAAAATATCCTTTTTTCTTCAAAATCAATTTCTTTTCACAAAACATCATGAAGTTTTAAAAGAAAAAGATTTTATTGAAAATAGTCATGAAATATTTTGGAGGGAGGTTCATGAAAATAAGGCTTTATAAAACCGTAAAAATCCGTTCGTTCCGTATAAGTTAAAAAAAACATTCTTCGTACTTTTGTCGGAAAAGTCAAAAAGTACCTCGTACGGAAAAACGACAAAAGATTCCTTTCATATTCTTTACTAAAAACTCACCTAAGGGTAAAATTGGATTTAAACTATTTCAAGTGGATGGAAACAATATTACATATTGAGGGAACATGGATGTGGATGATAAAATACACCCCAGTAAATACTTACGAATAAACAATCTCGAATAAAAATGAGATTGTGATATTTTCCCTTACCTTAGGTCCGACTTGCTTTGTAAGTGTCTGAACCTCCTGTATAATGATTTAAATCATGTTATTGACTTATTACAGAATCATATTCATTGTTATGATATCATATATGTTTCACTTATGACATTATATTACCCGTTCTTTTGTAAATTCTATGTTAAAGAAGCGTTTTGGGTAAAATCGTTTCATTTATCGTAGGTGTTTTGACTTGTTGTTCTTGACATCATTATTACTTATATCATGATTTAATTACTTCCAGAATATAAAATATGATTTATATATCATATATATTCAGTATATATATATATATATAATAGGTAGATAAATAAAATGAAAAACACCGTTCATGGAGACGGTAGTCCGTACGTACGCATGAACGCTGTTTTCATTTCCTTATTGTCTTGAAATGGAAGTAAGTAGATGACATACATATGTATATATATACATAAATCCAGTAGCTTTATAATGTCATATATTTCATTATTATTTCTTATATATACATTATAATCATTCTTAAATGGTTAACATGGAGAATGAATCTCATCGCGTCGTGGAGACGGTATTCCGTACGTACGCACGAGCGATGATATCATTTCTATAAATATTGAATTGAATTGGAGTGGATTATACAATATATCAGAATCAATATGATGTTGTAATAACTATGTATAGTTATTCTTTACACCATTATACCCATCCATGTAAGGTGGTGGTGGAAAATAGATTACACCATGGCGTGGAGACGGTATTCCGTACGTACGCACGCGCGGTGATTTCTTTTTCCGTAGGATGGATAGATGGTGAAATAGGGTTGTTTCATACTTATAATAACATATCAGTATATGAGTGATACTGATGTTATTACTTCATAATGAAACAACCTAAGAAGAAGAAGTGGAAGAAGAAATAAAGATGAAAGAATTGGTAACGGTAATTACCTCTTCTTTGAAGTGCCTCTTTGAGACCTCCTCTTAGGGCACTAAAATTGGTCTTTGAGGAAGACCAGAACCTCTAGGATGTTGCTAGGGAAGTGGAGAGGATAAATTGGAAGGGGTTGGCTGAGCTTGAGTGCTCAAATTGGTGTGAGGAGGAGGGGGAGGAGGTGTCCTTTTATAGGGGAGGAGAGGGGCACCTTAGGAATATCTCAAAATATTATTTTATATTAAAGTCAAAATCGGTTTATAATGGTTCCAAAGGGTCTTATTTCGAAGCTAAAGTGGGGATGGGTCGAAATCCTATCAACCAATATAATTTAGACAAGTTTAGGGTATTATTTTAACCTTATCAATTAGATTTAACTCTAAGTTAAATAATTTAACTTTTACCGTGTCTTTTTGTTTTCTTTCACTATATGGTTAATAAACTTACTCTAACATGCCAAACGAACCCCAAATTGTATATTATTAATACATATATCCTTATCTAAGTCATTTGGCCGAACCTTAGATTTTTAGGAATAAAATAACAATTAATAATATAATATTTGATTTAAAAACTATTTTGTGTCAATTTTGACACTATTTGATATATGATTTTTGTGAAAGTCATAACAGAATTATATGTTCGAAACAAGTTGATTAAATCAACACTAATATATCATAGTAACCTATAAAATTATTGGAATTCATAAAAAGTCTTAAATTACATTTATTTTGGTATTTATATTATCAATTATGTCAATATTTCATTAATAAGATAATTACTGCATCATCTTTGTGTCATAAATAAATTATATTATTTGACGTCTAAAAATTACAAATAAAATACCATCATGTAGGAAATCTTTTTAAATTTCTAATGAATATTTATAGTCTAATTTATCTTATGTATAACCCCATATTAAAAATGATTTACTTATTAAACTTTGATTTTAACTATTTTAACCCTTCTTTAAATAAATTAATAATAAATGTCCTAATCTAATCCAAGTGGGCCTAAATGGTCATATTTTCTTCCTAAGTTTGTTTTTGGTCGAATTACACTTGTCCAATAGAATTAGGACATGTGTTAGGGTAATATTAATATCATATTTACCCTTAGTTACCCTATTTACTATTAACCGCGGTAAAAAAGGTAAAAAGTTACTATTCACCAAAAATTATTTTCATCTCATTGAACCACATTTTAGTCCTTGATATTAACCGTGTCTCTCGGATTTTCGAAATTTCATTCACAGAAGCGGTAAAATTAAGTTTTATGCAAAATTCAGTTTTTAACCTACCACTTAGTGGTTTCACTATTCATCAAAAATTGAAAGTTTTCAGAAAAGTACCAAAATTTCACCCTAGGCTATAATTGATATTCCGAATTCAAAAATGATTTCTATTTTACAAAATTCCAAACATATAAGTTGCATTAATTAATTTTATAATTAATTTCCGCTGTTACAACAAATAGCGTGTTTTTAAGAGATAATAACTATCAAAAGATTGACACTTGTTTATAACTGGTTTAAATGTGAAATTACATCCAATGACCAACATTGTATTAAATTGTAAAAATATATTCTAAATATACTTTACAACCACTCAAATTAATGATTTATCACTATTAATTATTTCGATTAAAAAAGATGCTTTTAATTATAATTTAGTAATTTTCACTATTCATCAGAATATGAAAATTATCTGAAAAGTACCAAAATTTCACCTTAGGCTAAATTCGATACTCCGAATCCAAAAATGAAGTTCATTTTGAAAAATAAGATTTATAGAATTTTAAAAAGTGGTTATTACAATTCATAACGGCTAGTTTTAATAATATTTTAATAGCATATCGTTGTTTAATGAAACTCAGTATTGCGTATTACACACGCTATCGAGGAAGGTCGCGATTGCGTGTAATGCAAGGCAAGTCAAGGATGTGTGTTGTGCAAGCTCCTTTTGGTGTAGCATACAACACAAGACATTAGTGAAATAAAAAAGAATATTTTTCATAAAATCTCGGGCTGTTACATTCTACCCCCCTTAAAATGAATTTCGCCCTCGAAATTCGTCGGGGTTATAAATGGTTTACTATTCGAAAGTTTATTTAATAGAAACCCACATCGTAAAAGGGAATACCAAAACTTGGCTTTAAAAACTAAAGTATGAAATGTAACGATTACCCAAATAAACTAATCACTGGGTTTCCACATAGGTGAAAATATGGATATGGAAGAGAAATCTAACCATCATGTTCTGATGGAGAGTGGTAGAGAACATGGCTATGGAAAAGCCAGTAATCACAAATCCATAGATTTGTGGTGATATAAGGTACCATCTGATTCATCAGGTATAAGATCACTAGGACAACATTTTTGGTTTTCAAGATCATTTCCCTAAAGTTGAAAATTTGCTTAGAATAAATACTTACTTTATTTTGGTACAATCTCACTTTTGTTCGTGTCTTGAACAATTTCTACTTCATCTCTTAAATAAATGAAGTTGAATTTGTTATTCATGAAGTGTTAGCAGATCATGTGATAGAATGACGAGTCATTCCATCTGTCTCAAAAGATTAGAAAAATTTATATACATAAGTCGATCTATAGTGGGATTAATCATATATGGTTCCTAAAATGGACTTATACTTCATATATCATACTTCTTAATATAATAAAACTAGTTTCTACTAAACAGGGACTTCCTGTAGGTCAGTGGTAGGCGATAAAGGCCAGTCGCACTTCGGTTGTGGGTTCGATTCCTACAGCCTTGTCCGAAGCGATGGGCTGTCGCCCGTCCTGCAGGTTGTCCCTTTTTCTAAAACTACGTTACTATAACATCCCTTCAATAATATCGAAAATCTTCTATCCTTAAACAATACTAACTTATGTCCAGCATAATCCAGTCTAATCTTTAGGCTTATAATACTGTAGTCCACTCTCATAATACAGTGACAACGATTACCAGAGATTTAATACTGTCGTTGATCCCCACATATCATAAGATATGTCTTGTTGGTCACATTCCAAACATTCAAAGTCCTTAATCATGTATTCTCTTGAATACCTTAGTGAAATCATGAGTGCAGTTAAAAGTTAACACTTTCCACATACCAAAATCCTCAAAATTATATATACTCAAACCATGATATCACTTAGTCCTTATATCAATCATGAGCTCATGAATACTATCAAATATTTCATTTTCTTATTTTCCCTTCATTGTGCGCATATCATCTTTTTTCCAAAAATACCTCAATCACTTCGAATACCACATTAGAGCAATACATAAATATTCCAATACACCATAAAAGTACCTCAACAACATTATTCTTGAATACCAATACATAAACACTTCAGTCCATCCACTTCAATGACTGTCCTATAATAAGTCCTTCCTTGATTTAGAAGTATCTTTTTAGGTCAGGGCATTGAGTTGGGTAATGCCCATGTTCTCCACAAATAAGACATTGAACTCCATAACAATCTGTCACTCTATGACCCTTTTCTCCACACAGATAACATCGGTCCCTCTATTTGAGGTATTCCTCAAGGTTCTTCTTCCCTTCTTTAGAAATCTCAATCTTCCTTTCTTTATGATCCTCAACATGCGAACATGCATAATAGTTTATCTTCCTCTTCTTTGATGAATTAGTCATACCACTAAATTTCACCTTGTTAATCATATATCGCGATGACTTATCCGGCATAATCACAATATCTTTATCTCTAGGCATCACACAATTTTGTTGCTCATAGTCACAAATTTGTCCATTGGATTCAATGTTAACCTAATTCCTTCTGGTTCCCTCCATTAACTAAAACACAAAAAGAATTTTGTGAGAGGCGAAATCATGATAGGGAAGACAACATAGTAAAGGGGGAGCACCCTCAATATCCAACATCTTAGGTTTAATTCTATGATCGTTAGCGTAATTCTATTACTATAACCTATACGTATACTTATCCCTAGGGACATCCCTAGACATACCTTAGAAATATCTCTAGGGATCTCACTAACGTTTTCGCATCCTAGTTTCCAAAGGTTGACTAAACCTTTCCTCTGATACCAACTGTAGAGACCCGAAGCGTATTGTACATGGACATTACATTACTTTTGCGGAATACTTAGTACATAACAAAAACACACACACAAGGATCATAATAGTTTAGTGTCTTTGGAAACTCGGAATATAATCTTCTAATCCTGGTGAAAGATCTTCAACATCTCCCATAAAGATCTTCTTTTTTTTACCTAAAAACTTTCTTTATATCCTGGGGAAAAGAAAACATAAAAGGGTGAGCTCAAATGCTCAGTAAGGGTAAACAAAAGAAATATCAATCACATAATTTTCATAAGAACATAACATTTTTGGAAATCTTAACCTGCAAAAGAGAGCATAATTTCATAACATGGGATAAATCCTAGTAGTGAAATGAAATCATAACTTAAAACATTACTCATTGTGGCATACACACATAATCATAGAGAATCATTTCTTGTTAGTCAAGACTCATTGCCAAGACTATCTTAGTGGACAAAGTCCATTTCTGAATCGAGTAATCCTCGTTTCAGTCCTTTTTGACTGAACCGGTATAACCTACCATTCCAGCCATGTCTATCTCATGAGATATAAAATCTTTACCCAATGCATTGGAGGGAGATATAGGTCCCACCCATCTCTTAATGAATCCTTTCTTATGTGTGCCACAAAATCATAAATCATACATTATTGCATAACCCATGTAATAAAAATGGGATTCTTAAACAACATGACATCATAAAACCATTCATATAAGATAAAGGAATTCATAAATATAATTCCATCACAACATAGTCAAATCAATGTAAAAATATGGATAGAAACAGAACCCTTTATTATCTTAGATGAAAAATAATTTTGATAAAACACTTGAATTGAATTCTTGAGGAAAATATCCTTTTTTCTTCAAAATCAATTTCTTTTCACAAAACATCATGCAATTTTAAAAGAAAAAGATTTTATTGAAAATAGTCATGAAATATTTTGGAGGGAGGTTCATGAAAATAAGGCTTTATAAAACCGTAAAAATCCGTTCGTGCCGTATAAGTTAAAAAAACATTCTTCGTACTTTTGTCGGAAAAGTCAAAAAGTACCTCGTACGGAAAAACGACAAAAGATTCCTTTCATATTCTTTACTAAAAACTCACCTAAGGGTAAAATTGGATTTAAACTATTGCAAGTGGATGGAAACAATATTACATATTGAGGGAACATGGATGTGGATGATAAAATACACCCCAGTAAATACTTACGAATAAACAATCTCGAATAAAAATGAGATTGTGATATTTTCCCTTACCTTAGGTCCGACTTGCTTTGTAAGTGTCTGAACCTCCTGTATAATGATTTAAATCATGTTATTGACTTATTAAAGAATCATATTCATTGTTATGATATCATATATGGTTCACTTATGACATTATATTACCCGTTCTTTTGTAAATTCTATGTTAAAGAAGCGTTTTGGGTAAAATCGTTTCATTTATCGTAGGTGTTTTGACTTGTTGTTCTTGACATCATTATTACTTATATCATGATTTACTTACTTCCAGAATATAAAATATGATTTATATATCATATATATTCAGTATATATATATATATATAATAGGTAGATAAATAAAATGAAAAACACCGTTCATGGAGACGGTAGTCCGTACGTACGCATGAACGCTGTTTTCCTTTCCTTATTGTCTTGAAATGGAAGTAAGTAGATGACATACATATGTATATATATACATAAATCCAGTAGCTTTATAATGTCATATATTTCATTATTATTTCTTATATATACATTATAATCATTCTTAAATGGTTAACATGGAGAATGAATCTCATCGCGTCGTGGAGACGGTATTCCGTACGTACGCACGAGCGATGATATCATTTCTATAAATATTGAATTGAATTGGAGTGGATTATACAATATATAAGAATCAATATGATGTTGTAATAACTATGTATAGTTATTCTTTACACCATTATACCCATCCATGTAAGGTGGTGGTGGAAAATAGATTACACCATGGCGTGGAGACGGTATTCCGTACGTACGCACGCGCGGTGATTTCTTTTTCCGTAGGATGGATAGATGGTGAAATAGGGTTGTTTCATACTTATAATAACATATCAGTATATGAGTGATACTGATGTTATTACTTCATAATGAAACAACCTAAGAAGAAGAAGTGGAAGAAGAAATAAAGATGAAAGAATTGGTAACGGTAATTACCTCTTCTTTGAAGTGCCTCTTTGAGACCTCCTCTTAGGGCACTAAAATTGGTCTTTGAGGAAGACCAGAACCTCTAGGATGTTGCTAGGGAAGTGGATAGGATAAATTGGCAGGGGTTGGCCGAGCTTGAGTGCTCAAATTGGTGTGAGGAGGAGGGGGAGGAGGTGTCCTTTTATAGGGGAGGAGAGGGGCACCTTAGGAATATCTCAAAATATTATTTTATATTAAAGTCAAAATCGGTTTATAATGGTTCCAAAGGGTCTTATTTCGAAGCTAAAGTGGGGATGGGTCGAAATCCTATCAACCAATAGAATTTAGACAAGTTTAGGGTATTATTTTAACCTTATCAATTAGATTTAACTCTAAGTTAAATAATTTAACTTTTACCGTGGCTTTTTGTTTTCTTTCACTATATGGTTAATAAACTTACTCTAACATGCCAAACGAACCCCAAATTGTATATTATTAATACATATATCCTTATCTAAGTCATTTGGCCGAAACTTAGATTTTTAGGAATAAAATAACAATTAATAATATAATATTTGATTTAAAAACTATTTTGTGTCAATTTTGACACTATTTGATATATGATTTTTGTGAAAGTCATAACAGAATTATATGTTCAAAACAAGTTGATTAAATCAACACTAATATATCATAGTAACCTATAAAATTATTGGAATTCATAAAAAGTCTTAAATTACATTTATTTTGGTATTTATATTATCAATTATGTCAATATTTCATTAATAAGATAATTACTGCATCATCTTTGTGTCATAAATAAATTATATTATTTGACGTCTAAAAATTACAAATAAAATACCATCATGTAGGAAATATTTTTAGCTTTCTAATGAATATTTATAGTCTAATTTATCTTATGTATAACCCCATATTAAAAATGATTTACTTATTAAACTTTGATTTTAACTATTTTAACCCTTCTTTAAATAAATTAATAATAAATGTCCTAATCTAATCCAAGTGGGCCTAAATGGTCATATTTTATTCCTAAGTTTGTTTTTAGTCGAATTACACTTGTCCAATAGAATTAGGACATGTGTTAGGGTAATATTAATATCATATTTACCCTTAGTTACCCTATTTACTATTAACCGCGGTAAAAAAGGTAAAAAGTTACTATTCACCAAAAAATTATTTTCATCTCATTGAACCACATTTTAGTCCTTGATATTAACCGTGTCTCTCGGATTTTCGAAATTCCATTCACAGAAGCGGTAAAATTAAGTTTTATGCAAAATTCAGTTTTTAACCTACCACTTAGTGGTTTCACTATTCATCAAAAATTGAAAGTTTTCAGAAAAGTACCAAAATTTCACCCTAGGCTATAATTGATATTCCGAATTCAAAAATGATTTCTATTTTACAAAATTCCAAACATATAAGTTGCATTAATTAATTTTATAATTAATTTCCGCTGTTACAACAAATAGCGTGTTTTTAAGAGATAATAACTATCAAAAGATTGACACTTGTTTATAACTGGTTTAAATGTGAAATTACATCCAATGACCAACATTGTATTAAATTGTAAAAATATATTCTAAATATACTTTACAACCACTCAAATTAATGATTTATCACTATTAATTATTTCGATTAAAAAAGTTGTTTTTAATTATAATTTAGTAATTTTCACTATTCATCAGAATATGAAAGTTATCTGAAAAGTACCAAAATTTCACCTTAGGCTAAATTCGATACTCCGAATCCAAAAATAAAGTTCATTTTGAAAAATAAGATTTATAGAATTTTAAAAAGTGGTTATTACTATTCATAACGGCTAGTTTTAATAATATTTTAATAGCATATCGTTGTTTAATGAAACTCAGTATTGCGTATTACACACGCTATCGAGGAAGGTCGTGATTGCGTGTAATGCAAGGCAAGTCAAGGATGTGTGTTGTGCAAGCTCCTTTTGGTGTAGCATACAACACAAGACATTAGTGAAATAAAAAAGAATATTTTTCATAAAATCTCGGGCTGTTACAACACAGCCTAAGCCCTTCTTTGAAGCATCACTGAATACCACAAAAATTTCCCCACTAGTGGTTAAAGTGAGCACGGGCACAGTGATAAGCCACCTTTTCAACACCATGAAGCTTTCTTCGCATTCATCACTCCAAGAAAACTTTACTCCCTTCCGAGTTATCTTGGTAATAGGGTTGGACAATCGTGGGATGTTCCTCACAAATCGTCCATAATATCCAGCTAACTCCAAGAAGCTACGAATATCCGTTACCGATGTTGGTATCAGCCATCCCTCAATTACATCTGTTTTGGATGGGTCCACAGATATCCCATTTCATGTGATGATATGGCCATATAATGAGACCTCCTTCAACTATAACTCACACTTGATGTACTTTTCATAGATATTCTCCTTGCGCAAAGAATCTAGTACAGTTTTGAAATGCTCCCCATAATCCTCCTTGGTTTTGGAGTATATTAGAATATCATCTATAAATACTACCACAAATTTGTCAAGGTAATCTCTAAAGACTCTATTCATCAAGTCCATGAATATTTCTGGAGCATTGGTGAGTCTGAAAGTCATTACTATGAATTCATAGTGCCCGTATCTTGTACGAAAAGCAGTCTTGGGGACATCTTCCTTCTTCACCCTTACTTGATAATATCCTGACCGAAAATCCACCTTGGAGAAGAATTGTGCTCCACACATCTGATCAAAAAAGTCATTGATTCTTGGGAGAGGATACTTGTTCCTTATCGTGATTTTTTTAAGTTCATGATAATCGATGCAAAGCTGCATTGACCCATCCTTCTTCTTGACGAAGAGGACTGGTGCACCCCATGGTGAAGCACTTGGGTGTATAAACCCTTTATCCAGATTCTCCTGTAGTTGTTTCCTTAGCTCTTCAAGCTCTAAAACAGCCATTATATATGGAGTCTTGGATATTGGAAGCACCCCAGATATAAGTTCAATTGAAACTCAACATCTCTTCTAGGAGGAAGACCAGGCAGTTCCTCGGGAAACACTTCAGTGAATTCCCTCACAATAGGCATTTCTTCAATGATGGTTTCTTCCTTGGACTCAATCATCTGTGCCAGATACGTGTGCTCATAAGGTAGTAATATCCATGATTGAGATGATGGAGCTAAAGTAGATTCATCTTCCTCCTGACACTTGTAATGAATCAGGGGTTGATTCTATATATGGAGTGTGATTTCCCTCTCCCGACAATTTATATTGGCTCTATATAAGAAAAGCCAATCAATACCAAGAATTGCATCAAATTCCACCAGAGGGAGTATGATGAGGTTCTCCGGGAAATTCAATCCACAGACTATAATAGGGGAGGACTTATATTCATGGGATGCAATGATTTCCCCATTTACCGTACTCACCGACATCTTTACTTCCATGATTTCTGGTGGTGCTGGGATTGTTCTACTAAACTTTTGAGATATAAAAGAATGCGTAGATCCTAAATCAAAATGTACATTCTCTATTCTTGAATGAATAACTAGCGTACCTATTACCACTTCGTTGTCAGGGTTCACTTCGGCAGAAGTGATGGAAAAATCTCTTCCTGACTGCCTTGGAGGTTGTTGTTCGCCTCCAAAAACCCTTGGATTAGGGAACTGATTTGCAAAATGAACTAGTTCTTTGCATTTTTAGCATTGAACAGCGCATTGAGGTTCATACGGAGCGTTCCTCTCCTCTGTCGCAGCCACGGGTCTTTCTTGCCGACAATTAACAGCTAGGTGCCCTTCTCTTCCACACTTGAAACATTTCCTCGTCCCCTTAAGGCAATTTCCAGGGTGCTTCTCTCCGCACTTTTGGCAAGTGGGGTGCTGGATCTTCTTAGCACCGTTGGATTTATCCATCGGACCACCATCATTGAATTCCACTATAACAACCCATACTTTACATACATTTTTAATACTTCAAAATTGAAGCATACTTATTACAACATATAACAAAACCACGAAAGGACCGTATAGGTATGGTGTCTTTAGAAACTGGGAAACATAAACAACTGGTTCATAAATCGTCTACACTATCTACCATTTATTTCACCATATCTATAGTCCCTTTTGGAATTTCTTACTTAATAACCTTCTTCCTGATCTGGGGAAAGAAAACATACAAAGTGGTGAGCTCAAATGCTCAGTAAGGGTAAACAAAAGAAATATCAATCACATCATTTTCATCACAGTTTGGAAATCTTAACCTGCAAAAGAGAGCATAATTTCATAAATGGGATAAATCATAGTAGTGAAATGAAATCACAATAATCATAACATAAAACATGAAACATTGTGGCATACACACATAATCATACAGAATCATTTTTTGTTAGTCAAGACTCATTCCCAATACTATCTTTGTGGACAAAGTCCCTTTCTGAACCGAGTCACCCTCGTTTCAGTCCTTTTTCACTGAACCAGTATAACCTACCGTTCTAGCCATGTATAGCTCATGAGATATAAAATATTTACCCAATGAATTGGAGGGAGATATAGGTCTCACCCATCTCATAATGATACCATTCTTATGTGTGCCACGAAATCATAAACCATACATCATTGCAAAACCCATGTAATAAAAATGGGAATCTTAAACATCATGACATCATAAAACAATTCATATACGATAAAGGAATTCATAAAAATAATTCCATCAAAACATAATCAAATCAATGTAATAATAGGGATAAAAATAGAACCCTTTATTATCATAGATGGAAAATAATTTTTATAAAACACTTGAACTTTATTCTTGAGGAAAATATCCTTTCTACTTCAAAAACACTTTTCCTTTCTTAACATGTCATACAATTTTAAACTAAAAGAAGTTTATTAAAAATAAACTTGAAAACTTGTAAAGGATGATTCTTGAAAATAATGTTTTAAAAATCCATTTATTCTGTATATGTTAAAAAGACATTCTTCTCTTACTTTTTTCGGAAAAAGTCAAAAAGTACCTCGTACGAAAAACGACAAAAGTTTCATTTCATATCATTTAATAAAAACTCACCGAAGCAAAAAAAATGGATTTAAACAATTGTAAGTGGATGGAAATAATATTACATATTTTGGAAACATGGATGTGGATGATAAAATACACCCCAGTAAATACCAAAGTATAAACAATCTCGGATAAAAATTAGATTTTGATATTTCCCTTACCTTATGTCTGATATGCTTTGTACGTATCTGAACCTCCTATATAATGATTTAAATAATTTCATTAACTTATTAAAGAATCATATTCATTTTTATGATAACATATATGGCTCACTTATGACTTTATATTACCCATTCTTTTGTAAATTCCATGTTAAAGAAGCGTTTTGGTAAAATTGTTTCATTTATCGTAGTTGTTTGGACTTGTTGTTCTTGACATTGTTATAACTTATATCATGATTTACTTACTTCCAGAATATAAAATATGATTTATATATCATATATATTCAGTATATATATATATATAATAGATAGATAAATGAAATGAAACACACCGTTCATGGAGACGGTAGTCCGTACGTACGCATGAACGTTGTTTTCCTTTCCTTATTGTCATGAATGGAAGTAAGTAGATGACATATATATATATATATACATAAATCCAGTAGATTTACCATGTCATATATTTCATTATTATTCATTATATATACTTTATAATCATTTTGGAATGGTTAACATGGATAATGAATCTCATCTCGTCGTGGAGACGATATTTCGTACGTACGCACGCGCGGTGATTTCTTTTCCCGTAGGATGGATAGATGGTGAAATAGGGTTGTTTCATAATTATAATAACATATCATTATATTATTGATACTGGTGTTATTACTTCATAATGAAACAACTAAATAAGAATAAGTGGAAGAAGAAATAAAGATGAAATAATCGGTAACGGACATTACATCTTTTTTGAAGTGCTTCTTTGAGACCTTCTTTTAGGGAACTAAAATTGGTCTTTGAAGAAGACCAGGACCTCTAGAATGTCTCTAGGGAAGTGGATAGGAGTAATTGGCAGGGGTTGGACGATTTTGGAGGCTCAAAGTGGTGTTAGGAAGAGGGGGAGGAGGTGCCCTTTTATAAGGGAGGAGAGAGGCACCTTTGGGAAAACTAAAAATATTATTTTATTATAAAGTCAAGTTCGGTTTTAAATAGCTCCAAATTGATATATTTCGAATATAAGGTGGGGATGGGTCGAAATACTCTCATCCAATAGAATTTAGACAAGTTTAGGTTCCTATTTTAACCTTATCATTTAGATTTAACATTAAGTTAAATAATTTTACTTTTACCGTGTCTTCTTGTGTTCTTATACTATAAGGTTAATAAACATACTTTAAGCAGCCAAACGAACCCCAAGTTGTTTATTATTAATATATATAACCTTATCTAAGTCAGTTGGCCGAACCTTAGATTTTTTAGGAATAAAATAACAATTACTAATATAATATTTGTTTTAAAAACTATTTTTTGTCAACTTTGACACTATTTAGTAATTTATTTTTGTGAAAATCATAACAGAATTATTATTTCGAAAAAAGTTAATTAAATAAATAATAAAATGTCATATTAACCACGAAAATTAGTGGAATTCCTAAAAAGTCTCAAATTACATTTATTTTGGTGTTTATAACATTAATTATGTCAATATTTCATTAATAAGATAATTACTGCATCATCTTTGTGTCATAAATAAATTAAATTATTTAATGTCTAAAAATTACAAATAAAATAACATTATTTAGGAAATCTTTTTATCTTTATAATTAATATTTATAGTCGAATTTATATTATGTATAACCCCATATTAAAAATTATTTAGTTATTAAACTTTGATTTTAACTATTTTAACCCTTCTTTAAATAAATTATTAATAAATCTCCTAATCTAATCCAAGTGGGCCTAAATGGTCATATTTTATTCCTAAGTTTGTTTTTGGTTGAATTAAACTTGTCCAATAGAATTAGGACATGCGTTAGGGTAATAATAATATCATCTGTACCCTTAATTACCCTATTTACTTTTAACCGTGGTAAAAAAAAGTAAAGAGTTACTATTCACCAAAAAATTATTTTCATCTCATTGAACCACATTTTACATACTGAAATCAACCGTGTCTCTCAGTTTTTTGAAATTCCACTCACAGAAATGGTAAAATTAAGTTTTATGAAAAATTCGGTTTTTTAACTACCACTTAGTGGTTTCCCTATTCATCAAAATTTGAAAGTTTCAGAAAAATACCAAAATTTCACCCTAGGCTAATTTCGATATTCCGAATCCAAAAATGAAGTCCATTTTGAAAAATAAAATTTATAAAATTTCAAAAAGTGGCTATTACTATTTATAACGGCTAGTTTTAATAATATTTTAATAGCATATCGTTGTTTAGTGAAACTCGGTATTGCGTACGACGCAAGCTATCGAGGAAGGTCGCGATTTTGTGTAAAGAAAGCCATGAAAGTGTTGTGTAGAAAAAGATTCTTTTGATGATTTATATAACATAAATTTCTCGGGTGTTACATTCTATAGCCCTTAAAATGAATTTCGCCCTCAAAATTCATCACTTTGTAACAAATAGATGAGGATACCTCTCCCTCATCATATCCTCAATCTCCCATGTAGCTGATTCTAATTGGTTGTTCCTCCATAAAACTTTCACCAATCGAGTGGTCTTGTTTCATAGGACTTTTTCGCTACGATCCAGAATCTCTATCAGTTGTTCTTCATAAGAAAGATCGTGCTCCAGTGGTACAACTTCTGATCTGAGTACATGTGAAGGATTAGGTATGTACTTTCTCAGGAGAGATACATGGAACACATCGTGGACTTGAGAGAGATTCGGTGGAAGCGCCAATCGGTAAGCTACCTTCCCAACACGATCCAGTATTTCGAAAGGACTGCTATATCTAGGGCTCAACTTCCCCTTCTTTCCAAATCTCATAACCCTCTTCCAGGGAGATATTCATAAGAACACATTATCACCCACTTCAAACTCTAGGTCATTTCTTCGGTTGTCGGCATTACTTTTCTGTCAACACTGAGCTGCTCTTAGGTGTTGTTGAATAGATCTAACCTTTTCTGCCATTTCATCAACGAGATCAGGTCTTAACAGCATTCTTTCCCCAACTTCATCCTAGAAAGTTGGAGTCCTGCATTTCTTTCCATAGAGAGCTTCATAATGAGCCATCTGAATACTGGAGTGAAAGCTATTATTATAAGAAAATTATACCAAAGGTAGGTGTTGATCCCAACCACCTTTGAAATCCATATAGCAAGCTCTCAACATATCTTCTAGGGTTTGAATTGTTCTCTCAGACTGACCTTCTGTATGATGATGATAAGTAGTGCTAAAACTCAACTCTGTATCCAGAGTATACTGAAGACTTCTCCAGAACTTCAAGGTAAATCTCGGATCCCGATCAGATATAATAGGAAGTGGTACTCCATGCAATCTTTCCACTTCCTTTACATATATCCTGGCAAGCTGATCCAGAGAGAAATCCTCTCTAATAGCAATGAAGTGTGTAGACTTTGTAAGACGATCAACTATGACCCAGATAGCATTATTGCCTTTGGATGTTTTAGGAATTCTTGTGACAAAGTCCATAGTGAGGTTTTCCCATTTCCATTTTGGTATGGGTAATTGTTGTAACATCCCCTTAGACTTCTGTCTCTCAGATTTAACTTGTTGACAAACCAAGCATCGAGAGACATATTCAGCAACATCTCTTTTCATGCCATCCCACTAGAAGTACTCTTTCAGGTCCCTATACATCTTCGTGCTTCCAGGATGAATAGAGAATGAAGAACTATGAGCCTCATCCAGCATCTCCTTCTTTAATTCGGGGATGGGAGGAACACAAACCCGATTCCTGAACTTTATTATCCCATCACAATCAAAGTTGAATTCAGGAACATTTTTCACCTTCTTTTGTAACTCGACATCCTCTTTCTGTGCCTCTTAAATCTTCACATGTATAGATGTTTGAACATTCATTTGAGAAAGATAAGATTTTTCCCCTTCCATTATAATTCCAAGATCCATCCTTTATAAATACATAAATATTGGATCTTTTGTGATCCTCATCATGGATAAACTATCATGGTCTTGTTGAATTAATGCATCTGCCACCTTGTTTTCTTTCCTAGGGTGGTAATGGATTGAGCAGTCATAATCCTTAATCAGCTCCAACCATCTTCTTTGGCGCATATTTAGCTCCTTTTGTGTGAAAATATACATTAAACTTTTATGATCAGTATAAATATCACACCTTTCACCATAAAGGTAATGCCTCCAAATATTTAAGGAAAATATTACCACAGCTAACTACAAATCATGTGTTGGGTAATTTTGCTCATGTATTTTCAAATGTCGTGAGGCATAAGCTATCACCATATCATTTTTCATAAGAACACACCCCAATCCCTTTTTGGATGCATCACTATAGATCACAAACCTTTCTCCACTACAAGGCAGTGCGAGCACATGTGCACTGGATAACCTTCTTTTTGAATCCTTGAAATTCTCTTCACATTCTTCTATCCAGACAAACTTAACTCCTTTCCGAGTCAACTTGGTTAGTGGATTAGATAATCGTGAAAAATCATTCACAAAACGTCAATAATATCCAGCCAAACCAAGAAAACTTCGGATCTTAGTTACTGTTGTTGGCCTCAACCATCTTTCGATAACCTCTGTTTTTGTTGGATCCACAGATATCCCCTCTTTTGAGATTATGTGACCCAAAAATACAACTTTTTGAAGCCAAAATTCACACTTGGTAAATTTTGCATAAAGCTTCTCCTTTCTCAGGGTCTTCAATATAATTCTCAAGTGATCTTCATGTTCTTCCTTTCTCTTTGAATAGACAAGAATATCGTCTATGAAGACTACCACAAATTGATCAAGATAGTCTCTAAAGACTCTATTCATCATATCCATGAAGATAGCAGGGGTATTAGTAAGACCAAATAGCATCACTATAAATTCATAGTGTCCATACCTTGTACGGAAAGTCGTCTTTGGTATATCCTCCCTTTTGACCCTTAATTGATGATACCCTGAATGAAGATCAATCTTGGAAAAGTATTGAGCTCCTCGTAGTTGGTCAAATAGGTCATCAATGCCTGGGAGAGGATATTTGATCTTGATAGTGATCTTGTTAAGTTCTCGATAATCAATGCAGAGTCTCATTGATCCATCTTTCTTCTTAACAAATAGAACAGGTGCTCCCCAAGGTGATGCACTAGGGCGTATGAATCCCTTATCAATATTCTCTTGGAGTTGCTTCTTCAATTCCTGCAACTCAATTGGGGCCATTCTATAAGGTGTCTTTGAAATAGGCAAAGCACCCGGTACAATTTCTATTGAAAACTTAACTTCACGATTCGGTGGAAGACCCGGTAATTCTTCCGGAAAGACATCATAAAACTCCCGTACAATGGGAATATTCTTAATCATGAGTTTCTCACCAACCATTTGAGATAAATAACCTTCATTTAGTGGAATCTGTTCCCATAAAATGGAATAAATTTCCACTGGATGGTTATGTTCATCCTTGCATTGATAAACGATCATAGATTGATCTGGAATATGAAATGTGACTTCCCATATTTGGCAATTGATATGAGCTCCATATAAAGAAAGTCAATCCATGAAAATAATCACATCAAATTCCACTATAGGAAGGATCACAAGCTTTGTAGGAAGCACTTTCCCACAAACTACGATCAGAGAAGAATTATAAACATTTGATGCGATTGTTGTGCCATTAGGTGTTTTCACAGCTAACTCAACATCTAATTGTTGAGGTAATACGGTGATACCCTTAGAAAATTCTTCAGAAATAAAAGAGTGGGTGGATCGAGAATCAAATAAAACATTTGATACTTTATAGTGGATGGTAAGTGTACCTTTCACCACATCGTTATCGTACTCCACATCACTAATAGAAATTGCATGTGACTTTCCTTTGTCTTTAGCCTTAAGAGTTTGTTGACGTCGACCATCATCATCAACCCTTGGATTAGGGCATTTATTGGCATAATGTTCCTTCTCCTTGCACTTGAAACATTGAAGTGTAGTAGGTTCATTTTGTGTATCCCTTCCTTTGTTTGCATCATTAGACATATTCTTCCCATCATCACGACATTCAAATGCCCGATGACCTTCCTTTCCACATTGGAAACATTTACTTGTCCCTTTAAGATAACTTCCTCCATGATTCTTTCCACACTTTGAGCATAAGGGAAAGCTCGTATTCTTTTCAGTGTGCTCTTTAGATTTTCCTTTGAATTCCATTTTCCTCTTCCTATCAAACCCATATGACTGATGGGTTATTCCAATCTCCATCTTGACTTTGAGATCACATCGAACGATTTCTTCGTAGCTATTGAAGTCCCTTACGGCTAACGCCCATCGAAGACATGGTTTTAAGCCACTAATGAATCGATCGATCTTACTCTCAGGTTGGATAATAATACCAGAACCGTACCTTGCAAGTCTTTTAAAATTTGCTTCATAGGTACCAACAGATTCATCATCCTTTTGCTTAAGTTCAAGAAACTCTTTCTCCATCTTTGTTCGGAGAATTCGAGGGAAGTACTTATTGAAAAAATAAGTTCCTGAACTCGTCCCATTCCATCTACTTAATTTTATCCCTTTGCCTCGTATTCTTAATAAGATTCCACCATTGATCATCATCTTCTTCCAAAGTATACACTTCTAGAATGACTTTAGCATGTTCAGAACATTGAAGAATTAAAAATATATTTTCAGTAGTACTAATCCATTGTTCTACAACTAATGGATCTGTAGACCCGCTGAAGGAAGGTGGGCGCTGCCTCATGAAGGATTCAACAGAATGTTTCTCCTTCCTTTGCTCGTTTGGAAGTCCTGCATGATTCATAGCTTGAGAAAGTTGTGTGAGCATGGCTACAAGATTGTTCATTCCAGCTCCCATAACGTTTGGTTTCTCAGGGGGACAATCATTGCATTGCCCGTCGCATTCTGTATTAACACAGTTCCTTCGGGTTCTAGAAATTGACTAAAACCAAGAAGAATAGTGTGAGCAACACTAATTATAATAGGAAAACCACATAATCAAGAATAAAATTTCACACTTAAGGTCTTATCCTAGGTTATTAATGGCCATTTCTAAAACACTAAGATTGTGTTCTATGCTTAGACTTATCCTTCGGGTTCTTACTAAGGCTTTCACATCCTAGTTTCCAAAGGTTGACTATAACTTTCCTCTCATACCAACTATAACGACCCATACATTACATACATTGTTAATACTGCAAAATTGAAGCATACTTATTACAACATATAACAAAACCACGAAAGGACCGTATAGGTATATTTTCTTTATAAACTGGGAAACATAAACAACTGGTTCATAAAGTGTCTACACTGTCTCCCATTTATTTCACCATATCTATAGTCCCTTTTGGAATTTCTTACTTAATAACCTTCTTCCTGACCTGGGGAAAGAAAACATACAAAGGGGTGAGCTCAAATGCTCTGTAAGGGTAAACAAAAGAAATATCAATCACATCATTTTCATAACATTTTGGAAATCTTAACCTACAAAAGAGAGAATAATTTCATAACATGGGATAAATCATAGTAGTGAAATGAAATCCCAATAATCATAACATAAAACATGAAACTTTATGGCATACACACATAATCATAGAGAATCATTTCTTGTTAGTCAAGACTCATTTCCAAGACTATCTTAGTGGACAAAGTCCCTTTCTGAACCGAGTCACCCTCGTTTCAGTCCTATTTCACTGAACCGGTATAACCTACCGTTCCAGCCATGTCTATCTCAGGAGATATAAAATCTTTACCCAATTCATTGTAGGGAGATATAGGTCCCACCCATCTCATAATGATACCGTTCTTATGTGTGCCACGAAATCATAAAACATACATCATTGCAGAACCCATGTAATAAAAATGGGAATCTTAAACATCATGACATCATAAAACTATTCATATATGATAAAGTAATTAATAAAAATAATTCCATCAAAACATAATCAAATCAATGTAATAATATGGATAAAAACAGAACCCTTTATTATCTTAGATGGAATATAATTTTGATAAAACACTTGAACTTTATTCTTGAAGAAAATATCCTTTCTACTTCAAAAACACTTTTCCTTTCTTAACACGTCATACAATTTTAAACTAAAAGAAGTTGATTAAAAATAAACTTGAAAACATGTAATGGATGCTTCTTGAAAATAATGTTTTAAAAATCCATTCATTCCGTATAAGTTAAAAAAACATTCTTCTCATACTTTTGTCGGAAAAAGTCAAAAAGTACCTCGTACGAAAAACGAAAAAAGATTCCTTTCATATCATTTAATAAAAACTCACTGACGCATAAAATTGGATTTAAAAAATTGTAGGTGGATGGAAATAATATTACATATTGAGGAAACATGGATGTGGATGATAAAATACACCCCAGTAAATACCAAAGTATAAACAATCTCGGATAAAAATGAGATTGTGATATTTCCCTTACCTTATGTCCGATATGCTTTGTACGTATCCGAACCTCCTGTATAATGATTTAAATAATGTTGTTAACTTATTAAAGAATCATATTCATTGTTATGATATCATATATGGTTCACTTATGACTTTATATAACCCGTTCTTTTGTAAATTCCTTGTTAAAGATGCGTTCTGGGTAAAATCGTTTCATTTATCGTAGTTGTTTGGACTTGTTGTTCTTGACATTATTATTACTTATATCATGATTTACTTACTTCCAGAATATAAAATATGATTTATATATCATATATATTCAGTATATATATATATAATAGATAGATAAATGAAATGAAACACACCGTTCATGGAGACGGTAGTCCGTATTTACGCATGAATGTTGTTTTCCTTTCCTTATTGTCTTGAATGGAAGTAAGTAGATGACATATATATATATACATAAATCCAGTAGATTTACTATTTCATATATTTCATTATTATTCATTATATATACTTTATAATCATTCTGGAAAGGTTAACATGGATAATGATTCTCATCGCGTCGTGGAGACGGTATTCCGTACCTACGCACGCGCGGTGATTTCTTTTCCCGTTGGATGGATAGATAGTGAAATAGGGTTGTTTCATACTTATAATAACATATCATTATATGATTGATACTGATGTTATTACTTCATAATGAAACAACTAAATAAGAAGAAGTCGAAGAAGAAATAAAGATGAAAGAATCGGTAACGGTCATTACCTCTTCTTTGAAGTGCTTCTTTGAGACCTTCTTTTAGGGCACTAAAGTTTGTCTTTGATGAAGACCAGGACCTATAGGATGTCTCTAGAGAAGTTTAGAGGAGGAATTGTCAGGGTTTGGCCGAGCTTTAAGGCTCAAATTGGTTTGAGGAAGAGGGGGAGGAGGTGCCCTTTTATAAGGGAGGAGAGGGGCACCTTTGGGAAAACTAAAAATATTATTTTATTATAAAGTCAAGTTCAGTTTTAAATAGCTCCAAATTGATATATTTCTAAGCTAAGGTTGGTATGGGTCGAAATCCTCTCATCCAATAGAATTTAGACAAGTTTAGGTTCATATTTTAACCTTATCATTTAGATTTAACATTAAGTTAATTAATTTTACTTTTATTGTGTCTTCTTGTGTTCTTATACTATAAGGTTAATAAACATACTAAAAGAATACAAACGAACCCCAAGTTGTTTATTATTAATATATATAACCTTATCTAAGTCATTTGGCCGAACCTTAGATTTTTAGGAATAAAATAACAATTACTAATATAATATTTGTTTTAAAAACTATTTTATGTCAATTTTGACACTATTTAGTAATTGATTTCTGTAAAAATCATAACAGAATGATTAGTTAGAAAACGGTTAATTAAATCAATAATAATATGTCATATTAACCTATAAAATTAGTTTAATTCATAAAAAGTCTCAAATTACATTTATTTTGGTGTTTATAACATTAATTATGTCAATATTTCATTAATAAGATAAATACTGCATCATCTTTGTGTCATAAATAAATTAACTTATATAATGTCTAAAAATTACAAATCAAATACCATTATGTAGGAAATCTTTTTAGCTTTCTAATGAATATTTATAGTGGAATTTATCTTATGTATAAACCCATATTAAAAATTATTTAGTTATTAAACTTTGATTTTAACTATTTTAACCCTTCTTTAAATAAATTAATAATAAATGTCCTAATCTAATCCAAGTGGGCCTAAATGGTCATATTTTATTCCTAAGTTTGTTTTTGGTCGAATTACACTTGTCCAATAGAATTAGGACATGTGTTAGGGTAATAATAATATCATCTTTACCCTTAATTACCATATTTACTTTTAACCATGGTAAAAAAAAATAAAAAGTTACTATTCACCAAAAAATTATTTCCATCTCATTGAACCACATTTTACATACTAACATCAACCGTGTCTCCCAGATTTTTGAAATTCCACTCACAGAAGCGGTCAAATTAAGCTTTATGAAAAATTCAGTTTTTTAACTACCATTTAATGGTTTCACTATTCATCAAAAATTGATAGTTTTCATAAAAATACCAAAATTTCACCCTATGCTAATTTCGATATTTCGAATCCAAAAATGAAGTCCATTTTGAAAAATAAAATTTATAAAATTTTAAAAAGTGGTTATTACTATTCATAACGGCTAGTTTAAATAATATTTTAATAGCATATCGTTGTTTAGTGAAACTTGGTATTGCGTACGACTCAAGCTATCGAGGAAGGTCGCTATTTCGTGTAATGCAAGCCAAGAAAGTGTTGTGTAGAAAAAGATTCCTTTGATGATTTATATAACATACAAGTCTCGGGTGTTACATCCACCTTAAGCTTCTTGTCCCCATGATACCCCTGTGATTCCCCGATCTCCATTTCGACCTTGAGGGAACATCGGACAATTTCCTCATACCTGTCGAAGTCACAGATCGCTAATGCTTTCCACAAGCTAGGCTTTAGCCAACCAAAGAAGCGGTCACCTTTTTATTCGGGGGTAATGACAAAGCCGAAAGCGTATCATGCAAGCCTTGTGATGTTTTCCTCGTATGGTCCAACAGATTCTTCATCTTTTTGCTTGGGGGAAAGGAATTCCCTTTCCATCTTAGGCTGGAGGGTGTGCCGAAAATATTTATCGAAAAAAATCTTCTGGAAATCCTTTCATTCCAACGCCTTGATATCCTCCTCAGGCTTCGTATTTTTTAACAACATCCACCATTGATTAGCTTCACCCTCCATATAATAAGCAACCAGGAGAACCTTCTCTTGTTCAGAACATTGAAGGATGGAGAAGATCTTTTCAGTGGAGTTGATCCACTATCCAGTGATCATGGGATCAGATGATCCACTAAAAGTAGGGGGCCTTTGCCTCATAAAGCTCTCGATAGCGAATTGTTTTTTCTTATGGGGGTTTGGACGTTCTTCTTGACCCGTATTTCTATTCAAAACTTGAGTTAGCTGAGAGAGAAGAGTGACAAAGTTCGCGATTCCTGCTCCCATTGGATTGGGCATCTCATTAGTACAGTCATCACACTGATCTTCATAATGGTTGTTAGCCCGAGTCCCCCTATTACTGGCCATTGACTGGAATGAAAGGAAAGTTAGGGGTAACACATAAAGGGTAATCCAAAGAAAAAAGTCGATGACTTATAAATAAACTTTTATTTCCTTAAATCATGAGTCTATAGGCTTGAATCTAGGATTTTCATGATCTACTTTATAACATATATTCGTAGGGGAATTTTTTTTAATTCCCTTAATAAGGGTTCATACAATGCTTTTGAATTTATCAAAACATATCCCTCGAGAGTGTCGTAACCAAGAGTGCATCAAGGCCCATTGTCCTACACCAGTTCCCGTTCGAGTCTAGCTCAAAGCAGTGTTTTCGTGTTTTACCCCTAAGATACATCTGTGCCAGAGCCGCCTCTACCTGCTCGTATCCAGACAGGGATGTATTTGTTAGATAAACCACTTACTCAGTACTTACCAAAACATAGGGATGTTTTTATTATACTTATTCTGGTATCTAATCCTTTACTAGGGTTTCTTAATCCCAAAATTAACTAAACCTATCCTATGATACCAACTATGAAAACCCTACTTTTATTACAAACTTAAACATGATTCATCACATAAAAATTCACTTGATACAACAAAGAAGATCGAGAGGTTTAGTTTCTTTGGGGCTTAATATCATTACATAAAAACATAAAACATGAAATACAACATCTTTATTGAAAACATCCTTTACATGACCACTATAATCCCTCATACTTAGCATTGCATGGGATAACCTGAGGACATGCATAAGAAAAGGGTGATCTATAAAGCCCAGCAACGGAGAACACATGGAATAAAATGAGGAGTAAAATACATGTTATACAATAGGCATATCAATAGAGCATAAAATAAACATGAACATAAAGGCATGATAATGCATGATAATCATAACATGGAAATTTGGCAACAACACATAACATGGAATTAGCATGAGCCAAGGCTCATTTCACATGGAGCATGAGTAAATCCTCATTGCACATAAAGCACGAGTAAACCCTCATTTCACTTGAATTATAATGAGTCAACACTCATTGCACATGTCCTATCATTATACTATACATTACCCAATGCATTGGAGCGCTATAAGGGCGCACCCTTCCTAAACATTTCATTTCATGCATAAGTGTGCCACATGGATCATAAAACATTGATTCATAAAACATAATCATTTATTCCATGATAAAGGTACTTAGAATTCATACATGAAACATTATAATCAATAAGTAAATTTTCATAAAGGTGAATACCCTTGATGGAGAAATGTTCATGGTATTCACTACACAAAGGCATTGGCTTAGAAAATCCGTGCAATTTCAGCAGCGTAACGGCGTGACATAAGAATTCATAAAAATGGTTGATGAGAGAGAAAAGGGTTCCTCATCATATTTACATGTAATGGACATTAAGGAGGTCATATAGATACATTTCTCAACAATTGTAATGGAATTTAGATTCATGATACAAAATTATTGCTTGAATGTAAAAGAAGAGAGAGAAGTTCCTTTTGGAATCTCGGCATAGTAATGGGTGTACATGGGAGGCATTTAATGAGAGAGAAAGGAGTCTCCCATAATTCAAAAAATAAGAGGGCAGTATGGGGGAGGTTTGAAACCATACCCCAACATTCATAATTGAAAATAAAATGGAAATACAACTTAAAGAAAATTGACAAAATGGTGAAAGGTAGAAAAACCCCTTACTTGGAAGTGTGCTTCCATAGGCTAGAGAGAGGCTTGTGGGAGGCTTCTTGGGAGCTTAGGGAACCTTGGGATGATTCTAGATAGAGTTGGGCAGAAGTTGGATGAACTCCAAAGGCTTTTAGTGAGGATGAAGTGGGATCTTGGGTGGGTTTATATAAGAAAGGTGAGGGAATTCATTATTATTTAGGTTTGGGTCCTGTTACATTAAATTAATCCAAACCACAAACCATCCCATGGTTTTTGCCCATGTTTTTTGAAAAAGGGAAGATGAAGATAATATTTTATAAGGTCAAAGTCAGAACTTCTTAAAATATTAGTGTTGCTTATGTGGAGGTGAGTCACACTCCCATGAAAATTAATTTAAAAAGGCAAGGTGTTGAATATGTCTTGAGGGGTCCATTAATGCTTTGAAAAGTTAATAAAACAAACCCAAAATCACATTATTTTAATCTTAAAACATATATTGGCCGAACATAAAGATTATTGTATTTTATTACATCACTATTGGGTCATTATGATGTCATAAAAGACATTATATATTTAAACGGTATTTAACTTTTACCCAAAAATTTGACTGTCTCAGAAAATTATGAAACATTCACTGTTGGATAATTTTGACGTCCTGATTCGAGAAATAACATTTATTTTATTTAAAAAATTTCAAAATATGTTAATTTTCACATTTAAAATAAAAACCGACATTTATCGAAAATTCACGGGTTTTGATAGAAATGGCTTTCAAACCTTAATAAAAAATTTAATTGCATTCATAAAATTATAAGATCATTTATATTTAATAAAAATTAATTTATTAATATCAATATTATTTTTTTAAAATATTATTTAATTCAAAAATACCTTAATTTAATAAAATAGAACTCTTAATTGAATAATAACTGAAAATACTATTTGTACATTAAAAACTATTTACAATGTATTAAAAGTGACTATAAATTATATTCATTATTATATACAAAAATAATGTACATTAACATAGTACTACTTATTTGTTACATAACCCCTTAAGACAGCCCCAGAAGACCTAAGGGTAAGGTGTGTGATGGTGACAAACTCTTGGGGTGGCTCGGATAACATCGCTTGAGTGGTAATTTCAATCAACTTCCACTTTTCACGTAGACGGTCACGTTCGAGCTTGACATGATGAAGCTCAGCTTGGGCTTGGTCAAGAGAGAAACCCAAAGATTCCACCTCTTTTCCGAGCTCCGACAAATGGGCTTCATATGGGGAAATTCTACTGGATGAGGCCATCGCTTCCTTTGTCTGAGTAAATTGGATTTGTTAAAGTCCTATATTTATACTAATCATGTGATCACTGTTCAATGACTATATTAGCAACGGTCAAAATTCATAACATAAAACCAATGAAGTTGACATTTTATATAAACATAAAGAGACATTTAATTAGATCAAGAGGGATTTCCATTAATGAAACTTTGGTTCGTTACACCCTAGAAAAATCACCATGTTGTTTGTCTCATGATAACAATTGATGTATCATAGGACTATAGTGCACCTCGCCCATCCCATAAAATTTCTACTGCATCCATCATATTTATGGTGTGAAACTAAATCAATATAAATATTTATATTGAAAACTATCATAATAAATGTTAATACTGGACCCAATCAATAAATATATTCATAAACAATAAATATTAATATGGTAAATGGTTATAAAATTGTACATCCTCTATAAAATATATTATCAACATTATAAAAAATAATAATGATGGTATAAATAAAACATATCCCATGTGGATCATACATTCACTAATTTTTTCATGTCCTTTATGAGTATAAATAGAATAAAATGATCATTAAAAAAATTACTTGGAAAATATCTTTTTCAATTTGTAAATTTTTTTAAATTCAAAATTTCACCAAATATTTTGAAATTGATTTTCATTGAAAATAACCTTTATAAGACTTTCAAAATAATTTTTAAAACATTTATTATCCATGATGGTGAAAATTTATTCTTATGTAGTACATGTTAAAATATAAATTCCTCTATATTTTTAGTAAAATCTAATGAGTAATTTTTTTGAAAGTGATAGTAATATTAATTTTAAAACAATTTATAAATTGTATAAATTGGTTAATATTTATATAATTACACACTTTTTAAAGGTTAGAAACATTTTTGAAGTCACGTTAAAAAAATGGTTTCTATTGAAAATGGATTTCCGGCCAAATAGATAAATGATGTTGGATTTTCAAATAAAACATTATCATAACCATTTAAAGTAAAAATAAAGAGATGTAAAATGTTACTATAACATAAAAATTTACATTAATAATTAGAGTAAAATAAAATATATTTATTTTGGGATAGAAATATCAAATAATTCCCTGATGTGAGATGTAAACATAAAATATCCCAAATAATGATATGATAGTGAAATAAACCCTTAGAACACTTGTAATATCAGAATCATAAGAACCATGAAGGAAATAACATTAAATGAACTGTAAAATAAAATAAATTCAAAAAAATTCAGGATATAATAAACAAAAATGACAGTATATGGACGACAAAAAATAAGTGGGGAATATGGCTAACATTAAGTCTGACTCATCACATGAATTATTTATCTTCTTGAATAATAAATATATATTAATAAATACATTTTCTAAGAACCATTTTGATGTTATTTATTCATTTTATTTCACTTTTTACCATGTCAAATATCATTAATTAATCAATTATTTTTATGTCAGATATTTGGATGATATTTTTTTGATGAGTCAAAAATGACAATGGTATGTTTGTTAAGGTCAAAACGGTTATTATGTAATAATTTCTAGAATAATAATAATGAAATTAATATAATTCATATACAAAAAATATACATTTAGAAAATCATGAATGATATGTATGAAAAATGATCAACATTAAAATCCTATAGAAGGTAAACTATATGTACCCATGAGTAACATTTCTATTATTAAATGATCATTCTATAAAAATGGAATTAATATTATATGTAGAAATAATTATAATAATATCATATATACTAAATAATTTCCATAAATATAGATTTATATGTCATCCATGTGTTGTGGTTGTGAATAGAGAGTTGCATCACACCATAAATGTTTTAGTCCATGTGAACAAAATGACATTATCATCTTTCACTTAGTGTGACTGTAAGAAATAATTTCATATCGAATATTTGAAAAATGATAAATATGTAATTAATATCTTAATAATGTGATTTATATGTTATAAAATCATTAACTTTATCCTTAGTACCATCCATGTTATGTGTTAGTTAAAAAGGAATCACATCACTTTGCAAAGCGGTAGTCCTCCATACGCAGGAGAGACATTATCACATTCCATAAATAATGGAAGTTGAAAAAGGGTATATATGATATAATGAATAAAAAGGTGTAATTATTTTAAAAATATCATATATATTCATTATATCCATTATATTACCCACCCATGGGAGGTTGTAATTGAAAAATTAATGACGCCGATTCAAGAGATGGTAGTCTATCGTACACATGAATGATGATTTTGTAAACCATTTGATAGATGTGGGAATGATTTTCTGTAATGAAATTTAAATAACAATAGCCTATTATTTGCAAGATATTGCCATTTTTATATTTTCTTAACAGAATAATATTTGAAGGATGTGGATGGATAAATTATAAAAAAATGTATAGTTAGTCATTTTACCACATCTTCAACCAGTAATTTAGTATTATACCTAATTTATTCCTAGAATGGAATATTGCAAAAACCAAGGTATCATGAACCAGTCTGGGTCAACCCTGAACCAGTCAAATAGGTCACTCTGCGACGAGTTCTGAGAGGCATTATCGATCCTCATGGGATAACAAAAAGGACCGAGGGCATCAGTTTGAGTGACATGGGAATGTTTTCACCCAAAAATAAACAATGAGGAAAACAGGAGAATGAATTGATAGTCCAATACACATTTATATAAAAATTGAAATGACATCATTTATATGAAAAAATAGAAAGTACAACTAAACCGAACAGACCAGATGACCAACTAACTCCTTGTGACCACTCCGTTCACTCCCCAACACAATGATCCAATGTCTCTCAAGGTTATTGAACTCACGATGACACCTACACAAGGTCTAAAAACATGAATAATACTATAGGAATGAGTATTAAAACTCAGTTGGTTACAATGATATTCTATTCCCAATGCACATCTTTTGAAATAAAAGAAACATCAATTTCATTTTTAAAATAAAATATCTAAAATTATGTTTTCCAAACCAGGTTTTATGTTATGAAAGTTATCACACAAAATCTTGCAAGCTTTATGAACAATAATACTAGAACAATTTCCAACGATATGAAAATTCAAAACAAAAACAATTTCTAAGAGGACCAATTTAAATAAAGTCGACATTAAAATAAAAAACAAATGATATTGAATATTCCATACAAATACACAATAAGAAAATGGTGAATACAATATATCAAATCAGCACTAGTCACGGGAGCATCCATAGGCACTAGCTAGTTGTGGGCCCTAGGTGCCTTGTATCTCGTTGAAAAAGTAAACATAAAAAATATTTTTTCTCATGGACAAGGCTCTAGTAGGGAACAATTTCCATAACCTAGTGGTCCCCTGCACCATCATCAGAGATTAGTTATACCAGTGGAAAACAATTTAACATGTTGGCACTTTTCACATTGGTTTTATATAACAGACGTGCAAAGCTGTTAAAACTGATTTTTTACGTAGGTTATTTTATAACCGAAATAATAAAAAAAGAAATTAGATTTATCACATCTTTTATTTTATAACCGATGTGACATATCAAATTTGGGCTCTTTATCACACCTGTTATAAAATAACCGATGTGATAAAGCAAATCTCGACAATTTATCACGTTAGTTATCAAAAGAACCGATGAGATGAAGCAACATTTATCACGTCAGTTATTTTATAACCGACGTGATAAATTATTTTCTATGTTAGTTATTAAATAAATGACTTTATAATGATAAAAAATAATTTATTACATCGGTTATTAAATAACCGATGTGATAAAGCTTTTAAATGATTTATCGCACCCCGTATTCAGTTATTCTGTTTTCGTCGATCGAGCAACATGCGACTTTTCTCTCTCGCACGGAGAACCTAGAAAGGATTCTTCGAAGTCGTTCCCTGTTTCCTCATTTTTCCATCATCATTAATCATCTTTATTATCATCAGTTCTATCATGTAGACTCCCAACACTCAAGTAATCCTCACACAGATGTATTTCAGTTTTTATTTTTCGTGATGCCCTAAACTAATTTTATTAGATGTTATTTTTGCATTGTTTTTCTTGTTGTAATAGTAAGGTTCATAGGGTTCATTTATACCATGATAAATTCTTTTTTGGTAAAATAAATCTATGAAAGTGATATCATGTAATTTATGATTTTTTTTGTGTTATATCATGTGTGTGTGCATGTACAAGGGGAGTCCAAGGGGGTTCAGGGGTTTTCCAAGTGGGTGGGGGTGTCCTAGTAATGGGGGGTTGTCTAGGGGGTTTGAAAGGGGGTGGGGTGGTGTCCATGGGGTGTAGGGGATATCCAAGGGGGTTGGGGTGTCCAAAGGGGTGGGATGGTGTCCAGGGGGGTGGGGGATATCCAAGGGGGTAGTGGTGTCCAGGGGTGTGGGGTGGTGTCCAGGGGGTGAGTGGACTATCCAAGGGGGTAGGGTTGTACAAGGGTGGGGGTGTCCAGGGGGAGGGGGGTGTCCAGAGGGGTGGGGGCTATCCAGGGGGTGGGGGCTGTCCAGAGCGGTGGGGAACATCCAGGGGGTGGGGGCTGTCCAGAGCAGTGGGGGGGGGGGCTGTCTAGGGGGTTGGGGTTGTCCAAGGGTGGGGGATACCCAAGGGATGGGGGCTATCCAGAGGGGTGGGGTGGTGTCTAGGGGGTGTCCAAGGGGGTGGGATTGGTATCCAGTGGGGTGAGGGGGCTTTCCAAGGGGGTGAGAGTGGTGTCTATGGGGTGAGGGGGTTGTCCAAGGGTGGGGTGTCAAAGTGGGGTAGGGGTGGGGGTGGTGTCTAGGGGGTAGGGTGGTGTCCACGGGGGTGAGTGGACTGTCCAAGGCATTATGGGGTGTCCAGAGGGTGGGGGTGTCTAGGGGGTGGGGGTGGGGGCTGTCTAGAGGGGTTGGGGTAGTCCAAGTAGATGGGGGTGGTGTCTAGGGGTTAGGGGGATTTCCAAGGGGGTGGGTTGTCCAGTGGGTGGGGTGGGTTCTAGGGGTTGAGGGGGATCTCCAGGGTGTGTGGTTGTCTAGGTGGGGGTGTCTAGAGGGGTTGGGGGTTGTCTAGGGGGTGGGGTTGTCTAAGGCGGTGGTGGTGTCTAGGGGGTGTCCAAGGGGATGGGGTTGGTGTCTATGGGGTGAGGGGGCTTTCCAAGTTGGTGGGGGTGTTCAGGGGGTGGGCTGGTATACAGGGGTCGATGGGGTTGTCCAGGGGGTGGGGGTGTCCAGGGGGTGTCCAAGGGGATGGAGGGTATCCAGGGGGTGATGGGGCATTCCATGGGGTGGGGGAGTCCACGGGTGGGGTGGTGTCCAGGGGGTGATGGGGATGTCCAGTGGGGTGGGTTTGTCCAGGGGTGTCCAAAGGTGTAGGGGGGTGGGAGTGGTGTCCAGGGGGCATGAGGGGGCTTTCCAAGGGGTTAGGGGTGTCAAGGGGGTGGGGTGGCGTCCAGGGGGTGAGGGGGCTATTCAGGGGGTGGGGTGTCCAAGGGGGTATGGGTCGGGTGGTGTCCAGGGGTTTGGGTGTGTAGGGGTTGGGGGTGGTGTCCAGGGGGTGAGTGGGTTGTCCAAGGGGGTAAGGGGTATCTAAGTGGGGGGCGTCTAGGGGGCGGGGGTATCCAGAGGGGGTGGGGTGATGTTTAGGGGTGGGGGTTGTCCAGGGTGTGGTTGTGTCGAGTAGGTGTCCATGGAGGTGGGGGTGGTGTCCAATTGGGTAGGGGGTTGGATAGCCCCCCCCCCCCCCCCTCAGATACCACTCTCCCACCCCCTTTGACACCCCCACACCCTGGAAAGGCCCCACCCCTCTGGACACCCCTTACACCCTTGGTCACCCTGTACAACCCTTACCCCTGTGTACAACCCCTAACCCCTTGTACAACCCCCACCACCCCCCTGGACAGCCCCCTACACCCTTGGATTCCCCGAGGGTATATATATATCCCAACGGTTTCTTTGAAACCATTGAAATATTTTAACGTCAGGTAGTATATACCAGCGGTTCCTACAGAATCGTTGATATAGGGTTATTGCAATGACCATCATGCCAACAGTGTGTGAAACTATTGGGGTATTCTATCCCAACAATTTTAGGGGACATCCCAATGGCTTAAAATTGTTGGGATATGTGTAATTTTCAGTAGTGAATGTATACATATTTTAATATTTACACTTCATATATCATTTTTAAGGAAATGTGAAAATGGTATCCAGTTTCACTAGGATGTATTCTTTGTGTACCTTAAGAAGAAAGGATCCAAGAAGAATTTAAAACTTTTATATCTAACAATATTTTTTTTAAAATCTTTTTAATGCATTTTTTTTTCAAATACACACACCGATGGACACCCCCCACCCACCCCCCTGGATAGGCCCCACCCCCTGGACACCCTTACCCCCTTTGAAACCCTAGACATCCCCTACCCCTTTGGACAACCCCTACCCCCTTGGACAGCCCCTACCACCTTGGATACCCCCTTGGTGTAGGGGGGTGTCTAGTGGGGTGGGGGGGGGGTTTAGGGGTGGGATGTCTAGTGGGGTGGGGGGTGTCCAGGGTGTCTATGGGGCTAGGAGGGTGTCCAAGAGGGTGAGAGGGATGTCCAGGGGAGTGGGGGATGTCCAGGAGGGTGGGGGCTATCCAGGGGGAGACCTGGGGTGTAGGGGTGTTCAGGGGGTGGGGGTTCTAGGGGTGTGGGATGATAGTCCAGTGGGGTGGGGGTCTTAGGGTGTCCATGGGGGAGGGAGGGTGTCCAGGGGGTGGGGCTGTCTAGTGGGGTGTGGGTGGTCTAGGGTGTGTATAAGGTGTGGGGGTGTCTAGTGGGGTGGGTGGGGGGGTTCAGGGGTGTGGGAGGGTTTTCCAGTGGGGTGGGGGTGTTCAGGGTGTCCATGGGGGTGGGAGGGTGTCCAAGAGGATGGGAGGCTGTCCAGGGGAGAGGGGGTTGTCCAAGAGGGTGGGGTCTATCTAGGGGGTATCAAAGGGTGCGAGGGGTGTCTAGTGGGGTGGGGGTTTCTAGGGGTGTGGGAGTTTTTTCAAGTGGGGTTGGGGTGTCTAGGGTATCCATGGGGATTGGAGGGTGTACAGTAGGGTGGGAGGGCTATCCAGGGGTGGGGATGTCTAGGAGTGTGGGGGTGGTTGTTTAGGGGGTTTCCTGGGGTGTGGGGGTGTCTAGTGGGGTGGTGGGTTTTCAGGGGTGTGGGAGGAATTTCCAGAGGAGTGGTGGTGTCCAGGGTGTCCATGGGGGTGGGAGGGTGTCTAGGAGGGTGGGAGGGCTATCCAGGGGGTGTCCAGGGGTTTGTGGGGTGTCCAGGGGTGGGGATTGCAAGGGGTGTGGGAGGGTTGTCTTGTGGGGTGAGGGTGTCCGGGGTGTCCATGGGGGTGGGAGGGTGTCCAGGATGGTGGGAGGGCTGTCTTCTGGGTGTGGGGGGTTCCTGGTGGGGTGGGGGTTTCCAAGTGTGTGGGAGGGCTATCTAGTGTGGTGGGGATGTCTAGGGTGTCCATGGGGGTGGGAGGGTGTCAAGAAGGGTGGGAGGGTTGTCCAGGGGAGTGGGTGATTTCCAAGAAGGTGGGGACTGTCCAGGGGGTGTCCAGGGGGTGGGGTCCATGGTGTGGGGGAGTTTCCAGGGGTGTGGGAGGGTTGTTCAGGGGGTGTCCATGGGTGGGGGAGTCTAGGGGTGGGGGTGTTTCTAGGGGTGTGGGAGGGTTTTCTAGTGGGGTGGGGGTTTCCAGGGTTTCCATGGGGCTTGGAGGGTGTAGAAGATGGTGGTAGGGTTTTCTAGGGGTGGGTGCTATATAAGAGGGTGGGGGTTGTCTAGGGGTGTCTAGGGGGTGTGGGGGTGTCCAGTGGGGTGGGGGGTATCCAATGGTGTGGGAGGGATGTCCAGGGGTGGGCTGTCTAGGGTGACCATGCGGGTGGGAGGGTTGTCCAGGGAAGTGGGGGGAAGTCCAGAAGTGTGGGGCTTTTCCAGGGATGTGGGGGCGTCCAAGGGGTGGGGGTTTCTAGGGGTGTGGGAGGGATTTCCAGTGGGGTGGGGGTGTCAATGGTTTCCATGGGGGTGGGTGTTTAGGAGGGTGGGTGGGTTTTCCAGGTGGTGGGGGTTGTCCATGAGGGTGGGGGGCTATCCAAGGGGTGTCCATGGGTGTGTAGGGATGTCTAGTGTGGTGGAGGGTTACCAGGGGTGTGGGAGGTCTTTATAGTGGGGTGGGGTGTCTAGGGTATCCATGGGGGTGGGAGGGTGTCCAATAGGGTGGTAGGGTTGTCCAGGGGAGTGGAGGAATATCTATGAGTGTGGGGGGATATTTGGGGGGTGTCTAGAGGTGTGGGGGTGTCCAGGGGTGGGGGTTTCCATGGGTGTGGGAGGGCTTTCTATTGGGGGGGTCGGCATGTCCATGGGGGTGGGAGGGTGTCTAGGAGGGTGGGAGGGCTATCCATTGGGTGTGGGGGTGTCTAGTGGGGTGGGGTTTTGAGAGGTGTGGGAGGGCTGTCTAGTGGGGTGGGGTGTGTAGGGAGTCTATGGGGGTGGGAGGGTGTCCAAGAGGGTGGGAGGGCGGTCCAGTGGAGTGGGGGCTTTCCACGAGGGTGTGTATGTCTAGGTGGTGTATAGGGGTGTGGGGGTGTTCAGTGGGGTGTGGGGTTTCTAGGGGTGTCGCAGGGTTTTCCAGTTGGGTGGGGGTGTCCATGGGTGTGTGAGGGTGTCCAAGAGGGTAGAGAGGCTGTCCCAGGGAATGGGGCTATCCAGGAGGGTGGGGGTTGTCCAGGGAGTATCCAGGGGTGGGGGGTCCTGGGGTGGGGGATTTCCAGGGGTGTGGGAGGGATGTCCAGTGGGGTGGGGTTTCTGGGTGTCTATGGAGTGAGAGGGTGTCCAATAGGTTGGGAGGGCTGTCCATGGGGGTATGGGGGTGTCCAGTTGGGTGGGGGTTTCCAGGGGTGTTGGAGGCTTATATAGTGGCGTGGGCGGGTGTCTTGGGTTTCCATGGGGGTTGGATGGTGTCCAGGAGGGTGGGGTGTCCAGGGGTGTGGGGGTGTCCAGGGGTGGTGGTTTCCAAGTTTTTGGGAGGGTTGTCTAGTGAGGTGAGGTGTGTCCGGGGTGACCATGGGGGTGGGAGGGTGTCCAGCAGGGTGGTAGGTCTGTCCAGTGGTGGGGGTTGTCCAGGAGTGTAGGGGCTATCCAGGGGTGGGGGTGTCCAGTGGGGTGGGGGTTGGGGGTTGGGGGGTTTCTCTAGATTTGATCTGTTTTTGGTCTGTTTCAGGTTTTCTTTTGACAGGTATAGTTGTGGTTGAACAGTTTTATTAAAAAAGGTTTTTACATCGGTCATTTTATAACTAGATTAAAAAATGCATTTTAATGGGTTTTAATGTCTGTTATTTGAAAATTGACGTAACAAATGCATGGGAAAATGTTTTTAAGTCGGTTATTTTATAACTGAACTAGTATATATGCTCTCACGTCAGTTATTATTTAACCGACAAAAAAACACTTGGAAGTCTGGTTTAGCACATCAGTTATTTTCATAACTGACGTGATAAACTCTTTGGAGGCACAGTTAATTATATTTATTATTATATAATAGACATGAAAAAAGTTTATACCATGTCGGTTAATTAATAACCAACATAATAAATCACGTCTCGGAAGATTATTCAACGTCGGTTTTTGATGAACCGACCTGAAAAAACACTTCAAATTTTTGGTTTTTATGTCGGTTTTAAAATTACCTAAAAAAACAATATTTATAACATCTCCTGTAATAATGTCAGCCAAAAGATGACATAAAAAATAAAAAATAACCACTATAAAAAAAATTCAGTATTTTTAGTGTTTTCATCGTCAAACTTGCTACATGAAATAAGGATGAAACCACTCCAGATCAGTAGCATACTAGCAAACGTCTTCCGACCAAGATACTTAGGTTTCCATCTTTGTGATCAATGAAGTTCCATATGTTTTAAAATAAACTTTTCACAAGATAATTCCTTTTTCGAAATCATACACACACTAAACATCCCACAAATATGTTTCACATTTCTTTCATGGATCAATAAACCACTAAATATTTTCATAATAATATTTAAAGAAGTATAACAAGGATTTGCACATAAAATCCATTCAAAATGATCTTTTAAAGTCAAAATCCCACCAATAATAGATCAAAACATATTTTTAATCCCAAAAACCATTTAATAAATCAATATCAATAATCATATAATAACCCCACATGGTACAATATGGAACACACATGAAAAACATATTCTTATGAAAAATGCCAAACAGACCATTAAACATTTTACCAGAGCAACATATGAAAATGGTAAAAATTTATCCTTTTATAAATAGGTTTACACACACCATTAATATAAGAAAAAAATTTACATAAACCCTTTCAAATATTTAGGTTACACATTCAAATCACACCAATTTTTATAAAAATTCCGAACTGGCCACTTTCAGGCAACTTGTACCAAAATGTGTCAAAAAACAATAACAATCTCTTTATAAAGACAAAACTACTTTGTACAGAAATAAAAGACCCCAAAATAACACTTTTCATGATTCCCATACATTAATAAATTCAAATATGTCATTTTATATCACGTTTTTTACATAAAATCTAACTGGTCACTTTTCCAAAAACAAGGCATGCAACATTTAGCAAAACAACTTCTATTTAACACCCAAATGTGTACGAACACATATTTTAATTCCCAATTTGTATTATAGTAGTTAAAACTGCTCATAAAGATCACAATACTTATGCAAAAATGATTGGAACATTTATTTAAACCAGCAGTGTGGACTATCATAACGAAACTACTCCATTTTACACAAAACCAGGCATAAATAACCATTTTACACACCAAATTATCATCCAAAGGTTTCACATCAATATTAAACATGTATATAAGGTGATAAAAGATATTAAATGATGAAACTTATATATATATATATATATTATTATAATGATTATAATTATATAAATTTGATTAATAGATATATAATTGAATTTCTATTAATTTAAAACCAATTAAAATTTATTTTATCTTTAAAAATAATTTAAACAAAATGATGTTTTTAATTATTTGTTTGTAGTTATGACTATTCAATTAAAAATAAATCGTATCACTAAAATAAAATAAATTCACACCAATGTTTATTATAGTAGTTAAACTAAGCCATAAACATCACAATCCTTTTGCAAAAATGACTGGAAAATTTATTAAAACCGGCAGTGTGCACTTTCATAATGAAACAAATCCATTTTACACAAAACAAGGCATAAATAACCTTTTGACACACCAAATATATCATCCAAAGGTTTCACATCAATACAAAACATGTATATAAGGTGATAACAAATATAAAAGGATGAAACAAACACACACACACACACACACATATATATATATATATATTCAATATTAGAATGATTATAATTACATAAACATGATTAATAAATATATAATTGAATTAATATTAATATAAATCCGTTAAAAGTTTACTTTAACTTTAAAAATAATTTAAACAAAAGGCATATTTTTATTATTGTTTAGTAATTATGACTATTCAATTAAAAATAAATCATATCATAATAGTCTAATAAATTGACACTAAGATAATTTTTATGTGATGATATAAAAAATGAAGCTTATTTTTTAAAAATATATTATCAATAAGTGGTAAACATTTATATTAAATTTTGTGCACAATGCAAGACTAAAACATCTGTCAAAAATACATTTTTAAAAAGATATGTCATTCACTTTCTAATAGATCTTATTTCATTAGAAATTAGTAGATAATCATTTAATTATTTGATAAAACAAATTCATAATTTATTTATTAAAATTCATACCTTCTAATTTAATATATTTTTTATGATGGTAATGTTAAAATAATAATATTTTAATAGAGTATTGTGTTTCGTGAATGCTTGGTGTTTCATGCACTTCAATATATAGTGGAGAATGATTTTTAAAAAAATAAATATATCATAATGTATTATGATGTTATATTCACTTATACACTTGGTGTTAAATTTCATCCACACTATCGAATGTGATGTTCATATTTTGATATTTTGGGGTGTTATATTAAATAAATTATTTCAAACTAAAAACCTTATTTTACTAAAGAATAATTAAATTAGTCATAAAATGATCTTCACATAAATGATAACATCCATTGGAATTACTAATGATTTAATAGTGTTCTGATTCAATGATTTTATCCTTATTGCTTCTCTAGAGCATTTTTTATTATGATGATGACGTGTTTATAAAACCTATTTATTTTCCATGTGTTATGAAATGCTAATATGTTTAATAATTTATGATCTTATGGAATTAATATGAAAGGATAATTATTATGTGATGGTTGGGCCTGTAATTATATAGTCATGCAATTAATTGTATAATGATGTTATAGTTAAGAAAATAAAAATATTTGATGAATTTAATAAACTCATAAGAGATAAAATACTAAACTAGATTGATTTCACCCATAAGAGAATCTAGGATACTACAAGTTAGGCATTTCCATTTTGGGAGTTTTTCGATAATTACTATCTTCGTAGTAACCTTTACTGAGGAAATTATTTTTTATTATTATGATTATTCATAAAACATAGGTTATATGTTTATGATGTGTTCTCATTTACCAATATTTTTAATTGATGATTATGTGTACTTATTACATATGAATTTTTTTGAAAAATAATTATTCTATGATTTAATATTAATAATATTTGAATTATTGGGTATTACTATTTTTATGTTATCACTATGTTCTCATACCCTTATTATTTTCTTATTCTCACTAATTATCATTAGTTGATATCTCTAATGTTTATCCATACTAAGCATCTAATCTCACCATTTCCTATGTTTCCTTTCCCCGAGTTATGAAGAATGGTTTTATGTAGGGTTTGGCTATGAATTGTTTTATGTTTGAAGATCATTGCGGGAGATATTGAAAATCATTCATGAAATGAGTTGATCATGTATATATCTTGGAAGAGGGGAAACCTTTATAGTTATAGGGAATGTACAATTATTACATGTATTAAATATTCATATAAAATTTTGTAATATAAATATATACATATATATGAAATACTCAGATCACCTAAGTTGGTATTAGATCATGATTAATTTAATTTATGATATTAATATTATATATCATTCATGAAAAAAATTAGAAAATTTCTCTGAATATGATAGATTAATAATATTTAGGTACGTTATAGATTATGTAATTTTCCTAGAAATAAATAATTTTTCGATAACAAAGGTTGATTTTGTTTTTGAATAGATGTATCAAGGCCCAATTACCACAAAAATAGTTTTTTGAGTATATCTAAAAAATTATTCAAGGCCCATACTACACACATGGTTTGACATTCCATGGGGATATTCTTGGGAGAGTTAACATTTTCATTATAATATATTATGAAGGATTTTAGTAGATAATGAACATGGATGGCCTAGGTCAAACATACACAATCGTATATCTAATATAATGTGTCTTAACTGATAACAAGTCATGAATGATATTATTATTGTAAACCGGTACAAGTATGATCATTAAATCCAAACAGTAATTTCATTCATATAATATTTCATGATACATATTCAAAAGGGATACTTTTCTCATATGGATGACGATAAAACCAACATTAAGGATATCTTTATTGTATTGGAGTTTGGGATGTATTTATATAAGAGTTGTCTAGTCTTCCTCCAAATCCTAATGCTCAGTTTCAATAGAAATCATACTAGGTGCTACTATAATTTCAATGAATATATATAAAATGATCCCAATATGGTTGTATAAATAAAATAAGAAATTATAAGAGAATAATTATGTGGTATTTTTTAACACGCCAAAAATTTTACGGTATGGATATCATATTCAATACCTTGTATGATATGAAATAACAAGAAGAAAAGGGAGTATAACATCCCAAGAAATTAAATTGAATTTACCATCTTATTTAAATCACATATATTCTAAAGCTTTCAATACATGCAATAATGAGTCTAATTTCATTAAATCCAATAATGACATTATTTGATGGATTGTGCTACAAGAAAGACTGAGTTGTACCAAATAATATTAAATTTTTTTTTAAAAATTGAAAATTATCAACTAACCATTAAATTATCAGTTATGAATAGTATTTTTTTACTTATTAAAAATATGTTTTAATTCTTTTGTTTTCAATTAATTATAAATGAATACAAAACATAATTGAACTTAAAGGAAATGTTTTTATAAAAATCTATTTTATGTCATAAGGGGTTTTATATTAATAAATTAATATTTTTAGATGTCATTAATGAAATGTATATATTAAATTTTGAAAAAAATCCATTCATCCAATATTTTTTATAAAAAAAGATATTAACAAACATAATTTTAAGAATAAAAATTTGTATTTTTTTTAAAGGTTTTTTGCCTCTATTTAATGATAAATTTTTTTAAACTAAATTTTGACACATTAATGAAAAAAATAAACTAAATTTTGGAAATTATAATTCCAAAATTAACTTAGTTTGAATTTATTTTTTTATGAGAAGATTTACTTTATTGATGAATAGTATATTTTTTTGAACTTTAATGGAAAACTAACTTTTCATCTAAACAATTTACAATGTTAAATTTTATTTTGAATAGATTATCAATTTTAAATATATTTATTATAAATAAATTAATAGAATTTAGTTCATTGGAATTAATTTTATAAGAAAATTTTATTTTGAAACAATTCAAAATTTCAAACATTTTCACTTTATAGACCCACTTTATCATCATGTCATCAAGATTATTTTAAAATTCATTAATATAAATTATGTGTTCTGAATTTTTAAAAATTTATTAAATAGTTTACTAATAATGAATAATAATTTATTATATTTTAAACATAGAGTTTTCAAGTAAATAGTGAATTAAATTATAATTAATTACAACAAATCAAGTAAATACGAATTCACTTATTGGTTAAGCTTTAATCATAAGTGGGGAAATGGCCCAAAAACATATCCAAAACACATTGAATATAAATATTTTGACAATATACAATTTTTTATTAAATTTTGATCACTACTCGAGGAACATGATGTAAGAGAGAACTTCTAATTGTGTTTACCTTTTTGTATTTCCAATATTGCCACTCCTTCTCTACTATAACAAACCAGTCACTCCCCCGATTTCCTTTACCCTATAATTAAATATGTCTTGACACCACACTAAAAATAATTCTAAACCTACATACCATAATAATTTAAGAATAAATTTGTGAGTAGGTAAAACCAGTTATGTATTTTAATATAAACCAAAATGAGTTACCCGAAGAAAAGGTAATGTTCTTCAAAGAGCACTTTTGTTTTTTTTTCATTTTCCAAACATTAAATTTTTATTATATCGTGAGTATATTATGACCATAATATCTTGAATATACTTAGAGTTTTTTTGTTGTAATTACCAAAAAATTCACACCATTCCATTAAATGGGATACACAATCATCGCTCATGTGTACAGCGGAGTACTGCATCTCAAACCAATGTCATTTGTTCGTCCATTACCACAATTCATGGTTAGGAATAATGATAGATTTATAGTTTTTAAATGATATGTGTAATATTTATGATGTATTTATTCTATTTTAATTTAATATTTCATACACACATTCATGTTTTCAATTTTTTGTGAATACATTAACATCATTTTTTTAATAAGGGGACAACCACCACCTCAAATCAATGGGATTCGTTCACACTTCATATTGAATGTATTAAGAATTGAATAAATAAAAATATGTGATATATATGGAATAAAAATTATATTGGAATTATAATATACATATATATCATTTACCTTTCTTTCATTTAATAGAATAAGAAAATGTATGTATCATTCATGTGTATGTACAACATACTGTCTCCATGAATGGTTCAGTTCATCTCGTATAAATAAATTTTATGGATTACTATAAAAAAATATAAAATGAATGTATATAATATTTAAATAATATTTTATATTATGTATATGATGAAATAATGATCTATGTAATTGTAAAAAAATAACAAGTCGGAGTATACCCATTAAATAAATCATTTTTTACATGAAATGATGAAAATAATGAATGATTATTAATGAATGGGTAATAAAGTATTATAAAAGGATAAGATATGATATCTTAAATATTAATATGATTCTATATTAACTTAACAACATTTTTAAATCCACTATACCATAGGATAAAAAGTACAACCAATAGGAAAGCATGAGGTGAGGGTTTTCAAGTCTCACATTTATTTCTACCGGACATTGGCCATATTCAACTCCCTTTTCTTTTATATAGAAATTAAACTTCCCTATGACATGTTATATCGTGAATTTATTTTATTTTATGATATTAAATGTTTCAATTAATTTTGTTACTTCACATTTAATAGGATTAAATTGTTACTCATGTCCTAAGGGACTTCATTCAATTTCCATTCATCTAGGAAAACATAATTTTTTTGAAACAACCTTATTATATATTATGTACACACTGACCATTTTAAATATAATATCATGAATTAAAAAATAATTATGGTATTTTGTGTCTCAATATGAATTATTTCATCTATGTCTATATGAATTAAAATTTAACAAGTGGTATGGAATTGAATACCATCATTGCTTTTTATTAGGTAATATTACATCGTCGTGGTCCTTAATATTTTATGATTATGTGATCAATGAATTATATATATATATATATATATTATCTCTAATTTTTCTTTATGTATATACATTTTATACACATATAAAATTCACTCATTATTTCTCACTTCAACATTATGATTATTTCAAGGGTTTTTTCATAATTTCATTATAATTGATATTTTTTATTCATTAATATACATTAAAAGAAAATTATATTATAATTTTTTTTAAACCATTTTTTTTATTCTTCTCTAGTTACTCATGGTTGTTTTAACATATATTTTGTTTTTTTCACTCTTTTTTACTTCAAATTATTTTGAATATGATATAATAAAATCTCACTTCATTTCTCACTTTGGTCAAAAATCAATTTTCGTTAAAAACCATGTTTTAAAAAAATCTATATATTTTTGTTATAATTTTCAAAATGATTTATAAAATTAATAATCACCCTTAGTATTTTTTATAATTTATTTTTAAAAGATTTTATTTTCAAATTTTCTTTCAAAATTAATACTTTATATTATTAAATATTTTTTTTTAAATATCATTTTTTCATCAGAGAAAAAACCCTTATTATTACTCTTATGGGTATATATTGTATTTATATTATCCTCATTCTTCATCTTGATGGATTATGATTATTTTGACAAAGACTAGTATTGAAATTTTCTTCCATGAATAATTTTTTTCTTCGATAACTTCCCATTGAGTTATTACCTTTCCAATGACCATTCAATAATAATTTTTCCCTAAATATCCACATTATTTATTATGGATAAGATTAATTGCTAAATTATATAACATTTATACAAATAGTGTATAGTTTTAATGTTATTTTTTTATGTGGGGAAATATTGATAAATCTATATTCCTTACTCAATAGAGATATCTCATAAGAACATTGTTTATGAATTAAATTGATTAGTCGATAAATGATGAATTATTTTGAATGGAATGAAATGGGTTGAGATAGTAAATGATATAACTAGGATACATCAGTAGTCTCATGGGATAAGTTAGATGGATATTCTTTGTGGGGTTTTTTTCACCCAATGTGTTTTAAACATTCTTTTTATAGGTCTTAATAGAAAATGTATCATGTTTCTAGAAAACATGGTGTCCAAAAAAGAATTATTTCCTACATTCAAGATTTTTTTATCATAGATAATATTTTCACTTGGAAATAATATATAGATGCATTCCATTCTTAGTTTATTTATTAAATGGAATGTGTTTTTAGTTATTTTCTGTTCCATATTATATATGAACTTCCATCTCAATTTTTTCATCACATGGAATTCATGTTTAGTTATATACATTTCTATATTGATTATGAACATTAATTCATTGATAGTTCAATTATTTTTAACCCTTACTGATCATTTGAACTCACCCCTATTGTTTTTCTTATCATAAGATTTTATGAGTTATACTAATAATAATATGTAATGATTCACTTGATGGAATAAATTTATTTTATAAAAAATTATTTTATAATTTGGGTATTCAATTGTAATAAAAGACACTTTTATTTATGTAAAGACACAGAAATTTCATGGTAAATTTTTTCTTAAATTCTTTGGAATTTTATGAGTTCGCAGTTTCTAGCGGCACCTGATTCCGAGGCCCAGTGTGCCTGAAATCACTTTCTAATGTTTTTTTCGGGTACGTTCAGTAAATGTACATGGATGTTTTTCTATCTTTTGAACTGTTGCTCGGAATTTAAATCCATGGACATCGATGAACTCGGAGCGCTGGTATTTTCTTAAGGGGACCTTTACCACAGTTGTGTTTTATACAGGATGGATGTTTTATTTTGGGGTTACTTTTTAAAATTAAAAGGGTAAATAAAAATGTGTGTGCTACACATTTTTAATTGATAGGTGGTTAAAGTCTCTAGGTAGAGGTTAGGGGTGGGACCCACCACCCCCTAACCTCCCTTGTGAGGATATAACTTGGGGTGGGGCCCACATGAGTTAAAACTCTTCAACTCCCCTTGAAACCCCCTTTAACTCCTAAACTCTCCACCTCTCCTCTTTAATATTTAATCTCTCCACATTCCACCCTCCCTTATTAAGATGCCAACACGCTCCCAATTAATGATAAATTAATTAATTGGCTCTTCAAAATTTTGAATTATTTTGAAGTTTATGTCAAGAATAAAAATAATAGCGAAAATATTATTTTTGGGTTGGCACAAATTGTGTTGGTGGATCATTGGAGATTAGAGAGGACCTTTTTCAAACGAAGAACAATTTCCTCTCTCGATGATGAATGGTGATTCCCATGAAAAAATCCCATCTTCTTTCTTCTTCCTCCACGTCGAGGGAGAAGACGCTTCCCGCGAAGTACATCACCAACGTATTTCCCTCCAACATTGACGGAACAATGCCTGACTTCTGCGACGCCATCTTCCTCGACTTCGACATCGTACCTTGAGTCGAGGTAGGGGGTTTTGTATAATTTTAAATGAAAAAAATTATACCTCATTCTTGTTAAATGCATTGGATTGTCTTCGGCCCATTTTTATTACCTAACATAGAGGGTGCGGGCCGAACAAACACGGCCCGACGACCCTCCGTCGGTTCGAGGTTATTTTGGCAACGACGACTGGAGGCGGCGGTGACCAGAAGCGGCGGTCGCGCACCGGCCGCGTGGATGAGAACCACAGCCTGCAACTGTGGCCCACAAAAGCAGGACACTCAGGCTTAAAACCATCCAGCTACTTCCGGCCGGGTCGGTGAACCGCGACAGTCGTAGGTGTTGCATAAAAGAGGTGGGGCCTGCATCCGCGGGCTGCTTGCTGGACGAACCGGCCAGCCACGGTCGGCTGGGTAGGAGACCGCGGCGCCGCTTGGCACCGTGCTGTAGAGAAGGCCGCATCCCGCACTAGGCGGGCCGCTTCGGTGGGAAAACCAGCCGGCTGGGATGAAAGAAAACCGCGACACCTATGGGAGCTGTGTGTGGAGGAACTGCGGCCCGCAATCGCGGGACGCTCGCGCCAGAAAAAACCGGCCGGCTTCGGCCTGCCGGACAGCAAGGAGGGACAGTGCCACTCGGTGCTGCCGGGCGAGCTGAACTGGCATGTGACCCGGGCCGGGTCCGTGGGTGGGCCGTGCCCCACCAGGCCGGGCCAACCCGCCAGCCCACTAGGCTTGTCGGGTCGGACCAGTTTCACTTAAACGTGAATACCTTCTAGACCACGCTTCTGATCAATGCGCCGTCTGTGCCACTAGGATCCTCACGACGAGCCGGTCCTTTTTCAATAATCTAAGTGAGTTTTGGAAAACTTTGTAAAGCATCTGATTTTGGAACGAGCGTAAATCCAACCGGACCCCTGGAACGGAAAAGCCAATAACTCTCAGACTGAGGGTCCAATTGACGCGCCATCTTTCACATTGGGTTTCTTTTGATGATACAGAACGTCGGGATACATCAACTCATGAATTCGTGATATTTTATGTATCGACCCCTTTGATCGAGGAGTGGACCCTCTTGGAATCAGGCGTGCTGTGTGCGAGAACCCTAGAGCTGATTGCGACTACGTCGACTTCTGTACCGGAATCCTATGTGGGTTCGACAGCGATGACTACCATACTAGAAACCTATGTGGGTTTGACGATGATGATAACTTTACCGGAATCTTGTGTGGGTTCGACAGTTCTGACAGAGAAGCTAGACTGGATCCTGTGTGGGTCTGACATCTTAGATGAATCAGTAACTACATCTGATCATCTCTATTACTCTAGAATATCTGGATTGTATCCTATGTGGGTCCGACAGCTTATACGAGATTGTTGGACTTTATCCTATGTGGGTCCGACAACATAGACAAGATAGCCGGACTGTATCCTGTGTGGGTCTCACAGCTTATCTGGAATGTATCCTGTGTGGGTCTGACAGCTTAGCTGATCCAGTGCGTACATCTGATCATCTATAACTCTCTTCAATTGTGGCATACATGTGTGATATGAGTCATGTCTTTCAACCATTATCATCATGGTGTTTGACTATACTTCCTATGTGGACTGATTTGTGCTTGGTCTCGTGAGTTGGAGTCAGACTGTGATTGGTAACTTAGGTATATGTGTGGGTATATACCTAAGTAGAGTTGGTTAATACATCGTGTTTGTTTCTTTCTTATTTTGTTTATCCGTAGTGGATAATATGAGACCTTCCGGGTCTCGGGGTAGCAACTGAGTATCATTATACGCACCCTTCCATGGGCTATGCCCGCACCTCGTTGTGTTGGATGCAGACGACGGACAGCGCTGACGGAGGCTGAGAGCTCCATGACTGGACTGTACTCGGAGGTGGACCTTGCGACGAGTCATCTCATGGTGGAGACTGACGGACATGGGTGCTAAGGTGTCCATATGTATCTACCCTTCTGGGAGGAATCCTTGGAGGATGACCCAGGAGCTGCTCTTTACTTTCAACTATTTGTCCCTTTACTTGTACGCGTTGTTCAGTTGGGGTTGTATACTGGCCCATTTACTTTCCAGCACACTCTTTTGTATTATGTTTACTAAGTGTTTACATCCTCTTGCATAATCTATAGTTATTGTTTACTTTTATAAAGGCAATGCCTTCCCAGCTTAGAGTTTTATGCCTTTGGTGCTAGTTGTCAGCCCCTGGCCTATGGAAGATGGGCTTGGGGTAGTCACGACATGGGCCCCGAGGACGGGTCATAACAAATTGGTATCATAGGAGTCGGTTCTACTGCAGAACTCAAGACTCTGATCATTATTTTATGTGAAGTAATAGTGGTAAGAGTATTGAGTGTGGTTTTTATTCCAGGGAGTCCACTGTTGGTGCAGAGGCTGACGTATCCATACACCAGGACCCTGACCTCTGATTTCCGGCTCAGTGCATGAAAAGACTGGTCGAATGTGTGTTTTCTTTTAAAAGTTTTCATTGTGATTACCTTGTGTCTCCTCACCAGGTATTCTGTTTAACCGTGGTGCACCTGTTTCTTTTCAGGATGGCCCCACGAAGGCATCCAGATAGGGTTCCGAGTTACATACGAGATGGTAGCCCACTGAGCGGTAAGGCCTTGTTGTACGGTCCCATAACAGCGGAGGCACCAGCGGTACCACTACCCACTTGGCCACCAATACCACCATCCCCAGCAGGAGAGTGTTCATGCCTCTTGAGTGCATTGCACGAGTTCCAGCGACAGAGACCACCTTGGTTCTGGGGAGGGATGGACCCACAGGCACCTAAGGATTGGCTGGAGGCTATCGTGAGAGTTTTCGGATTGGTAGGGACACTGGCCGACCTTATGGTGATCCTTACCGCGAGTCTCCTGCACACAGCTGCAGGTAGATGATGGAGCCTGATCCTCTAGGCATATGACGAGACATATTTACTGTTGATGGACATCGGGAGTCTCTTCCGATCAGAGTTTGTTCCAGCCACACTTTGTGCGGTGCAGATTTAGGAGTTACTACATCTGTAGCATGGTAGCATGACAGTAGCTCTGTACTCATCGAGGTTCACCGATCTCTCACGCTACTCCATCGATTTGGTGTGGGACCCATTATTCAGGGCTCAGACCATTGTGTAGGGACTCAGGCATGAGATCAGGGCTGTGACGATTCCCCTCATCATCCCGACACATGTGGGGGTGCTAGAGTGATCCCTTCTAGTAGAGAGCTTTATCGCTGAGTAGTCACTAGTAGCGAGACCCACCACAGGGCGACACGTAGCGGAGTCTTCTGCAGCCGGCAGTTGACTGATGTCACAGAGGTCCAAGAGGACTAGTCCATCAGGTGGGAGACCTCAGGATACAGGTTCAGTTGTGCGGGGCACATGAGACAGAGTCAGCTATACGAGGAGTATGCATTGTTATGCATACGGTGGGAAGGGCCACATGGCCCGTGACTGCCTGACCCACCATGCAGATAAGCAGAAGATAGTAGAGGGACCTCTTTGGCAGAGGCAGAGGTTCGACCGTGGTGGTCTGCTGAGAGAAGGCGGACGTGGCAGAAGAGCTGGCCGAGCAGCGGGTGGTGGACGACGTTTTGAGGATCTGCCACCACGACCACCCGGAGGTCCACCCCGACCATACGGAGCTTGCGGGCAGAGGAGGGCTTAGCTCTAGGCAATCGATGCCTATGACCACAGCGCACCTGAGATGATTTGAGGTACTATCTATGTCTACTCCACCCCTACTGCAGTACTTATAGACACATGTGCGAGTCATTATTTTATTGTCGCTGCCCTTGTACGGAGCTCGGAGATTCTGACAGAGCCGTTGGCTCGATCCTTACAGCTAGATCCTCCTACAGGAGAAGACTCGATGATTACATACTAGTTCCAGCAGTGTGATCTTACTCTAGGAGGTGAGAGCTTCGCCTGAGATCTTCTTGTAGCGGCATCGCGGACTTAAAACATCATCTTGGGTATGGACTGGTTGACCACAGTTCATGCTCAAATTGACTGTATTAGGTGCAAAGTGCGGTGTGTCCGCACGGATCGGACCAGGTTTACCTTCACCGGTGAGAAGGGAGCCTTTACAGCATAGGATGGACTTACGTAGAGGAGGGGGAAGTCGATCACACAATAGTGGACTAGTCTCGTCCTCAGATCGGTTGATGTGCAGAGTCCGTGTTTTCCTATTGTGGTGGATCAGTGTGCAGATGTTTTCCTGACAATGTTCCAAAACTACCTCCTCGCAGAGAGATACACTTCTATATTGATCTATACCCTAAGACAACTCTGATATCTACTCCAGCATATCGGATGGCTCCCGCCGAGCTTTGTGAGCTGGGGGAGTTGCAGGGGAAGGGATTTATCCGTCCCAGTGTTTCACCCTAGGCATCAACGATTTTGTTGGCAAAGAAGGTGGATTGGAGCTTGCGACTGTCTGTTGACTACCATTGCCTAAATCTGGTGACCTTGAAGAACAAGTACCCACTTCTGAGTATTGATGACCTCTTTGATCATCTCAAGGGAGAGCGATGGTTCTCGAAGATAGACCTTAGGTCAGGTTATCACCATCTCATAGTTCAATACTAGGAAGTGTAGAAGACTTCCTTCAGGTGTCGATATGGCCATTACGAGTTCTTGGTTATACCCTTCGGCATAACCAATGCTCCAGAAGTGTTCATGAGTCTCATGAACAGGATCTTCCAGCCTTACCTTGATCATTTTGTCGTAGTCTTCATCGAAGACATACCGATTTACTCAACTACTGGGGAGGAGAAAGACTACCATTTGTGGGTGGTACTGGATACACTCTGAGAGCACCGGATTTATAGTAAGCTCTCAAAGTTCCAGTTTTGGATTTGAGAGGTTCACTTCTTGGGACACGTCATCTGAGAGGCTAGAGTTGCGGTGGATCTAGAGAATCTTGAGGACGTACTTGATTGGGAGAAACCCGGGAGTATGACGGAGGTGTGGAGTTTCCAGGGTCAGGCTGGGTACTATCAGAGATTTGTGCCATACTTCTCCAGAGTGGCAGCACCGCTTTCAGCTTTGATGAAGAAGGGGAAACCCTTTGTCTGGTCAGATAGATTCCAGCAGACCCTTCAGAAATTGAGACAAAGGTTGAACAGTGTGCCCATCTTGAGGATACCAGAAGAGGGCGTAGGGTACGTAGTTTACTACGACGCATCAGGGAGCGGGCACTGGTTTGTCCTGCTATAAGAGTGAGCAGTTATCGCGTATGGTTCCTGCAGTTGAGACAACATGATCATAACTATGCTACCCATGACCTGGAGTTAGCAGTATTGGTCTTCTCCTTGAAGATGTGGTGACACTATCTGATAGTCTAGCGTTTTACAGTCTATTATGACCACCAGAGTCTCAGGTATATCTTCTCACAGAAGGACATGAACCAGAGACAGTAGCAATGGCTCGAGTTCCTCCAGGACTATGAATTCAAGATAGTATATACTCCTGATAAGGGGAACGTTGTGGATGATGCTCTCAGAAATATATTGGACATTCAACTGTTAGGAGAGGCAATAGAGCAGCTGGCTGCGTTGGAGATATTCTTTGTGGATAGAGATGGATCAGCCTTCCTTCAGTCTCTCACAGTCACTCCTCCACTTATTCAGTGAGTCGGGGAGGTATATCATGGGGATGTTGACTGTGAGACGCGACTTGCTCAGATATCTTTAGTGCAGTCACCTGAAGGGTATTATGAAGGTGGGGAGAACATCAACCTCTTTACGGGGCATACCAAGGTACCCATTGCACTACAGGAGGAGGTGTTGAGAGAGTTTCACACTTCCCCTCTATTGTTACATCCAGAAGTGGTGAAGATGTATCAAGTCCTCATATGATAGCACTGGTGGCTGGGTATGAAGAAGGTGGTAGCAGAGTTTTTTTCATGGTGCCTCACTTGTCAGGAAGTGAAGGGAGTGCACTAGGTACCAGCAGGATTGGTCCAACCCTTAGAGGTCCCAGAGTGGAAGTGGGATGAGATATCCATGGATTTCATGATGGGGATTCCACTTACATCTAGAGGACATGACTCTGTCTGGGTGATCGTAGATCGACTCACCATGTCGGCCCACTTCTTACCGATCAGAGTGCATGGCTCAGTAGAGAGCTTGGGACGCCTCTAAATTTAAGAGATTGTATGGATTGATGGTGTACCAATGACTATCATCTACGATCGAGATGCTCGTTTCACTTCCTGACTATGGAAGGGGTTATAGAAATCTTTTGGGACGCAGCTTCGCTTGAGCACCGTCTTCTATCCTCAGACGGATGGTCAAACTGAGAGAACCATTCCGACTCTCGAGGACATGCTCTGTGCATGTGTCCTTGACTTTGGTTGCAGCTGGTAGGATCAGTTACCCTTGGTGGAGTTTTCATACAACTACAACTACCACTCCACCACCGAGATGACAACTAATGAGGCACTATACGACTGACCTGGCTGATTCCCTATGTGAGGGACTGACCTAGGAGATTCAGCACATATAGGACCAGAGATGGTGTAGCCTTCGATAGAGAAGGTGCAGATCATCTAGGAGCGGATAAAGACTATACGGAGCCGACAGATGTCCTATGCTGATATGAGATGGAGACCACTGGAGTACGAGGATGGAGACCACGTCTTCCAACGGGTCTCAGCTCGATGAAGTATACGGAGGTTTGGATAAGGAGGCAAGTTATCTCAGCGTTTTATTAAGTTGGTCCATGTCCTCAGCAGAGTAGGTGAGCTGGATTACCGCATGGCCCTTCCACCTCAGTTGTACTGGGTGCACAATGTCTTCCACGTATCTCAGATGAGGAGATACATGCATGACATGTCCCACATCATCGACCATGGGGAGCTGGGCATCGATGACGGGGAGACTTTCACAGAGGATCCAGTGGAGATTGAGGATTGATAGGAGGGGGTCCTACGTGGACGATCGATTCCTCTAGTGCGCGTTCACTGGTAGAATGGGAACCTCCCTGAGAGCACCTGGGAGCAGGAGGCTCATTTGCGTGCTCAGTACCCCATTTTGTTTCCTGAGTGTGTGTAATAACTTTAAGGGGATGTAAATCCCTGAGGTGGGGGTAATGTAAAGACCCGAAAATTTCAAGGAATTTTTTTTCTGAAATTCTTTGGAATTTATGAGTCCGCAATTTCAAACGGTGCCTGATTCCAAGGCCTGGTGTGCCCGGACTCAATTTCTGAAGTTTTGTTCAGGTACGTTCAATAAACGTACGTGTGGGTTTTTCTATCTTTTGAAACGCTGCTCAGAATTGAAATCTGAGGACGCCAAGGAACTCGTAGTGCTGGTATTCTCATAAGGGGACCTTTACTGTGGTTGCATTTTATACAGGATGGATGTTATATTTTGGGGTTACTTTTTAAATTTAAAAGGGTAAATAAAAATGTGTGTGAAACACATTTTTGATTGATAGGTGGTTAATGTATCTTGGCGGGGGTTAGGGGTGGGTCCCACCAGAACCTAACCTCCATTGGGAGGATATAACTAGGGGTGGGTCCCACATTAGTTTAAACTCTACAAATCCCCTTGAAACACCCTTTAACTCCTAAACTCTCCACCTATCCTCTTTAATTTTTAAACTCTCCACATTCCACCCTCCCCCATTAATATTCCAAAATTCTCCCAATTAATGAACAATTAATTAATTGGCTCCTCTAAATTTTGAATTATTTTGAAATTTATGTAAAGAATAAAAATAATAGCCAAGATATTATTTTTGGGTTGGCACATATTGTGTTGGTGGAGCTTTGGAGATTAGAGAGGACCTTCTACCAACGAAGAATAATTTCCTCTCTCGATGAAGAACGATGACACCCACGACGAACGCCCATCTTCTTTCTTCTTCCTTCACGCCAAGGGAAGACGCCGCCCGTGAAGTACATTTCCAAATTCATTCCCTCCAATGTTGACGGAACGATGCCCGACTTCTGCGATGCCGTCTTCCGCGAATTCGACATCATACCTTGAGTCGAGGTAGGGGGTTTTGTATAATTTTAAATGAATAAAAATAAACCTCATTCTTGTTCAATGCATTGGATTGTATTCGGCCTTTTGTTATCGCCTAACATGGAGGGCGCGGGCTGAACGAACACTGCGTGAGTACCCTACATTGGTTCATGGTTATTTTTGAAATAGTGACCAGAGGCGGTGGCGACTGGAGGTGGAAGCCACTGAAAGCGGCGGCCGCGTACCGGCCGTATGAAGGAGAAGCGAGGCCATCAACTGCGGGCCGCTCAAGATAAAGAATCGGCCGACTACTGCCATCCAGGTTGGTAAACCTCGACACCCGCAGGTGCTGCACGATGGAGGTGCGGCCTGCATCCGCAAGCTGCTTGCTGGATGAACCGGTCGGCCACAGTCGACCGGGTAGGAGACCGCGACCTACGCTGGGTAGGCTGCTTCGGTGGGTGAACCGGTCGGCCGCCTGCCTGCCGGGATGAAGAATACTGTGGTGCCTAAGGGTAGTGCGTGTAGAGGAACCATGGCCCGAAATCATGGGCTGCTCATGCCAGACAAAATCGGAAAGCCGGGAAGCAAGCAGGGGTGGCACCGCTCGGTGCCGCTGGGTGAGCTGAACCGGCACGCAACCCGGGCCGGGTCCGCGGGCGGGCCGCGCCCCACTGGGCCAGGCCAACCCCCTAACCGGTTCGGACCCATTGGGTTGGGTCCCTAGGTGGTTCATGATCCACTAGGCCGGGCCGACCCCAGCTGGGTCGGACCCTACAAACTATGTTGGGCCGACCCGCCGGCCCACTAGGCTTGACGGGTCGGGCCCTTTTCGCTTAAATATGGATATCTTCTAGACCGTGCATCCAATTGATGTACTGTCCGTGGTAATGGGATCCTCGCAACGAGGCAGTCCTTTTCCGATACATTAAGTTGTTTAGGAAAACTTTGGAAAATGGACGAGTTTGGAATGAGCGTAAATCTAACCAGGCCTCCGGAATGGAAAAGCCAATAACTCTCAGACCATGCGTCTGATTGACACTCTGTCTGTCACGTTGGGTTTCTTTTGACGAGACGGAACTTTAGGATACATCAACTCAGGACTTCATGATAGTTTATGTATCAACCTCTTTGATCGAGGAGCGAACCCTCCCAGAATCGAGGGTGTTATGTGCTGGAACCCTAGAGTTGGTTGCGACGATGTCGAATTTTATACCGGAATCCAGTGTGGGTTCGATAGTGACGACTACCATACTATAATCCTCCATGAGTTTGACAATGATGACAACTTTACCGAAATCCTGTGTGGGTTCCACAATTCTGAAAGAGTAGCTAGATTGTATCTTGTGTGGGTCTGACAGCTTAGATGAATCAGTAACTACATCTGATCATATCCATTACTCTAGAATAGCTGGACTGTATCCTGTTTGGGTCCGACAGCTTAGACGAGATAACTGGACTATATCCTGTGTGGGTCCGACAGCTTAGATGAGATAGCTGGACTATATCATGTGTGGGTCCGACAGCTTAGTTGGACTATATCATGTGTTGGTCTGACTGCTTAGATGATCCAATGGCTACATATAATCATCTATATCTCTCAACAATTGTGGCATACCTGTGTGAGATGAGACATGTCTTTAAACCATTATCATCATGGTGTTTGACTTTACTTCCTTTGTGGACTGAGTTGTGCTTGGGTTCGTGAGTTAGAGCCGGACTGTGATTCATAACTTAGGTATATGTATTGGCATATACCTAAGTAGAGTTGGTTGATACATCGTGTTTGTATCTTTCTTCTTTTTTTTATCCTTAGTCGATAATGTGAGACCTTGCGGGTCTCAGTGTTCCTACTGAGTATCGTTATACTCACCCCTTCATGGGCTATGCACGCACCTTGTTGTGTTGGATGCAAACAACGTACAGTGCTGACGGAGGCCGAGAGCACCACGACTGGATGGTACCCAGAGGTGGACCTTGCAACTAGTCAGCACATGGTGGAGACTGATGGACGTGGCTGCTGAGGTGGCCATCTGTACCGACCCTTCAGGTAGGAATCTCCAGAGGACGGCCCAGGAGTTGCTCTTTACTTTTAGCTGTTTGTTCCTTTACTTGTACTCATTGTTCAGTTGGGTTTGTATACTGGCCCATTTACTTTCTAGAACACTCTTTTGTATTCAGTTTACATAGTGTTTACTTCCTGTTGCATACTCATTAGTGGTAGTTTACTTTTATAAAGGTAATTCCTTCCCAGCTTAGAGTTTTATGCCTTTGGTTCTAGTCTCTAGCCCCTGGCCTATGGAAGGCGGGCTTGGAGTAGTCACAAAATGGGCCTCGGGGACGGGTTGTGAAAATTTATATAGTTTACCAGGTCTAGTAAACTATTTGGTCAATTAGGATGAATTTTTTTGTATATTATGTCACTTTAATGGAAGTAGGAAGTGCCTCTGGGCTTACTTGGGTTTTGGTCTCTATATTGGGTATCAACAAATGTTTTTTTAGAAACATTGGAAACTAGATTTAGGAAAATATAAATTAGAGAAAAGAAACGTATAATAGACTTCAAGTACTATTATAGAAGAACATCATAATGTTTTTTTAATTTCAATATTATGTGCCTATTTCTAGAAATAAATCCCTATATAGATAGTACATATGGGGAAATATTGATAAATATATATTCCTTACTCAATAGAGATATCAGATAAGAACATTCTTTACGAATTAATTTGATCAGTCGATAAATGAGGAATTATTTTGAATGGAATGACATGGGTTGAGATTGTTAATGATATAACAATGATGCATCATTAGTCTCGTGGGATGAGTCAGTTGGATATCCTTTGTGGGTTTTTTCACCCAATGTGTTTTAAAAATTCTTGTTATAGGTCTTAATAGTAAATGTATCATGTTCCTAGAAAACATGGTGTCCAATAATTTTTTATTTCCTACATTGAAGATTTTTTTATTATCATATATAATATTTTAACGTAGAAATAATATATAAATTCATTTCATTTTTTAGTTTATTGATTAAATGGAATGTGTTTTTAGTTATTTTCTATGCCATATTATATACGAACTTCCTTCTCAGTTTGTTCATCACATGGAATTCATGTTTTGTTATATACATTTCCATATTGATTATGAACATTAATTCATTATTAGTTCAACTATATTTATCCCTTTATGATCATTTAAACTCACCCTTATTGTTTTTCCTATACTAAGATTTTATGAATTATAGTAATAATGATATGTAATGATTCACCTGATGGAATAAATTTATTTTATAAAAAATTATTTTATAATTTTGGTATTCAATTGTAATAAAAGACTCTTTTATTTATATAGTTTACCTAGGCTAGTAAACTATTTAGTCAATTAGAATGAATTTTTTATGTATAGTATGTCACTATAATAGTAGTAGGAAGTGGCTCTGGGCTTACTGGGGTTTCGCTCTCTATATTTGGTATCAATGAATTTTTTTTAGAAACATTGGAAAATAGATTTAGGTAAATATCGATTAGAGAAATTAACCATATAATTGAATTCAAGGATTATTATATACGAACATCATAATGTTTTTAAATTTCAAAATTATGTCGGTATTTCGAGAAATAAAGCCCTATTTAGATACTACCCATTGATTTGGTTCTTGAAAAAATGTACCTAGATGTAATAACTATGAAAATAATGTGTCAGTCTTGGATAGAGTGTAACATAGTACATGACAATGCGCCTTACATCACAAATATTTTTCCACTCCTATGATATATTCTTATGATAATTCAAGAATACATTAAAAATAATTATGGTTGATTTAAATTGATAGAAAAAATGAATTCCTTTTGTTAACACATAGAACATGGAAGGACCCATGTGGAATTAAAATGGATTCAGTAGTTATTTATTAGGAATCTTGAATTAAATTGTAGAGGTATTTTTACAATTTGTATTTTGGTGATCAAAATTTGGTAAAATCTTATGATTGCATAATATTTTATAAGATCATATGTATTCATTGACATAAGACTTATGGAAACCATAATAGGGTAATGTGCTTAAGATTTATCATATGTTAATATTTTAAAACACTTCTTTTAGGTCATATATGGTATGAATGTCCCATGATTAAGGATATTTTGGGTGAAATTTTTGGAAATAATATTTTCTAGTGGAATATTTATTTTAGAAATAATTCATTTAAATTTTAAAAAGGTAAGAATAAATGTATAAAAATCTTTTAGGGTTGATATGATCATTATAGAGATTTTAATAATAGTAAATTAAAATAATAAGACTTTTTAAAAAAAGGATTTGTACTGAAAAACATTGTAAAATTGATATTTAATTGTTAAACATATATCATGGATGTTAATAATATTTTTGTAAGTTTTATAGAAATTCAATTAACGTATTTTAGGAGAAGTAAAAACTATATTAATGATGATAATTGATCGAATGTGAAGAGGATGTGGGGCTTGCACCCATGACCAAAAATGGTAATGGTTTCTCACCTACCATTGGCCAACATGATGTCCTGGATAATATGTCATTTTTTAGTTAAAAAATTTTATGAATAATTATTAATGGTGAACCAATATTATTAATATTTTGTTTTATAGATTATGTTATTAACCATATTGGTTTTGGAAAATAGTCAACGATAGATATAAATACTTGTTTTTTGGATCTTACAATCCATTAAAAGCAAATTATAGTGCTTCAAGAATAAGAATATTTATTTATTGGATATATATTTCTTAGAATAAGGGATGAATTATAAATTTATTGAAGTAATATCAAATTATTAAATTGTGATTTTAAATTATAGATGTATCTTGTATGTACATTTTCTTATATTACTGGTTAATAAAATATTTCTTTAACATTAAGAAAAAGGCCCCTAAAACGAATTTTTTTCTTAATACCATAATTATTGTTGAACTAATAGACTTTTAAATAATTGCAGGTTTATATATTTTAAGCCCTAAACATTCCATTAATTAATCCCCTCTTTTTTTATCATTTATGAATTCACTCTCAATAAATATTAATGATTTCCTATCATTTCCATATTTTCATTTTCCAGAAATAAACCTCTATGTAAAAACCTAGTAATATGTTATTCCATATGATTATTGTACTTACCATTCTCTTTTATCAAGAAAATGTTTTATCAAAACTTTTCATGATGTGTGAATTTAATGAATAACTATTAAATTATAAAACTATTAATTACATATATTACTTTTAAATTTCATGGATTTAATTTATTGATGTTGGGTAGAATGACACACCCTATAATTTTGAAGTATGAATATCATAGTCAATAGTGTGTATCAAACAAAATAAAAAGAATACAAGGGATTATAAAATCCTGTGAAATTTCATTGAATTTACTATTTTATATAAATCCAATCAATTATACAGATTTAAATACACACAATAATGATTTAGCTTGCATTACTTGCAAAAATTCCTTTCTTCAGTGGTTTCTACTACATGCAAGATTGAGTTCTAGAAAATAATATTAATATTGAGATTTGAATTTGAAATTATATCCTAGAAAATGAATTATATGTTCTTAATTTCATAATAACTTATGAAAATATATAGTATAATTTATTTGCTACGAATTATTATAATTATATTTAAAACCCAATTGAATATAAAGGAAATGTTTTTATACAAAATAATTTTATTCTACAAAGTCATTTGTTCATAACAAATTAATATTATTATACTATTTTAATGAAATTTATATATTATATATTCTAAAAAAATCTGAAATTCATCTGATTTATTTTATATGAATAAGACAAGAATAAACCAAATTCTATACATAAAAATCAATACATTTTCTAAAGGTATTTTTCCACCTTTTAATGGAGAAGCTGCATTAAAACGATAATTTGATACTTTTTCATTTTTCATGAGACGATAATTTTAGTTTTTCATATCTGATTCTCAAAAATATATTTTGGTGAATTTTTTTTGAGGGGTTTCATTTTTTATTAATCATGACAAATACTGAATTTTAATTTAAAATCTATCGTTCATAAAAATAATTTCTAATGATAAAATTTTATTTTAAAAATGGTGTTAAGTGTAAATTGATAAAATACATATATTTAAATCCAATTTAGTACATTTAAATCACCTTTTAATTGAAATTTTATATTAAAAAATTTCAAACACTTGACCATATTTACTTTAAAAACCAGATTTCTCACCATGTCTATAGGATTAAATTTAAATTACTTTCATTAAAATATGTGATTTTAAATTTGAAAAATTTATTAAATATTAGGAATAATAATAATTGATAATTTATATTAGGGTAAATTATTTTTACCAATAAAATTATTGAAAATATTTTAAATTAATTACAACGATTAAGGTAAAAATTTGTTTACTTAGTTGTTAAACATTAATACTGTGGGGCCCAATGAGCTTGTAAATTTTCAAAAAAGATTATTTCAATATTTGGAAAATATACCAAATTTTATATAATTTATATCCTAATTGGAGGAATATCATGTAACAGATACCTCCCAATTGTTTTTACCTTTTTGTATTTACAGGAATGTAACACCGCCTCCACTATAAAAAGAAAATCACTCCCCACTCTTCATTCTCCCTATAAAAAAAATATAAATAAAACCCATAATAATATATTTATAAAATTACATTCCCTCACCATAAAGGACTCAATTTTTTAATAAAGAATACTATGGATGGATTTTTTCATACACCAAAAGGAGTTACCATAATAAGAGGTAGCATTCATCAATAAGACCTTTCGTTTTATTTATTCCTCTACCCCCTCAATTATTATTAAATATTTCTTATATAATATCCTATGTATGTTAAATAAAATATATTTTGTTATGTAATTGTTAATGCCTAAAAATTCAATCAATTCCATCAATTTTGTATGTAATCATCATTCATGTGTACGGTGAACAACTGCCTCATGAACTGATGTCATATGTTCTTCCATTAACAACTTTCATGGAGAGGAATAATAATGGATTTATTTTTTTATGATATTAATGACGTATTTTTTGTCATTGATTTATTATATCACAAACATATTAATGATTTTAATTTTTTTGGAATAAAATAATAGTGTTTGTGGAGGTGTGGACTACCGCCTCCTCAAAACCATATGATTTGTTCAAGCTTCACATGGAATTTATTAAGGGTGGGTATAATTAAAATTAGTGATATATATGAAATAAAAAGGAAACTATTATTACATTATAAAAATATAGGATTTAATTTGTTTTCATATGAAAAGAGAATAGAAGTGGAATTTATGTGTTCACATGGCCAACAGTCTCCATAAACAACGTATTTCATATCCTATAAATAAATTTTATGAAATACTATAAATATATATATACTTAATATATATGTTATTTATATAATTTTTAAATTAATTTATGAGGAAATAATGATCTAATTAAGATTTAAAAAAAATAATAAGTCAAAACATACTAGAAAAACAAAGCAATTATTAACCAAAATGATGAAAATAATGTCAGATTATTTACAAAGGGGTTATAAAATATTATGAAAGGATCATATATGATATTATAAATATTAATATTGTGATATATTAGTTAATAAAACATTTAAACCCACTATAAAATAGGTTAAAGAATATAGAACCAAAAGTAAATTGTAATTTAAGGGATTTCCAGTCTCACTTTTATTTCTGACAAACTATTGATTTTTTTACAACATGTTTCATTTATATGGTGTATATAATTACCTATTTAATTTTATATCATGAATTTAAATTATTTCATGATATTTTAGGATTAAATTTATGTTATTGTTTCATGGATTTCACAATTCAAATGTTACTCATGTAGTAAGGGATTTCCTCTCAATTTCCATTCATTATGGCATTATTGTTCACCTAATTTATTATATATTTTGTACATAAAACCCATTTGAAATATAATATCCTGATTAAATATTTATTCTGGGTATTTTATGTTTCAATTTTAATTATTTCATTAATTTTTATATTAATTTAATGTTACCAAGTTTAAATAAATTTAATAACTCAATTCTTATTCATTGGGTTATATTAGTTCCTTATTATCATTAATATTCAATGAATATGAGTGTAATTATTTTTAAATATCTATTGATTTATTTAAAATAAATTATGGGGATTTATATTTAATACACCAAATAAAATAATTTATTATTTCATTCATTAATGTTATGATCATTTTAAGGGTAAATTTGTCAATCAAATTAAACTCGAGTTTATTTATTATTAAATATTAATTAAATAATTTTTTTATAATTGTTTAATAAATTAATTAATTTTACTCTTCTGTGGTTTATCATTATCATTTTTAATTTATAGTTCCATTTATTCACTCATTATTATTTAAAACTATTTAGATATTGTATTCATAAAATCTGACTCTGTTTCTCTCATTGGTCAAAAATCAATTTTCTTACAAAACCATGGCTTCTAAAAATGTTTTGAAAATTTTTTATTTAACCTTTAAAAAATTTCTATACGGAATTTTCTCCCTTTAAATTTTTTGATGTTTTTAAAAATTGATTTTCAAATAAATGGATTTCGAAATGATTTCAAAAATGAAAAGGATTTTTTCCTCAAGAATGATTGAAATTATATTTTTTTTCCTTCCACGAGAACTACCATTATTCTTAATCAAATTGGTATAATTTTTATTGATACAATAATTGTTATTTTTGTGGATGTATAATGACTATATTGTCTAATAATATTATTGAAATTCACTTACTTGAATCATTTTTGAATTTTTTGGAGGACCTCAAGAAAGGAGAGGATGCATGCTAAATTTTCAAAGTGTGAATTTTGTTTTAAAATTATTTTATTATTGGTTCATATCATAAGTATATAATGTATATTTATATATACTTTATTGATAGAAGTTATTATTAAATATCCATGACTAACAACGATAACCAATATTTATTGTTTTCCTATGATGGATAGATATAGGTGAAAATTTGTGATATATTTCTCATGAATTTATAATACATTCACCATGTTAAAAATGAAGGGAGTTATTTTCTTGTGGGATGGTGAATGTGATGATAATTTCAAGGATGTAAAGGGATGTTTCATTAGCTCACAAGTGAACACACTACACTAGTGTATATAAGATTTTGTGACTTATAGTGATCTATAAAATAATGGAATGGGATGTTTCTTTATCTAGAATGTTTTTGTAATATCATATACCTCAATTCAATTGAAAATACATGAGAAAATGTACCTGATTCGTTATTTGGATATAGAATCATTAATTACATTGCTGAAAATATAAGAGAATTATTATTATGGTGAAAGGTGTGAAATTTATATATTAATCTTTAAATAAAAAGTTATATATATACAAAAGGATATAAATATGTTCCACAGAATATTTTTTCATCTGATTAATGGTTTTTACTGATCAATAATTTACCAAAATGGGAAATAGATAAAGGTGTCATATTCTCAATGTTGAAAGGACCACAGTAGTTATTCCATAAGGAGGATTGAAATAGATATTATACTTATGGATTATCAGAACATGTATCATGAAATCACGAACAATGTGCATATATCTTATCTTTAAAAGATTAATATCCAACCATCCATCAATGTCCAGATTAAATATGTAAATAAGGATGAAATATAACTTTATAATATAGTCATGATTGATCTTGAATTCAATAATGAATATGATGGAATGATAAGGTTCAAGAACCGATTCTGATTTTCATGAAAAAAATAATTGAAGAAGTATTTGTTTAATGAATCGCATACCTCATAATTTTGTATGCATCAATGAAGCATAAATTTTTATAGAGATATGAAAGATTATTTCTGGTGGGGAAATAGGAAGAGGGTTATTGCAGAGTGTGTATCTAAATGCTTTGTATGTCAAAATGTTATTGTGCATATATAAAATTAGACAGGTATTTTACAACTGTTGATCATACTATAATGGAAATGGGAAAACATGATCTTTGGTTCCGTCATCATATTATAAAAAACATCTATGTGGATTAATGCTATTTGGGTTATAATATATCACCATTTATATCATTACATTTCATTTTAATTAGAGAATATATCTATATTATTCATATTTCCAGGATATAATTTATTGAAGTGGTTATGTTTCATAGAGTGGCACATTATATTGGATCTGATCAGGATGTGATGATTACCAAAAAAATTGAAAGGTCATCAGTATTCTCTAAATACGTAGTTGAGTTTCATTAATTCACATCATCCGAACATATTTTGTCAGGATTTCATGATATTTCAATCTCTACAAGAAATTTTAAGGGTTCCTCGAGGCATTTCAACAGTTTTTGAGATAAATTAATTCCATTTAAAGATATTCCTTACAAAAATATCATTCACTTGAGCATATTGAGGGATCATTTGAAATCCCTCTATGAAAGGATGTTCCGAACTATTATGTACTAGGATGTATTTAGAGAAATAAAGATACTCGGACCAGGTATTTCTGAGGAAATAAAATTGAAGGTCATAACCATTCTGTAACACATTAGGTTATCATTGAGTTAATAGAATTTTTTTGATGATAATAATCGATGATATATATAGTTCAAAGTTTGTGATATGGTATTCAAAAAAATACCTCATTGTAAGTAGTTATGATATTTGGAAAGAAGAATATGTTGAGTTATAGATATATTAGACCCTTATTAATTATTGATCCTATTAGGATGGTATCTTATTACATCGTCCACAACTGAATCTCTCTTATGTTGATGATGAATTCCATGTATCTATCCTAAAGAATTACATAGCATATTTTTCATGTGACTTAACTCATAGGTCATACCATTTCAGAGAGACACATCTTATGAGGAACAATTGGTAAAGATCCTGAATCATAGATAGAATCTTCTAAAAACAATACAACTCATATGGTTATGTTTTTATACAAAAACCATAAATTTGAGGATTCTATATAGGAAATTATTTTACAACCATGAATGAGTTTAATCTTTCTTGGAAATAGATTTTAAAATTTATTATTTAATGTGAGTTTTATTTCTTTATTGATGGGTTTATGGGTTGGAATATGACTAAATTTATTATAAAAAATAATCGGTTACACATGTTTGAAATTAACCAATTGGTTTTCAATTATTTATAAATTAGAACAAAATAATTAGAATGTAAAAACTATTATTTTCAAAAAAAAATGTTTCTATTCATATAAAGTCTTTTTACCTTAATAAAATAAATTAATCACTTTTTATGAATTATTTTAATGATATTGAGATATTATAAATTCAAAAAAAATATTTTAGTATTCATTTAATGGTTATAATTATGCATGGAGTAATAATTAATGTTTTTTATTTTTCAAACGCATTTTTCAAAAAAATTTCTTCCATTCCATTTTGGGTTCTTATTTTAAAATAAATTTATATCACATATATAAATTAAATAATTTAAAATATGTTAAATTTTTTTAATGATATAAATTTTTATAATTTAATAGGTTAAAATTAAATATTTCTATTATTAATTTAAATAATATATATATTTGAAAACTCATTAAAACTGGAAAAACTGGGATAAAACAATTGGGTAAAGCATTAAAATCACTCTCACATTTGATATTATCCAATTTTATGAGTGGTATTTGACAAATGATATTTTTAAGGAGTCATAGAATATATTTTGAACCATTATTTTTAATTTTGGAACAATTGGTTGACTTTTTTGGATGAAAGTTATATTTTATTCCAATTAGAAAATAATTTTGTATCTTTCCATTTAGTGTAATAGTTGCAGGTTTCAATTTTGTATATTTTTCGATCGAAAAGTAAAAAAACCCATTATCATTTTATTAAACAACCAAATAAATTCAGGTAAAAAATCTTTTTTTCTTGACAAAAATGTAAAATGGTTTTATTTATAAATATGGTAAAATCCTAAAAAAAATCTTTTATTTTCTATTAAACCATTAAAATTAATTATTATTATATATAAATTTAATCTAATAAAATGCATTCCATATTATTAATTAGAATATTTCAATTATTTCAGATGTCCCTTTTTACATACAATTAATTTATCTAGTTAAAAATTTGATGTTATCACAATTAAAGTTTAAATTGGTTTATAGTCATTTATCTTGGATATACGACATTAAATGAATAAAAAATATATCCCAATGTAATTGGTTGAGTTTATTTCAATGGTATTTCATCATATCGTATAGTTTTTGTTCCATGGTTACACATTACATTTTTATGATATATAATATATATATTATTCAATAATTTAATTAATTCAATGTGTATGTTTCCATCACATATAATTGGGAAGCTCCTCTTATTCCTTATTCATAAATATTTCATCTTCTAACTCTAAATATCCCTTCAATAATACCTTTCTATCTTATTTTCACACATTTTATACCATTTTTATATTTCCAAAAGACTATAGTTCTATGGTTTATGGTGTATTTTAAAATTAGTTTCACAATGAAGAGGTTAATCTTTTAACCAAGAAAATTCCATTTTATTTCTCCTTCTACGACCGATAAATTTATGGTATTAATTAATAACTAAATAAATCAGTATATTAAATTTACATAATATTTATTATTATAATTTAATATCCATTATCCCACTCATTTTTATCATTTGGTAAAATAAATCATTACTCTTGTGTATTTGTGGACGACAACCTCTACGAAGCAATGCCTATCATTTTTCATCACCACATTACATTTATTGTTATAATGATTGATTTTAGGAATATCTATGATATATAAGATTTATTATAGTTATTTAATGTTTAATTAATATTGACATTTTTTTCATTCATGGGAAAGGGGCCACATCACTTATTTTCACATACGGACTATTATATGCACGAAGTGATGTAATTAATTTTTCATCAATGCTTTATAGAGGTTTTCATAATGTGCCTATAATTATTATATATTATCATCATGAAATTCTTAATATTTTGGAGGTGATTTAACCATGGTAAAATTATAAGGACTAAGAAATTCATAATCAAAACATTCTTGAAAAACGAAGCTGTTATCATATAGAACATGTATTTTATTAATGAATTGTTAACAAACATTTGGTAAATGTTATAAGTAAGTAATATATGGTATTTTATATATTATAATGCTTATATAATATATTAATAATAAATACATATTTATTTTAAAATAGTATTTAATTTGTATCAAATAATGTGAAACTTGAGGTAAGGGATCTATGAATCAATCTCACTATAATTGGGATTGTTTGTGTGTCAATTTCTATAGACGGAAATTATATCATCCTTAGATGATAAACCAATTTATCTATAATAAACTATACTTATTAATATTATTTAGATCATTTAGTAAATTTTCTTCTCTTTGATGCCAAAAAATGTTTAGAATAGTTTTTTAAAAAAATTGCACCTTATTTATTATTTTTTTATCAGCAATATTTTTACTCAATTTCAATGTTCTAAAAAAATGTCTTTAATAATTTCTTTCCATAATAAAATGATTAAAAATTCAATTTTTTTATTTTTTTCAAAATATATGATTTTTTAATGTAATATTATTTTAATTTTATGAATAAGGTAATTTTACCATAGGTGTGAATAGAATCATTGTTTTTAACGATCACCAAATGAACCAAATTTACCCTCATAATGACCACTCAATGATTTTATACCTACATTACATTTTTTTATATGGTCCTTTCAATGAAGTTTTTTCCATAAATTTGAGGATATTATTAAATTTTAAATATACGATTTGAAAATGAAAATGGTATTTTCTTCAATAAAAATTCGTGTAATCTTTAAAGGTTTTTCATCTATAATAACATCCTTTGATTTTATTTATGATATAAAGGGGATATGATATATTGATATCATATTTATTTGTTAATTAGATGGTAAATTAGTATCATTATGAGATTTTTACTCTACCAATTTATTTTCCACAGGTTATGAAATGTTGATATGTATAATGATTTAAGATCTTGTGGAATCTATATAAACATATTGTGATTATGTAATGGGCGAATGATATTTTTATAAATGTATAATTAATTGGGTAATAATGATGTTGTTAAGAAAATCATATTCTATAATAGAGATAATAGTCTCCAATGAGTTGATAGAGTGAGTTATATTGAATTTACTCCTATCAGAACACAGGGAATGAATGGGTAGGCATTTCAATAATCAGAGTTTTCTACAATGATAGTCTTAGGATTGAACACTAATAAAGGTAGTTATTTTATATGATTATATTGACGCCAAAAAAATATGTCTTATTCTTTTTATATGTTCTCATGGAATTTGATTTTTTATTTATGAATCAATATACTTTTCACATATGTCTATTATTATGAAATTAAAATATTTCATGGTTTCTGATTGAATATTATTACATATTAAGATCATGTTATCATATGATTATTCCTATATTATTATCACTTATGATCACTAATTATTATCTCATATGCTAACCATTGATGAGTATCTTATATCTCCCTTTCATATGTTTTACATTCCTTGGTTATGAATAATGTTTTTATGTGGGGTATGTAATATAAGTGTTCAGTGGGTGATTATAATTGTGGGAAATGTTGAATTTCATTCGTGAAATAAATTGATTTTGTATCTAGTATCTAATGAATTTAAACCTTTATGGTTCTAAGTAATGTATTTTTATGATATTTATTGAATATCCAAAAAAAATTAAGTAATATATATGTATTAATTTATTTATTAAACTCTTTTTTGTGGACCCTATAGACCTTTATATGATTGAAATTGATAAATAATTTCTAATTAAAAATTATATTCAAATATAGGACTTTAAATAAGATTCTGTGTTATTCATGATATAAAGGGATCTAGAATCATCTAAATAAAACATGTAGTGGTCTTGAAATTTTGGTTCCTCTACATTGTGATATTGAGGAATTAAAGACAATGTAAGTGTGTTTATATGTGTATAATGCATAAAATGATAAATTTTTAGGTTCTAAATAAACCACAATTGTTTTAGTAGTTTTATACTATGGTTTTCTACCATTTTCATTGTTAGGGTCTTCATCATGTTATGTGGTTCACGTTCTATAAAAATAATAAAGTTGTTTCCTATTCTCACTTTATATAGTATATTACATCGTAGTTTTTCCAAACATGGTGTGCTTTGAATAAAATGGTTGTCTCATATGTATAGTTTTCAAGTGATTATTTCGTTGTGATTCTCAGGTCATCATTGATTTACACAAACCATGATATCATCTAGATCACCAAATAATCATTTGGGTGACCAAAATATAAATATTCATTTGACTACCTCATTTTTTCCTCATTTGGTTCATTCAAATTCAATACGTCTAGAGTGTTGAAAATGTTATTGCTATTGTTATTTAGTGCCTTGGTGGGTCATTGGGTTCCCTAAAATCATGAGATACAACTCTCATGATTTAAGATACCTTTAATTATCTTTTTCTTTGTAATTATTTTATCATGAGGTTCTGAAGAAGAACATTTTTCTATTATTATAATGGAAAATTTATGTGTGGTTGATGTAATATATATAGATTATGGGATCTTTTTGAGAATAGTGATGTTTTGGCATTTAATTTCATACGTTCATGTTATCATGGTGGTTCAAGATTTAATCAACGGTCGGGGATTTTAAAATACTCCCTTTTATTATTATTTCAATATAGACAAAATATAATTTTGTTTTCATTAGGTAGATTTTTTAGTTTTATATAATTATATAAAATAAATTACTCTTAGAATGCCCATGAGTTGATAATATTATATATATTATATTTGGTTTCTTTATTTTATTATTTGATTTTTAATGTTCTTTTATGGTTGAAAGATATTGTGTAAAGCATGTGCAAATAAAAAATTTTGTTCTCAAATTTTGTCATGGAAGAGGATTTGGTGAATCAGGTATAAGATGTCACTTTAAAAAGATAATATGGATAATATGTGGTATTTTTTCTGGGATATTCAAGTGAAATGAATTAATAAAAAAAATTAATAACAGGAATGGATTGAAATTTATGTATTTATTTTATAATAAAGTTAAAAATAAATTAAATATAAGAAATAATAACAAAGGAAGAAATTTAATATTAAATTAGTATCTTAATTACATATCTTTATGGTTTTTGTAGAAATATAAAAAAAATACATGGAATTTTTAGCTCTTGGAAGTATATTTTTATGGTAAAAGTAGATAACTGCATGGTAATAAATGAATGGGTAATATGTTTAAGTTAATAATTATTGTGGAAATTTATTATAAAATATGAATATAAATTATATAGAAGTGATTGAAATGGAATTTTTTATTAAATTAAATATATGATTGGTTTACATGTTTACTAGGTTATGTGGTTAGTAGTGGTAATGAAAATTGTTTGGAACTTATGGTGTGATAATGGGATAATTTTAAAGACAATTTTATGGAGTGTGAACCCTGTGACTGAATTTGTAAGTTATTATAAATAATCTTATGTTTTTCTATTCCTTATAAACCACCACCTTAGTTTGAAAGCATGACCAACACCCATATATTTTTTTGCGTACTGGGTGAACCTATGACATCTTGGATGTAGTGGAATCAAATGGATAACTACCCACCATCCCACACTCTTCCTTTATATCATAGCGTGGTTATGTGGTTTTGGTAGTGGTGTTGATATATGATGGTATTGATTTTTATGATGGGTTTTGGTATGTAGTTATGATATTTTATTGCATTATTTTTTTGTGTGTTTATTGTATGTATATGTTGGAAAGTATTAGAGTATTATTATATATGATATCGTGACATGAGGGTGACTATATAAGTGGTGAAGTAGATGTGGTGTTCCTCTATTCCTATATTTTAATGTTTTACTATATCTATAGACTG